>KQ435794.1:8261001-8271583 GCA_001276565.1 Melipona quadrifasciata | reverse complement strand
TTTTTCAGCTTGCTACAGATCGTCTTTCGATCATTTCACGCGCAAGTAGATCAATTATCGACGCTAAGTTACAAACTCGACCTCGACTCAACATGTAAACTACGAAAATGCTTAGAGCATTAGGAGGTACGTTCTTCGTCGTTCTTGTGCTTGCCGCGCGATGGAAATTTCACGGCAAACAGTCACCCTTGACGCACACGGGGAATTTTACGACAGCCCGTTACGTAGACAGTTCTTTTGTATACTCGCAGCGGACGGTTTACGAGGGCGGCTTATGGCACCTCTTGGCACACAGTGGACGCTTAACGTCGCGTGATTACGGTTGGCCTTGGTTAGCCGACGAGTTAAGTGAGCCCGGCCCTAGCTGCTATATTCGGCGCGTAACATCGAAACTCGATTAGCCACCGATACAAAATTGATACGTCTTGCGAGAGATACGGGCGGAAATGGCGGCCTGACAGGAGCGAACGAAAATCAACGAGTGGGAGGAGGTGGGAAGGGATAACTCTGCCCCCGGTATAATTGAATAAATACATTGTGTAACCCAAACGCGAGCGAGCTTGAAAGTTTGCGGGAGGAAAGTCATTATTCCAGCTCGCTATGCGAGGGAGAAGCTCTAGAAAGGAGGTTGCCGACAACTTCTGCGTTTCGATACCCGGCCGCGGATACGTCCAACTATTCCAGATTTCGTGAAACAACGTCTTAATAATGAAACTTATTTCAGAAAGCGTAACATCGTGAAAACAAACCGGCGCGGTTTCGGGCTCGATAACCAACCACGCGAGTCGGTGGATCAAAAATTGCACCAACGGCCGCGTGAGAGAGAACGGAAGGAGGCCGCGTACAACGACGGTTGAAAGAGGAACGAAGAAACTACGAGGAGAGATGAGAAGAAGACAATCAAGACAGATACGTATTCTCGTTACACCGGAGTTCATACGGCCCGGCTCGATTAAATTCGCTGCCGGAAGAACAATAATTGCTTCGCGGTTTCGTTCTTTTCCGCTCGAGCACCTTCTCCGGTCTTTCGCTCAACCTCGTATCGTCGGCACCCACTCTCCCTCCACCGCTATCGTTCCTTCTTCGTTTCCGTGAATTTTCCGCGAAAACTTTCGTGGCACTTCTAATTAGACTTATCCCGTTGCTGGCGCGCGAGGAGACGAAACTTTCCACGGATAGGAGGGAAACCGTACTAATGGCACGATAGGTTGTAACGAACACTTCGCCGATCAAAATTAATGCGGCCGGGAATGTCGGACACCGAACTTTTTCTTCGCCGGTGTTCTATTTCGATTCGTCGAAATTACGCCGAACGGTGAAATAAAATCTTTGAATACGGGACTTTCTACGGAGAAATACATTTGCGAGTACGAGGTTAGATAATTCTAATTCTAGTTTTCGAAGAACGAAGGGAACCGTATTAAAACTCAGTACCAGACAACGCCACTCCTACTCGAGGTCTACCCCACGGCCCCTCGCGAATCACGTAACCTAATCGCTAATTTTCGGTGCATTAGCGTTGCACCTGAAGAGGCCCGACGTTTCTGGGTTACCCCCGCTAAAATCATTTCCAGTGATAATATGTATAAACATCATAATCGGAAACGAGATTGCATCGTAACTATTATACTACATTGGTCAAGTTTGAAACAAATCTAAAAATATGTGTAAAAGTATGCTTACACCTACTTTCTAGAGATTGTAAAAGTGTTTAAACGCTAAATTGTAATTAAGATAATTAGCCATCAATTTCTCATTTAATACATGTTTGCATCGAGCACGATATATAGCTGCGTAAATACTACGTGACTCACGAAACGAACTCATAACTTATTCTTCAACTATAACAAAACACAAATTCAAAAAAGTGACTTTATAGACATTTTTCCAAGAAGCGTGCGCAGATTCGATAAATGTTGCAAGATGGGTTTAACCGTAACAAATTTATTCGAGGAGTGAATTAACGTTTCATGAACCGGACAACGATGTTTAATGAAAGGTCAATCCCCTGGCTGGACGAGATAGCCATGGACCAGTTCTCAAAAGCAGAGATTCCTGTGTGCGCTTGCTCGTTGATCCCCTCGTCTCACCTATGAATTTGGATGCAGAAAATGCGTCCGACGCTTTCAAAAGGGTCGGCGCAGTTGCATCCTCGATGCTAGCCCGCTGCGGTCTTCAACACAGATATATATGTGTACTTTCACGACGAGAGCAAGAGGCCAGGCGGAAATTCGTGCGCGAATTTCGATCATGAAACCTATTCTAGAGAGCGTACGATTGATGCAAGAAAAAGAGACACTCTTGCCCAGCTTTTGTCGCTGAAATTCCATTATTCGCATTTTATGGAATATAATGTACTATTATTCTTTCGTAAACTTGACACGTAACCGAAGAATAAAGCGTATTAAGAAAGGTATACACGTGTTAGAGCGTGCTCTAAATTCAGACGACTGTTTCAATGAAAAGATTCTCCACGTACGAAGGATATTTATCACTCGAAGCTCTTTCTGCTTTTCATTTTTAAACAGAGCCATTTTGAAAACCGGCGAGGAAACATTCAAACGTGAATATGTAACATCGAACAGTTTTCAAATACCGAATCGCGCGTTTAAAAGGATTAATCAGAACTAATTCCACGTGATTATACGCAAAAGGATATATACAAAAAAAAAGAAAAAAAGAAAAAGAAAAAAAACAATTTAAAACGAAATTTATTTTATTCCATCAATTCTCGATTCGAGTATCAACAATCGGCGACGAACAGCCGAAGGTCAATTCAAGCGTAATAAATTTAATCGATATCTATCGCGTCGGTCTGTTTTCGATATTTATTTAAACGTTTAGTTTCAAATTGCACCGTTTCGATATCGCCAATTACATTTCGAAACAACTTCGATGAAACGCGCGATTAAATTCGTTCGTTCTCGATCGATTCCGCCACCGAACGTGTCTTAACATAAAAAAATGCAATTTCAAGAATTATACGCCGGCCCGCGTGGGAAGCGCGCGACGCCAATTTAAGCCTGCTCCCGCGAAACGCGAGCAGAACGCGGGACAGAAAATGATCTCCATTTCGCGATATGCATCTGCATCTGTTCACACATTTGTGCGTGACGTCGCGTTCAAAATTGTCCCGTTAGAACAGCGACCGTGCAATTGAATTTGCAAATATCGCGGTTGATTTCCCACCAAACAGTATAACGATCGATTCTCTACTTTCGTTTCGAGTCTGGCTGTCCGCCGCCCATTTTAAGACGTCCATCCAACAAGACTGCAAATACGTTTTAATTAGACAGTCAAACGAACGCACGATCGATCGAACGTACCGCTGCACCGTTGAAATTTAATTACGCGTCGATCACTCCGGAACGCGATGTCTTGCAAAAAAAAAAAAAGAGCTCCGTCGATCGGATCGCGAATACGTTTTCATTTTTGTAATTAAAACGATCGGTTTCCCGCTTTGTTTCGCGAAATTTGGTTATGCGTCGATATATTGGGAAAAAGAAAAGAAAAATGTCTATCGATCAGGTTGCAAATACGTTTTCATTTTTGTAAATTAAACGAACGATCGATTTCTTCCAATCCGATTGTCCGTCGGCCATTTTTAAGGCCATTTCGCAATCTCTGTCTATCTTCTATACGTTGCGAATACAATTTAATTTCTCGCTAAACGAGCGACGTTTCGAAAATAAACAGCGGAGGGACGAAATAAAATTCACTGTCCGCCACGGGAGATAAAAAGTCACTTTATAATTAAACTGCACCGATCTCTTCGATGACGTGCGCATCAATTATTTTTCGAACGTGCAAAACGACTCTTTAGCGGAAATTGCGATTTCGTACGGCGTCTCTGGCATATTATATTTTAACTCTGCCCATTTTATAACGGCGCGTTTCATAATAGTCGCTTCGCGCGACGGTTCCATCAGCGTGGACGCGAAAGAAATTCGAAAACCGAATTTCAAAGTCCCCCCTGCCCCGGCGCGTGAAACGGGAGGCGCCGAAAGTTGGCGCGAAAGAAAATTCGTTTTGTACGTTTTCGGTTTCGTAATTCGAGTTTTCCTCTGTGTCGGAGATGCAACTTTAATTTACGTAACAAAGCGCAACGGAGAAGCCTGCGTGAATAATTCGCACCTTTTATCATAAAATCTGCGTCGAATAAAAACCACTCTCGCCCCAGTTTCCTCGGCACACCCGCTATATTTCCAAATGTATTCAGCGCTAGATATTTGTCATTGTTTTCACCGCCCCTCCGTCATGGATTTCCACGTTTCTACGTTTCGGGTTTAAAGTCTGAAAATTCTTTTAAATACCGTCTGCGTTGCGAGAGAGGCATTTCTCGCTCGTGCCACGAGGAGAAATTCCTTGAAATTGCCCGGTTCTCCCGTTCGAACGCCTTCATTAGATCGTATTCTTCGAGAAAAATTTGAATCGCTCTTGAAAACGAAACCCGGAGAGACAGAAACGGGGACCGGACGTCTGACGGAAATTGTTTCGCGCGAAATTTCATTGACACGGTCATCTACTTTGCAAGCGGACTGCAGACTTTCGTTCGTTTACGGGAAATTTGACGGGTAACGTAAAAATACTGTAAGAGTGTACGAAATATATAAACTATAATTTTCACCCTATCTATAATTCCGTTTAAACTCCCTTAATCAGCAAGCAATTATTGTCGCAAATTACTCCTTCATGTCCAGTTTTTTTCACTGTTGTTGATTTTCAAAAAACACGAGAAAAATGAAACCTGTCGTACAATCAACGTTCAAGTCGTGTCTTTGAAAGATTCTCCAGGAAGAGTCGAAATTTACTTCGAAAGATTCTACGTCTCGCATCTTAAATTATTTCCGAAAGAATATGCAGTCAACTTACAAGACAAATAAAGAAGAAATAAATAAGCCTTTCCCTTTTCAATTCTAAACATTTCGAAATATTAATATACACGCCGTACACTGTTCGAAATTTCCAACAAATCCCAGTCCGCCGTTGTGCGCTAACGATCGGTTGATCAATTCCGTTGCTACGTCCCGGTATGATAATAACAACGCCGGCGAAAAAGGAGAGTGGAAACGAGCTTAACACGTGTAACGCGTCGGCTGGAGACGAAGACAAAGCGCGGCTCGGAACTGGCGTGCAGAAATACGAGAAGATCGCGTGCTAAACGATTTTCCTCTTTGACCAACCCTCTTTTCCTTCTTTCTCTCCCCGTGCTCCTTGCGTCGCTGAAAAGCGACGCGAACAGAGAAATCTCTCCCCCCGGGGGAGGGCGAACGAGTGAAAATCGTCGACGATATACGATTGATAACGAGCATTACATTGCGGGCACGTTGCCAAATATCGGACGCGTGACGCGAAATCGCGATCGGTTCGGTTGGGGAATTAATTCCCTAATTTCGAGATTCGCGCCCCGGGATCAAAGACTCACGAGGTTATATCGATACCGCCTCGCGAGGGGGGTTAAAGTTAGCCACGCCGGCGTTCAAAGGATTTGAGGATTTAATTCCAAAGTGGCGGCAAGGCGAGGGAAAGACGAAGGAAAAAGTAGCAGACGGAACGGGCGCGACAGTGAAATATTTTTGCCCTTCCATCAACGGGGGGCAAGAATCGCGTGGCGTTCGCAAGTGCACGCGTTCCATTCGTCACAACCTTAATGACCTCTCTGCCAAATTAATGTCCTCCTCGGCTCTATCGAGACGCGTGCGAGGGTTCGTTTCACCCGACGAGGGTTATTAACATCAAATTCGACTCGGAAGGGCCGAAACACATCCCCGAACGCGTTATTTGTTCGCGCTTGATTAGTGATCGCAGCGCATCTCTCGGTAACGTGGAAATACGTTACACGCGTCCGGCCGGAATCAGTTACCCGATTCAAGTTTAGGTTCACGGTGCGGTGAACCTGACGCATTGTTCGAATCTGCGCTCTCGCTTCGCAACAGACGCCACGCTTTAAACTCGTGCTTTACGCTCGTTGTTTTTGTTTTAATTTGGCGGCTCCGTGTATCGCATATTTACCGTGCGCCGGTTTTCATAAAAGGGAAAAAACACAATGTGCCCCGCGAAGTGAGCATAAATCAATTTTATGCCTTTCAGAGCCGATGCGTGACGCGCGAAACTCTTTAAAAACAATGGGCCGATGCGGTATTGCCTGCTATCAGTTACAACCTCGCCTTTTGTTTACCGTACGAATAACGTGAGGGACTCCTTCGTCGGACGTTTTTACAGAGCTGGGCGAAATTTCGTTCCCTTCCCTCTCCTGCGACGTACGCTTCATCTTTTAATAAATAAAGCGAACGACGAGTCTAATGTTTCCCACGAATCGAGGGAACGAATCAGGACAATTCTATGATTTTCATATTTCAATGTATCTCCAAATTTTCGAATTTCTAAGTAGATACGTAACGAATTAAGAAAAAAAAAAAAAAATAGCAGTAGCCTTAATTATAAAAAATTCCATTATCTCGCGTTGCTCGGTCACGCAGCGTGTACCTTCTTCGATTATTTTTGCGAGATTAAAATTTGAAAACAGATCGACTCGATCATTCGGTCAAAAACCTGGAAAGAAATTTTAGCGGAACCACATCGGATTAACTCCGATCGAACAATCCCACACTTCCTTTCGAGTCGTTTCTCATTAAAAGCTAAGAGGTTATTCGACGCACGCGAACGTCAAACGGATGGTAATCGAAAAGCGTGATTAAAGCGACGCCCGGCACTTCTAATGGAGAGGAAAGAAGCAAATAAGAGGCTAAGAAACGACGAGACTCGCCCGTCAGTGATAGTCGCCTTCCTTCTCCCGCTCTTGTCCTTGATGCATTACGTTCTACCGGGGCGGCCGCGCGAGCGTGTAATGCACGCCGACTCCTCGAAGCCGAAAAAGGAAATAAACAGAGACCCTTAACTGAAATCAGGAATGTGAAGTGGATGGTAGTTTAAAACGATTCGCCTGGCTCCGCTCTTTCTTTTTCCCTTTTTCCTTTTTCCTTCTTCTTCTTCTTTCTTTTCCCGTCCAACAGTCACACTCTACTCGTTCCGCCACCACCGTCTTGACCCACTCCCCCAGTCAAACTACGCCGGTTCTCTATACAGCAACGTATCTTTCCACGTTCCCCCCCAGCTGATCCACGTGCCAGTTTCGCGCGAAACTCCCGAACCCGGTGTATTGGGTATTTGCATAGCATTCGTGGTCAGAAAACTATGTGCCACTGAAACGTGATCCGCATACAAATGGAACGTTGAATCTTTTACCCGTTCACATTTTCCACGTGTGTTTCCTTGGACGCGTAAGTGGAAAATTGCTGGCGAAAAAAAAAAGAAAGAAAAATTTATGCGATCGACAACGCGTTTCTCCCGGATGCTCGCGATCGCGTGATCTTCCGACGATGAATGGAAGAGTAATAAATCTCCGGCGGGCGGGCAAAAGAGTGCGAATTTGAAATTTCGATCGAAATAATATAAGCCATTATTTTGAAAGAAGAAACGTTATAACGGGATGAAATTATCTTGAAATTTCGTTAAAATTGTAAGGAGATGGTAATGAGTGAGTTATCGTAATTATATTGAGAAATTATATATTTCGCAAAAGAATTTAAACAGCCGACGATTCGTAATATTAATTCAGTCATATTCTTTACGAAATATTTCTTTGCAATAAAATCTGGCAACTTTTCTATATCAATATAACAGTAAGAGTTATGTTTCGTTATAATGTTAACGAAATTTCAAAATATTTTATATAACGTAACATATTTTCAAAAGACACTATCTGCCATCGATCTTTTTACATTTTTAGTGTGAATTTGTAGTATTTTAAATCTTTAGTATTGTAAATTCTATAATTCGTATTATAAATTCTCGTTTACTCGTCCACCAGCACAAGTATTACATTATATTAATTGCTCCGCTTTTTGCTTGCGATAAACACGTGTTCTGCGGAATTACGAAAAACCGGATATTTCAGAATTCTTTTAATACCATTTTACAAATTCCGGACATTATTGATATCATAAATAATAATAAATTTATCAACGATGTTCTCTCGAAAATACATAACGAATTATATTTCACAACGTTTTAAAGATAAATAATTGCAAATTCCACTTCGTTGTTGCTCTAGTCGAAAAATTTCCTCTCCATTTTCCTTTTTTTTTTTTTTTTTGTTCTCTATTTCTCCGTAATTTAGAAATAACGAGAGAGAAGTTAAAAGAGCTAATAGCGGAATACACGTCGCGGTACATAGATTCAACTTTTAAAGTTTTACGGCCGTGTATCAGCAAAATTGTATCAATATCAGTTAGTTCCAATTTCTGCAACAATATCCCATGACGAACGATACGCCAACGCGGACCGTACACACACATAAAGATTCAATATCGTTCGATGGGTTCAATTGCTTTATGATGTTCCACGCAGAAACATTCGGGAGTAATTAAAGTATTCTATGTTTTTTTTATAAAAAAAAAAAAATACTACACGCAAGTTTTTTCGTGTTACATAAAATAGAACAAACGAAGCAACGTTTCGTTCAAACTAAACTCGCTCTTAAGTATGTTACTATAGACTGCGATGGATCAATTTTCTCTATTGAATTTTTATTCATCTCTATCTTCTTTCCTGCGCTACTCTACATTTCTCATTACATTTATTACTATCCAATTTCTTTTGGAACTTTTTTATTGATAACTTAGAGATGGAATTATAAAGAGAATGAAATTACAAGAGAAAAACATTGTTGGTCAATTGCAACACTTGGCAATACTTTAATAATTGTTAATCAGGTCAGTTTTCTGATATTTTTATAATAATACATGTTAGGGCGAATAGTAAAGAAACGAATACAGAGAACAAGATGGAAATGAATAAATACAGAAAATAAGATGAAATTATCAAAATGTAGATAAAAGTTGCACGATGCTCAATATATGAAGCAGGAACGACTGAATTATAGTAGATAAAAAGTCTACAAAATACAGGATAAAAGAAATATAACAACACGTATCTATCGCGTAATAACGATCTGTGAGATTTGAGAATTAATTCGAACCACAGCTGATAATGAGAAAACGATCATTTCATCGGCAGAGTAAACAATAAACCACAGTTAGTAGCGTATTTACAAGCTGGCAAGAGACTGCGTTTAACCACGTTTTTTTCCGTCTCATTTTGCATCTCGTGTAGCCGCGAAACTTTGAATAGCAGCACGGACCGCAGCTATATCCGTACGGGCACGCAATTAAAAAGAAGAACACAAAAAAAGCTTTTAGTGCGCAGTAAAAACCATAAAAGGAAAAGATTACACAGTGTAATTTCGCGCAGTGGAAAGAAACGGGTCCGTTGGTACGCGGCAACAATGTACCGGCACAAAAGGAAGTGTAAAAGCGCTTGTCCAGATTTAGAACCTCAATTAAGGCTATGGAGAAGAAGAATCAATGCAGAAACACCGAGTAATCCATCCACTTCCATGGGCTGCGACAGTGACTTTTGTTCGAGTAGCATGAACGAGTAAATATACAGATAGAAACAGAGAAAGAGAGAAAGAGAGAGAGAGAGAGAGAGAGAGAGAAAGAGAGAGAGAAAAGTAGCAAAAAAGAAAACAAAAAAAGGAAGACAGAAATAAACGGAATAGCTGGACTCTGCTGCGGAGTTGGCCATGGAAACCAGCGTTCGTTTCTAGGAACGAAACCAGCATTTCGTTTCTGGAAACGAAAAGCAAAAAATAAATAAACAATCAAAGTTCGCGATCTTCGCGTATTCCGTTTCAAATGTGTTCCGTTCGAAAGGAAGCGTGGAAACTTGGCGCGATTAAAGTTTCCTCCATTGCGGAAAGTTAATCGCGTGGAAAATGATTCCGTAAAATTCTCCTTCTTCTCTATTTTTTTCCCCTCCCTCTCTGCGGATATTTAGTTTGCTTCAAGCCGTTTTAAGTATTTCAACCAGTGCATCGTCGAAATATGAAGAAAAAGTATCGTTCTTTTCAATTTTAGTGCAGGGAGTAATTGCGTGTCTGTTTAATTGACTCATGCGTGATATATCAGTACAATTGTGTCCATACTTGTTTGAAATATTTGTTTCAACATTCGCTCGTTACCATTGTTCCACTAATCAAATCTACGTTTGCTCGAAATTTTCACAGAGCGAATTGAAAAAATTCATCAGAATTACGAAAACTTTCTCTGACGTAGGTTCACGTTCTAACGTGTACGTATAATATTTGGTCCGACAGAAATGAAAAATTCCAAGAACTGTTCCAACTGGCTACTGCCCATTCGACGTATGTACCTCTGTTATTATTCAAATTTCACTCAACTTTCCACGATCTGATCTTCTAGTCTTCGCGTCGCCATTGTTACATATTCCGTCATTCAAGGATGTCGAAACTGTCCGAGTAACCGATCGATCAAAGCGATCGCCCCTTTGTTCCGAGCGAAAAATCAACTACAGTGAAAGAAAAAAGAAAAATGCTTGTGGCACTCACCATATCCGAGCCTCCTCGACCACGAAAATCCCGGACCCGTGACACCTTCTATCCCTGCAGCACCAGTGGCATTCTTATCCCTTCATCGGAGAGGCACCATTGGAGTACACC
>KQ435794.1:8245284-8260014 GCA_001276565.1 Melipona quadrifasciata | reverse complement strand
TTAACCGGCGATAGCGAGCGATATGCACGCACGCATATACTTGCTGGAATTGGTGCGCTGCAAGCAAGATAATGGTTTCAGTATTCTTCTCTTTTTCCTTAATCATGTTCATAAACATATAAATTGGAGAAAATGGAGAAATATATGAAACATCCAAGTACGTCTTTTTTTGTAATATTTAGCAGATGAAACAATTCTCTGTTTGTTCAATAAACATTAAACATTCGAAATTGCGCGAATATCCGCATCCTGATTTAGTGATTTAGTGTGATGCGTACGTGAAATAAAATAAAAATAGATATACACGATAGTTGATAAATACTGTTGAAAAGAAACGGTCCAATATTATTATATGAAATTCATTAATCCCAACACGATGCGAGAACGAAAACGTTAAGCGGAATATTGTATACTTCTGAAGAGGAACACCCTGTTATTGGCAAGTGTGCAGATTCGGACACATTCGTTACGCATGCAAATTACTATTGCAGTCACGTTTCCTGTGTTCACGATCGAAGTCGCAACTTTAGAAATGAAAAGGTATTTACGGACGCACGGACGCTCGCGACGTTACTTTTGCTTGATAAATTTCTACTTGAATCTTGTATCCGTGCGAAAATGCACAACAGATCAAAATCGTTGGTAATCTGATAAGGGATATCTGTCAAGATAAACTCCGTTTCCACATTACGCAGTTATACGCAAAAACAGCCGTGGAGCGTGTAATCGATGGAATGGCAATCTACTGTTCCACTTCGTTAATGAAACTGATATAACGTCCGAAATGAGATGCAAATGGCCCGGGGTGTGGTTGAAATGCAGATACGAGCAGCGAAGTTTTTATTTACAGCCCGTATAACGAGACCGACCAGCATAATGCGTTTTTTTTTTTTTTTTCGAACGGATCGGTCGTATTTCCCTTCGTTGCCGGATGTATTTCTCTTGTCACTTTCTCCCTTCCCCTTGCGCTCCACTTTTCCATTTATCAGCTCGCTACCTAGGTGACATTTTAAAGACTTAAAAGTAATTTCGACGTGAACCTCCCTTCAATTTTTTTTACGTTAAATCGAACGATTTTTACATTTCCGTGAAAATGAATCATGGAGTTTAAATTTAACGTTATTCGTTTCCCTTTCCCGTTTCCTGGTCCTTCGTTCCACGTGCCATTTTTTTACGACCCGCGTGAAATTCTCTTTTTCCCTTTTTCCCTTTTTTTGTTTCTTATTTTATAATCTGGCGTTCCTAAGGATCTTTGGAAAAAGAAACGAAAAGTGCAATTAATCCCCGGATAAAGAGATAATACGAAAGCTTTAGCGGAACAATAAGTTGTAGATTAAGACTACGGAGAATTCAGTTAAAATTTTAAAAGTACTTTCCGAAGTAAATCTGATTAAAAGACTGCAGTTTCTTGTACATTTATTACATGCAAAAGGGAAAAAAACAATATATATATATATAAAATGTCGAAAGTATTATCATTTAATTTTCATTTCTTTGGTTGCGTTTACAAAAATAAAAACCCACGATCTACTGATTAATATCAACACATTTTTCACTGTTTTCCATCACCGATTGAACCAAACGACAAACAGGAAATCAAACGTTTCCGGTTGTCGAATCTATCGATTAAAATGAAGGACGAAAATCATCCAGTAGCGTGGGAATCTTGCTCGAAGCATCTGTGTCACGGTGAATTAAAGTTAAAGTGCTGTATCTACATTTTAGACAACGTATTACGGGCCGGCCGTTTTCACGTGACAAGGAAGAGGGAATTGAACGGCGGATAATATTTGAGTTGTCGAGACGATCGAGCTTCGACGTGATGGAGATGAGGATGAAGGCGGTAGGTTAAGTAAGTGGTTAGGAAGACGGCGTTATCCAAGTAATGGAATAAAAACACTCGACCTCGATGTCACCATCATTGATCTGGGTGGCATTATGTTTCACCTCGTCAAGTGAGCAGATACGTCAAAAATTCCATCGAAAGCCCTCGTCTCTTCGTGTTTTATGAAAATAATAAATGTCTATCGGGTGTAAGAGCCTGTTAACGATCTGAGCACTGTTTAGCTTCAGTGATTATTAACTGAACGAGCCAAAAAATTTAAATACACGTTCTGAGTGTAAAATACATAAATCTTTCCATATCAATAATGATTTCCCGTGCTATTCTAATATATAGTGTGTAAAACAAATTTCTATGAAGCTACCATTTCCTCACGTTGTATAAAAAAATGTACAAAAAGTCACAGTCCGTTGATAGCTAAACAAAAACTAAACAATTTTTCCCTACCTAAAAATCATCGCAAGGTAATATTTTGTAAAGTAACGTAACCGACGAACGCGTGGCATGAAAAAAAAGAAATGCCTCTCCGAAAATTCGTGTTTTAAAAATCCAGCCTCTTAAAGAGGAGAAACTGATGGAAACGTAGTAAAGTTTGAGCGAAAGACGCGAATGTATCGGTGTTGAAATTACGGGAATCAACTCGTGGAACGGCGTAAAAATAGAATGTTCGGTTTCATTAATCTGCACAATGCCAGGCATATACGCAGGTGCGGGGAAATGGTACGTGTTTCACAGTCCTTTTATAGATCCGTGACTGCTTTCGATACCGTATACGCCGGACTGTAATTAGTCTGTAGGACTGGATCCAGCTTTCAATGGACCTTCAATGAGCACTACTAATGACGACCGGATGACGCATCCGGAATGCCTGTTTAAATGATAGTACGCTAATCCAATGGCAAGCATTTCGCTTTTGCGCCTGTCGTGAGACACATCTGCTCTCGCGTTTCAGTTAACAGTTCTTTCTCGTTGCCTCGTCTAATACGCATCGCGTGGCCGTAATCAGTCCAAAGAAATCGGGAGAATTTTTTAATAGATGTACGTCGCAACGACGAAACGTTTTGATGTTTTCGTCAGTTTCATTTTTTTCCTCGATCTCCGAAATTCTACGTTGATGCACCGAATGCATAATTGGATAACAATTGTAAACAAATTTTCGTGATTTTCTATAATGATGTTTTTTTTTTTTTAATTATATTCTCAAAAATGCGAATTTGCGCAAAAATCAGCAGTCTAGATACGAAATATCTCGATCTCAGAAATTATAAGTTACGAGGAGTTTCTTCACATCTAATCCACCAATTACCAATTAACAAAGTTTGAGAGATACTTCATTAAAAATTTAATACATCTCGCACGGAGGAGGCTTTGTTACACAAAGAGTTACATAAAGTGAAAGGATCGAGTGATCGAACTGTTTTCTCTGCTTCTCAACAAGAGTTGCGCTGTGCAATTCTTTTCGAACTTTCCACGGCGAATGATAAAACGGATTTCACTCCGATGTGCAACTGTACACCGAAATTTGAAAATAACGTGAAAATCTGCAACTTCTAAAGTTTCCGAATCGAAGAACTCGCAAACAGAATTACGTTACTTTTACTGTGTGCGACGGAATTCGATCATTCCTCGTTCGATTTTCGATAACCCGGCGATGTTTGATCTAATACTAGGTTGGGATTTACGTATGAGAGATAGAGGAGGCAGATCGGAGGGGGAATACGAATTTCCGCGCGGTCCCTGGCCGGGAAGAAGGGCTGCGAAGAGAACACGAAAACGTAAACAGTGACTTAAATCACCGTACACGCCTCGGGGAGAGATCGAAACACGGTGTACGTCGGAAGGATACCTCGGCGAACGTGGCGGAATGATGAGGTGTCGCGCCGGAATAGAGAAGAAGGACTTTCCGGTCCGCTATTCCATCCCGATTCCGTAATCCATTCCGGATACCAACGGCATCCTGCTCCTTGCTTCTTCTCCCTCCCCCCACTTTTTTCGCCGTCGTCGTCCTCCTCCAATCGGCCGGGGAGGACGCTTCAGGACGCGATACAGGACATCAGTCTTTTCTGTCTTCGCTTCGTTCGGAAGCTGCAGGATTCCAC
Organism: Melipona quadrifasciata; assembly: GCA_001276565.1. Taxonomy (NCBI): domain Eukaryota; kingdom Metazoa; phylum Arthropoda; class Insecta; order Hymenoptera; family Apidae; genus Melipona; species Melipona quadrifasciata. The sequence goes on along the minus strand of KQ435794.1, from coordinate 8,256,072 downwards.
CGAGAAATTCCACGCTCGATTCGCCCTTCTTCGCGTTCAATACAAACGCCGTTCTCGGGTTCGCCGTGTACCGTGTCTCGTTTTTCTTTCCTCGCTTTCTTTCCTTCCTTCCTTCCTTCCTTCCTTCCTTCCTTCCTTCCCTCCGTCGTGAAATCCTCAATATTCAAATATTCCTTTGCGAGAGAGGGAAACCGAGAAAGAAGGCGGAGAGAACTGGCCGAACAACGAGATCAGGACGGCGAGAGAGAGGTAAGGGCTACGCGAGAAAGCAAAAGAAAACGAGCAGGTGTGGGTGATCGGTAAAACGAAAATATGAAGCGAACAAAGCGGACGACAGAGGTGGATCGTGCAATGGAAACGAAGACTAAAATTAGAATAGAACCGGAGGCTAAGAGAGAGAGAGAGAGAGAGAGAGACCGAGGCTATGGGTAGCGGTGGAAAATCGAAAAGGTGGTTAAACCGGGAAACGGTGAAACGAGCGAGAGAGCCAGGACAGCTACTTGCGAGGGGTTGGGTGTACACCGGGGCTCGCATTCCAAGCAGACTTGGTGAACCGGGTTCATTATTTTCTCGTTATAAGTTTCTACAACTCGAGCTTGTTGTCGTAACGCTGTTAACGCGGACGCGTCGCGAATTGTTAAAGCGGCTGGCGAACGATCGGCTGCCGCGCGTATATATTCGGCGGCTTCCTTAAACCCCGCGTCACGCGCCGCCCTACCACTTCGCTCCTTTTCATCCTGGCCTCTGCTCAACCGCCGCTCCCATCCCCCAACGCCCATCCCACGCTCTCTTCACCCTTTATCCTCCTCTTTTTTTTCGTTTATTAATAAACGAGCCACTGTCGCTTGTCTTTCTCTCTCTCTCTCTCTCTCTCTTCTTCCTTCTTTTTCTCCGTTCCCTCGGAGGCGGAGAAGATGAAGAAAGGCGGACGAGTAAGAAAAAGCTAGCTGTGACACGACGAAAGGCCAATACTCGTCTCGTTGTTCCTTTGCGACACCCAGTAAAATTATTGAACAACCCCGGTAACTCGATGCACTCCCTTCAACTTGGTCTCGAACACGATGCCACTTTAATTGCATCCTTTGATTTCGACGCGGTCCTTTCGCGCGATCTCTGTTCTTTTCCACTAGCCGCCAAGTCAAAAGTGACGACTGCAAGCTTCCATACTTTAAAGTCAAATTATTCAAGATTCGTGTTATTCTTACATACAAAAAAAAAAAATTAAAATCGGTGCAGACGCATACCTGACCTTACTTTGTTGTATAAAACGAAAAGCTTTAAAACTCAAACTATGATTGGAAAAGTGGGATTAATCGAGACTTGCGAAACAATAAAGACGCTAATTTTCTTGTCGGTTGGTTGCCGATTAATACGAAATTCCATTTAATGCTCGGACTGATGAAAAGTATAGAATACCGATAAATTGACGAGAGTCGAGAGTTATAAACAAATCGTCGGAGAATTGAAAACGTTGAAACAACGTTGGAAACGAAGCCGAGCGATCCGATTCGATTCAGACGGTACAAATGAGTGGAGCGATATTAAAATCTACGCGGGCAACAGATGGGCTCTGATAGCTTTACGATGCTCGAGCCAATAACGAAAATCATTAAATTAGCTTTAACCGCCGGTGCACGGCGTACTGTTAACAGCGTACTAATTTTATTATTTAGTAGTGGCATAAAAATCCAGGAATTCCCTTCGTTACTTCTCCCGCAATTTTCGATGCAATTTACAGGCTTTCAAAGTAATAAGTTCGTCCGTTTGGCTACGTTTTATCCCACTATTACGTTTACAAGCGTACTAACATTGCATACGCGGGCGTGCAACTTTCAGAAACTAATTTTTCCTCTGTACGAGAGTACATTCGAGAAGGAGATACGTATTATGAAGAATGATACATACCTTGTATTGTTTACGCGAAAATCCGCAGCAACGGAGGTTATTTTCTCTTTCTCTCTTCAAAAATGTGATTAACGTTTCTACGACGTACTTTCAAACACTAACGACGACAGCCATATTGCGTACAGCTCCCCCACTATAGATTTGGCGCCAATTTTGATTTACGATTATCGGTAACACGACGACTTATAAAATTCTTTACGAAAGGGACAGAAGACGAGACTACAATTAGTATGCAAGTACTTCGCGCGTGCTTCGCCTAGACACAGACACAGACAAGGTATATGAATAACTTCGCATACAATGTATTTTTTCAGCTCACGATTGAGGAGTCTCAGGACCTGCTAAGATGGCGCCACCATGTCCAAACCGAGTCAATTTGCATTAATTGTGAAAAAACATTAATCAAGGGGAATAATTTGTCAACTTTAGAAATTGGTTCGTCCATTTAAGACGCCTAGTTTTCATTTTATGTTCCATTTACGTTACATATAATGTATTGATAAAAATGTTCAAATTTTGTTTATTGGATTGAAAATCTTTTGCAAGTAGTTTTCAATTTTTCGCAAACTACATTGAATATTGGAATAAAAGTTGGCTGTGAACGTAATCTGTAATATCATCTTCGAAATATATCCGTAATAAATGCAAATTATTGGTGTAAATAATTGAAATTAATTATTTTCTTTAATATGAATATAAAGCGTTTAGTTCCTTCATTTCACCACAACGCGGCGTTAGTGTTTGTTACCCTGTAGCGATATGAATGATAACAGGTAAGGATGGAAAGAGAGAGAAAGGATGTATAGAAGGAGATGGAACTGGGGGGTAATGGAGTAAAGAAGAGAGGAAAGTGAATGGTCGGATGCGTTTCGTCTCGGAGTCACTGCCTAGACTCATCCAGTGTGGGTTTGTTGATGGCAGGCGACTCCTACCCTAGACGCCTGTTATTATAACTAAACCTGCTAGGCTGGTCTGACACAATCCATCCTAGCGGGGTTCCGCACACACTCTGCTCCTTAACATCGGAGATCGGTAGGATATCGACGCTAGGCGCTAGTCAAGTGTCCGAATCTCGTAGTCGAGGAATCGTAGGTCGCTACAACCCTGTAGCGTTACCTCCGCAGAGTTTGATGCCAACTATATATACGTTTATCAAATATCTCTATAATAATAAATAAATAGAAATCAATTTATAAATTTTTTATTGTTTATGAGTTTTAACAAAGTTGGCATCGATTTATCGGAAACGCACCTTTCGGCGGACGATTGAGGGAACGTAGGTGGCGTTGATTTAACTCTGCGAAGGTAACACTACAACCTCGTAAAGACAAATTTTCATTTGCAAAAGAGAGTAGTTTAGTGAAATAAATTGCACACTTCTGTAATTTCCTCTTGTTAATTGGACCATCAACTTTCTTTCCGTACCACATTTGCAGCGTAAAATGCAAAAATAAAAATTTTTTAAAATTATTAGTATCGCTAACTAGCCGACAGATGGTACCCCACACCAGTACCTAACGTGAAGAAACTGAGGTTTTGGTTGGATGCATGATTGAAGGATGCATAGAAGTGAGGTAGATAAGAAAGAATTTCCGTTTCGCGCGCGCGTCTAGGAGTCACTGCCTAGACTCATCATGGGGCTGAGTGACTCATCCCAGACGCTTGTTGCAACTGCCCGCTAGGCTGGACGGTCCAACATCCATCCTAGCGGTGTTGCCGCACTTTGCTTTGTTTGCGGCAACGTCGGAGATCAGTAGGACCTCGACGCTAGACGCGCAGCCACTTGCGGCTTGTGCAAGTCAGTGTTCGAAACTCGTAGTCGAGGAATCATAGGCTGCTACAAACCGAAACAATTTGCGCTATTTTTGAAAAAACGCTAATCAAGAGGACTAATTTGTCAACTTTTGAAATTGAAATTGCATTGTTTATCTAAAACGTCTAGTTTCCGTTTTTTGTTTCAGTTACATTTCAGATTGTAGAAATAATAATTTTCAAATTTTGCTTAATGGATCGAAACTCTTTTTCAAGTAATATTCAATTTCTCGCAAACTACATTGAATATTTGAATCAAAGTTGTTTGTGAACATAATCGATAGCATCATCTTCGAAATAAACACCAAAGAAATATAAATTATTGATGTAAATCATTAAAATTAATTGTTTCCTTTAATATGAACATTGACTAAAGAGAGATGATTCTGTTAGTCAATGATTGTATATAAACTCGTCTACGACATTCAATTGGCATGCATCTCGCATGTATGTATTTCACCTGGATCAATGACGTAGAAATAATATTCATCTGACTTCAAAAGATGGCACTACTAAATACGTTTAGTGCTCAGAATGTGGACATGTTTTCAGTCAGTCTTATTCTTATCACTTTGCTGTTCACTTCCAACTTTCATGAATTATTAAAGAAGATATATTTTTAACATTTTTCAAACGGAACTCAAAACACACTTTATTCTTTCTTCAATGTGTGATTTTTAAGTGTGTAAATGAATTACAGTCGTATATAGTAACGATATATAATATATACGTACGTAATATCTAATTTATCATATCATATACGAGATTCGTATGCTATACGCGTTATTACAATTTATTTGTAACTGCTTCTATTTATAGCACGTTCAAATAATGATAATGTTATCTGAAAAAATATCAGAATCTTTTACTTCTATTTATTTTCGTAGAAAGTGCACGCACTTTATTCAAAGTGTATCAGCCCTTGAACACAAATTTGAAAGACTTATATTTGACAGACATATGAATAATGTGTTTATTAAAGTGTTCGTTACGGTCTAGTGTAAAAATAACCCAGTGTACTTCTAGTGTTAAATGTAAATCATCTTACACGTTAGTATTTAAAAATTATTTATAAAATTTAATATGTTTACTACTATCTGGGATGCAACTTTTGCGATAGAATTTTATGGGAAAAAATGTAAACCAATTCAAAAATATATATATTTAATTCAAAGACGAGTTGGAACATTTTTTGAGTTTTTTCAAGTATAAAAAAAATTTTAATCTGTGCAATAAGGACAATTTGTACATAGTTAATAAAGTGATTTATAGAAAAGCATCAATGGCCTTGCACTCATCAGTAATCGTACAACACAAACAGTTTCGCTTCTAATATAAAACTCTTTTTATTCCCATTGTTTTATATTTTTATTTTCATTTCATTTTATTTCAACATTTATTTCTAAAATACAATATAATATTCCATTCATTATTTTTAAGTATATTAATTAAAATAATCAACTCGACTGAATTTAGTATTTTGGATAAGTAAATATCGTTAATATTTTGACATTTATACCTTAATTAATATTTAGAAAAATGTTACCACCGACGTATGTCGAAGGTTTTCATAATTTGGAAGCTGTTGAAACTATGGAATATAGACCTCTTGGCAAAACTGGATTAATGGTCAGCAAATTATCACTTGGTGGCGGACCATTTGGTTGCCACTATGGGTTAGTATTTAATTTTTATTTAACATTTAAATAAAATTAGTTTAAGTTTGATAGAGGAATTTTGAAAGAAATATGTTTATAAAGATATTTTTAAGATTATCTTAATTTATATACTTTTATATGCTGACAGTACGTATGACGAAAATGAAGCAATTAATGTGATACGTCAAGGAATAAGAGAGGGAATTAATTATATTGATACCGCGCCATGGTATGGTAAAGGTCGATCCGAGACTATCATTGGAAAAGTAATTCTATATCTATTTCTTTGCGCTTTACAATATATGTAATGAGAAAAAATTTTTTCAAATGCTTTAATTATTTAATTCTAGGCTTTGAAAGGCATCCCACGTAAAGCATATTATATCGCGACAAAAGTTGGACGATATGAATTAAATTATGAAAATATGTTTAATTTTTCCAAAGAGAAGACTAGAAATAGTTTTCTCAATAGTTTAGAACTTTTAGGTCTGGATTATGTTGATATCATACAAGTGAGTACAATTAATTTTTCATCATGTATTTTTTTTATTTATCAATTCGTAACATTTTTTACAGGTTCATGACATTGAATTTGCTCCAAGTTTGGATATAGTAATCACGCAAACTTTACCAGAACTATCAAGACAAATTGCGGATGGCAATGCAAAGTACATTGGTATCACTGGATATCCGGTATCCATTTTAAAGGAATGTATCGAGAAAAGTAATATTAAAATTTCTTGCATACTAAGCTATGCAAGACATACATTAATAGATAACACTTTGTCTGAATATATACCATTTTTTAAGGTAGTATTTAATAAAAGTAATATCTATTCCTTTTAAAAGTAATATCTGTTAAGGAACTAAACAAATGTATCATGGTTTAGGAACATAATATTGGTATAATTAATGCTTCTGCACCGTGTATGGGACTTTTAACTAATAAAGGTCCACCAGCTTGGCATCCCAGTTCAGAACAAACAAAGAAAATATGTGCAAATGCTGCTGCCTGTTGTAAGGTATAAAATTTTAAATGTCTATACAATGTACATTATCTTTCAAGTAAACTACTTTATTTACAAAACAATGAGAACTTATTTTTGCAGGATCATGACGAAGAATTAGCTAAATTGGCATTATGGTATTCTATACAATGTAAAGATATTGCCACATATTTAGTTGGAATGCAAAATTTGAAAGAATTGCATATGAATCTCGACATTGTAAAAAATGGCATCACCGACAAGGAGAAGAATATACTTCAAGAAATTCAAGAAAAGTAAGTATACTATTAATTTCCAATTAATCGATAATTATTTTATTATTATTAAGTAATTTAATAATAATAAAAGTTTTTTTATAATTATTAAAACGGATTATGAAAATAAATGTAGAGTACATAAAATTCTTACTTCAGAGAAGATATAAATAGTAAATCTTTTTGAATATATTTTGCATGCTATATGAAATCAATTGATACTCTTAATTAGTGATTCATTCTATGAATAGGGCAAAATTATGCATTTAACTCGAATATTAAAATTTAAATTAAATTAATATTTCTTGCTCTATTGTTCTATGAACACTGTACCAAATTTTTCAACTTTTTTTATGTAGAATATTATTTTTTATGTAGAGTATTATTTTATGTAAAGTTAGCATATTTAAGAAAATATTCATTGTTCTATATGTCAATAGTTCCCGTTATCAAAGACTTTTAAAGTGTCTGACATAAGGTAACATCCTATCTGCTACATTTTTATGATACATAAGTTTCCAGACTTTCCTATTATGCTCCAAGTTGATATGAATTTGGTGAGTTGCCAATAATTAAACTAAAAGTTGTTGCTTAACAAATTATTTGATCTCAAGACAATAACACAATGGTAATTGATAATATATAAAATAAATCGATTATACTTGTGCACAAAATTTGAAAATTCAAGATTAAAAAAATTTGTAATAAGGTCAAGTGTAAAATAATCCTTTGCTTTCTTTCAGGTATTTATCTAAAGTAACAGAAAACAACTGGGAAGGCAAAGAACTTCAAGCATACTGGGAACAAATAAAAAAGTGAGAAAAATATATTTTTTTATACATAACATTATTTACAAAAAATATATTTTCAGTATTTAATTTTATACAATGTAATTATTTTAATAGAATAAAATATAAATGCAATCGTTAGATATGTCTTGGAAAATTTTATACTCAGACTTATAAAATGAGAATTTAAGTCAATATTTAAAAAAATATTAGATTTGATGCTTACTTATTAAGCATTGATCTACTATAAACTGGAGGCACATAATCATCTTCACCAGGCTTAATCTGATATGTCAATTCATACATCAACACCGTTATAAGCGAGCCCAAAATAGGTTTATGATACATTTGTTGCAATTCAAAACCTTTCTTAAGGCACAGTTCTCTTCCAGCTTCTGTATATTCTGAAGCAACAAGATTAGCACAGCTGTAACCTTCATCAATAGCAAATTGCACAGCAACATTTACAAGACATGAAGCTATTCCTTTTCTTCTGTACTGCTCATGTACATATAGCCTTTTGATCCATGCGCCTTTGTCTAATCTATGGCTTTTACACAAGGCAACAGTTCCTACAATTTTCTTAACCTGAGATGAAATATCAATGTCTGAATTACGGAACTGTTGTTCTGTCATTAGGTTATATTGTACATTCTTTGGATCATGTGTCATTAGATAAGGTTCAAATGCTTCAGCAACCCAAAAGCATGAAAAGGCATTAGACATGTAAATCCTGTCATAATAAATGAAGAAGCTTTTATGTTGATATTTATTAAAATTATTAAAATACTTTGTTATTAAAATACTTTGTTATTAAAATACTTTGTTTTTATACTCCAAATTTTACAGACTATTTTATTAACATATTTTAATTATGAAAAAAATTATAATTTTGATATTGATTTTTTAGCATTATTAAAATTAAATAATGTGTAAATAAAAAAAAAATTTACCTTGGTACATTAGAAACTTCTTCACTTACTTCCATAGTTTTCGCAGTGAAAGCTATGTAAGTTCCAACATATACCAAAAAAATGACAAGGGGAATAACTAAAACACAAACAGTTAAAGGCAATCCAAAAAAAATAAACATTATAGCGGCAAACAATATCATTAGTTGAAAAGTCAATTCTTTAAATACAATGCCAAAAAACGTTGAATTTAAAGAAGACATTATGCCTGCTTTCACTAACTCTTTACAATTAATTTCATCACCCGGCTTATAACTTCGTATTACTACAATGTGACTCATATTGTAAGACAATTAATTATTTTACTTTATAACTTTGATACATAATAAACAAACGAAATACAAATTAAACATATATAAACATATTGTGAGGTTATGATGTTTTCGATATTTTCGCCATCTGTAGCTAATCCAAAACCAAATTACTATGTATATCCATAAATAATTAATATTAAGCATTTTTTAATATAATATTTTATATAATATACATAAAGAATTAAATACATTAAATATTTATCTTTTTGATTTCATGTTATTGTATAATAAAATCAGTCATTAATGTTCTCAGACATTAACCTTAATTATTTGAAATTACAAAAGTTGGGGAAATAAAGGGAAATAAAATACATTACTTTTTATTATTTAATTATTTGATATATTTTTTGCAAAAGGAAATATCTTTCGTGTTGCTTGCATAATTATTTCCTTCTTTTATTTTATAATTTGAATTCCTTTATCATACAATTTATTAAATTAGTTTGTAAACCTCATATTATAATAAGTGACCTTATATTATAATTATAAAATTTTTGACATTTATTTAATAATATAAATTATCAAATCTTTGGCATTATCATTAAATCTTTTTTTTTCTTTAAATTGACAAACATACATGAATATGCGCCTTTAGGTTAGTGGGAGAGTCAGCGTTCAGCCATTGCATCCTGCTCGAAAGACGCGTTGAACGCGAATGGTCTTCTCTACTTTGTTTAATTAATTAACGAAATTATTATTTTTTCATTCAGTATTTCTTGAAGTATCTGATAAAACGGTGATAATCATGAGTGACCGACCAAGTAATGGTGAATACAAGTATCAAAGGGAAGAAGCTGTCGATTCGAAGCTAAACCTTGTCGCAAAGGAACGTGATGAAAAGGAACATCAAGTTGACAAAGCCGGAGAATATGTCCGGGAACTTTTACAAGAAAAAGTTGAATTGGATTCGCAAAAATGGCCTAATGCAACCAGATTAATTGATCAGGGTAAATGTGATTGTTGTTCTATTGTCGGTGTTCAGTGTTTTTTTTATGACCTTTATTATTGTCAATAGCAGTGTTTATTTTTTCTGCAATTTGTGTTTATTTTTGTTGTTACAATTATTTGTTATGCGGTATTTGTTGGTTTTATTAGTTTGAAATCGAATTGAATAAAATATTTAAGGTTAGACTGTCGAATAAACCGAGCACAATTCGCAATTTGTTATTTAATTCGTTATTAATTTATTATTATTTTATAACATGTTACTCACTTTATAGACAAATTACGTTACATTTGTTAATGTGATAAACAATGAATAAAAATTAAGTATCAAGTATTTTTGTAGTAGACAAATTTTACAAAATATGGATGCATTTAGTTTGAGGAGTCATTAATGTGAATGTTAATTATTTATATATTCTTATTTCATTTAGATATACAAATTAATTTTTTTTAACATCACGTGTTTTAAGATTTTAAGCATGATAATGAAAATATGCCATTAATAATTTATGAAATGCACGAGTTGACTTATAGTCAATGTACGTATATTATAATTTGTTATTAAAACTTTTAGCGTTCTTCAGTTTAATTTGTAATTTAAATTAGTGAATATTAACAATGCATATATATCTATATTGGCAATTTTTTGATTATAAAAATAAAAACTATATTTTGATGTTATTTATCCTTGAAAATATATCATGTCGTTATCATGTAGTCTTAGAATAAAGAATAATTACTTTGTTCTATAGAAATTCAAAAAACTCAAGCTATTGGCAAACCAGTAAGAGATCCAAAATATGTGGATATATATCGTGAAAAACCGATTCGTGTTTCGGTCAAAGTATTGGTACCCGTCCGTGAACATCCAAAGGTAGTAGTTATAGGTGTTTCTGATTTAAATAAATACGCGACCGATAAATTATATTTTGAATTTATTTGCAGTTCAATTTTGTTGGAAAATTATTGGGACCAAAAGGTAATTCTATGAAACGTTTACAAGAAGAAACGATGTGCAAAATGGCCGTATTAGGAAGAGGATCCATGAAAGATCGCCAAAAAGTACTTTCACATTAAAAATCTTGAATCTTGAATTCTCGAATTTTCATTTGATTTAGCAATTTGTTCTGGAGT
>KQ435794.1:8232131-8245264 GCA_001276565.1 Melipona quadrifasciata | reverse complement strand
ACTATTAATATATATTATTACACTATAATACTGTGAATTTTTCTTGTGAATTACATTATATACTGTAAGGTACTATATATATTAATATATACATCTACTGTTTCACTAAAATTCATCTTTTATTTTCTCTAGGAAGAAGAATATCGCATGTCTTTGGATCCAAAATACGCGCATCTTTCGGACGACCTTCATGTAGAAATAACAGCGCTTGCACCTCCGGCAGAGGCTTATGCTCGTATTGCATTTGCATTAGCCGAAGTTCGGAAATATCTTATTCCTGACAACAATGACAACATACGTCAAGAACAAATGCGCGAAATGGAAATGAGTATGGCAGACGACCCAACAAGTGCTGACGACAGAAGACCATCCGTCAGAGGTGTACCAGGTGGTGGTGGAATATTAAGACCAACCGCGAGACCAACAATGCCTCGCTCTTCGCGAGGTTAGTGATATTTTTTAACCATCAGCTATTTGTTTGCCTTCAAGTGTTATGGTAAACAAATTAGTTATAAAATATGATATGATTTCTCAACTTTTTTCATTTCAGCGGCGATACTTCCACCGCCTTCGAGCCGAGGACCAATCTCACGTCCCGTGTCAGCAAAAAGCAAAGTGTTCTCTATTTTAGATCGCGCAAGAGTCGCAATGGATCAAAGTTATGGGTAACTTTTAAATCAAATTAATTATTCTAATTAAGTGAATATGATTACAAATTTATAATACTCAAATTTATTATATATAGTTATGAGACTGCTACTCCACCTCCGAGTAATCGTGTTGGTTCTCATCATGATTACGATTATCACACATCGACGAGCAGTAGCAGTCGATATGGAGACCGGCATTACACATCGGCTTCAGGGTAAGTATAATTGACAATTTTTACTAATTTTTTTTTAGGTTAATTCTTTGAAAATGTTTTTATTCATAATAGTCCATCTCCATTTTATACATTTATCAATCTCATTTCTTAATGTATCACTTGATACAAATTAGCGAATACCTCAAATATATAATAAAATTTGATCAATGAATATTATGGTTACGAACATTCTGGCTGCTATTTTTCATAGTAGCTCAGGTACTATGAAAATTAAATATTTAAAATAAAAAAATAATTAAATATTTAAAACAGAGAAGAATTATTAGAAATGCACACGCGTAATACTTTTAATCTATCGTATATCACAATCATAAAGTCGTAGCAACATAAAACCAAACACTTTTAAAACGTCAAATTTTTTAATCTTGTGTACACACGGCTATTTGCTTTCGAGATTGCTTTCATTGTGTTAAACCCATCATAATTTTAAGTTTATCTACAATGTTCTTACATAATCACATTTCCTTGTTGCACAATATGATTGGTCTCCCACAAGCTTGATTCACTTGCTCAGTTGATTAGGAATATTTTCTTTCTATTACTATTTCTATTAGGGGACATATATACTCTGTGAAAAAAACGTAGGTTACTCCGTTTTCAAAACGTTTTATCTTCATTTAATCCTTCTTTCTATGTTATTGAAGTCTTGAAACTTAATTTACTTATTGACTCGAATAAGAATGCATTTAAAGAGATTTCATTTTTCGTTTAGATTATTCGTTAATGTCGTATAATTTAATAAGTTTCGAAAACTATTTTCGTTAACTGTACACATTAAAGCTCTACTTATTTCCATAATATGATAATTAACGTTTTTGTTTTTTCATTAATCAATTTTGTTTTCATTAATCATTTGAAGTTCTATATTTTCTTTTGAGATGTGCATAAGTTTGCACAAGTTTGGAAAAATGTAGTTCCTTAATGTGTATTGTACTTTTATACATCATTTAGAGATGATATGTATCCTTCCTCGAGGTACACAACATACGAGTACGAAGATGATACTGTTCCGCATTCTTCCCACAACTACTACGAAACATCAGAATATCCAGGTAACATACTTATCATTCTACATCGTTACTACTTTCTTTTAGCATAAAAACTTTTAACACGTAATTAAACAAAAATTATCATGAACACACACGCATGTGTGATATGTTGGAAATTAACATAATAGCAGTGGGATTAAACCATTCTAATATTTAAATTATACATAGAAAAAGTTTCCCTGATTTATTATTTATAAAAATAAATATTTTGAATCAAACAAAATAAAAAGCTTGATAATACAAAAATTTTAAAATAGAAATTTAAATACTCTTAGAAGTTTAAAAAAACATTAATAATTATTTCTTGTAATTTTTTGAACGATTCATAACAATTTCATTACTCACAATAAAAGCCAAACGAATTAAATGAAATAATAAGATTCATTGTTTCACAAAAATCTAGGAATTCCATATTTCTCCTACAAAATAATACACGAATAAAAAATTTAACAATATCGATTGAAACTAATTTCCATCGACTGTTTAAACTCAAGCTGTATTTTTTTCAAGATCGAATTTAAAGATTGAAACTTAAAGATCGAATCTCTATAATATTCAAATACTAAATAAACACGGAATGGCTTCATATAACAACGTGTAATATTAGCTGAATTATTCATCAGCTCATTCGCAACCATTTTCTTTTTGAAACATTTTTAAATAACATTAATGCTCCTGCTTCGCGTAGTGTTTAGTTAGGAAACTATCCGATTAATATCTTATATTTCATATACATCGTCGTGGTGAACTAATTTAATAAAAATAATGCAAATGAATCACTCCATGAAATTCGCAGAGGAATCATCGAGCCGCGCATGGAAATCGTACAAGACGACAACGACATCGGGCTCAAGCTCGCGCTACCGCAACGCCCCGTATTCACGACCTTCCAAGTAAAAATCCACTAAAAAAAATCATCCAAATATTTTTCTTAATTTCAATCATGTCCAAACAATTCCTGCATTCTGCAAGAAAAACGACGATCTTTTTTTTTCTGACTTTATTGTTTCTCATAGCCCTAAACCGTTGACGTGTAATCTTCCTAACACTCGGCGACCTACGATGCCTGCGATGCCAAAACCTATAAACAACCGAGATCGTTCTTAAATGAAAACGGACGCACCGAGAGACTAACGATATGTAGGTGATACTGTAATCTTTTAATATGATGATAAAACTAAACGGGTAATTGCCATTTTTCTTCAATTTCACAAGGTTTTGATCAATAGAAATAATCCGACCAAATGGTATTAATTAAAATTAAATTAATGTTCTCTTTTGGAACAAAATTAGCTTCGAAAAGAAAAACTCTGAATTCGTCGATTCTTTCCTTGTTTTTTTTGTTTTTTTGTAATGCGATGTTTCTAAATTGTAGTGTAGTAAAGCTTATGTGCTTTTCAGATGAAATTTTTGTGCCTACTGGATAAACGCCGGAATACATTGATGAAATTTTTTAAAGTACTTCTGCAATTTTAAACTGTGAAAGCAAACGATCGCACTTAATATACAGCCCGCAGAAAATCTGGTTTTCTATGAAAGTATTGAAAAATGGAGAGAGAGAGAGAGAGAGAAAAAACACGTTCCTTCAAATCCTTTCCTTTTCTTGAAAAAAATGTCACGTCAGTGTGGAAGGCTAGAGGACCAAGAGGATCAGTGGAACGAGACAAGTAAAATTGTTAAATAAAAAAAAATAGGACCATGTCAGAGCTGTGTCACATTTTTCTAGATATCAATCTTCTCACGATCTTTTAATTTCATTTTGTACGACAACTTAAAATTTTTTTTCTTTTTTTGGCAATTGAAAAATATATACCGAAATTACGTACTATGTACGTGAATGATTTTAGTTTTCAATTTTTATACATATAATCTTTTTTTTAAATTTTTTTCCAGTTTTTTTTTTTGTTTCTAATGATACTTTTTAGACATTGGGAAATACATAGCTCGGACAGTCGTGTGCGTTATAATAAATAGTAATATGTGTCTAAAATAGAACAAAGTAAAAATATTGTAAATGATGTTCAGTGGCAGATGGTCGTATATAAATTACTATTAAATAATTTGCATATGATTGTGCAAATGATATCGTAATTCATTTAATATTAATATGTATAGTATTACGTGAACAAAAAAAAAAAAAAAAAATGATAATAATAACTAAAATGACGTGTTGAAAGTTAAAAAATTACATAAATAAATGTTAACGAAGTGTATGTGTATAGTAACACGCGCAAAATATATGAAGTGAAAAATCATGTAGCTTATTGTAAGAATACAGTAACTACAACGTTATAAAAAAAAAAAAAAGAAGAAAATTGTAATCTTATGATCTTACAGTATAAGAGTGCAACAAAAAAAAATAAAAATAATTTTTGCGTAAACAATTCTCCCGTTTTTAAAGCAATTATTTCTGCTATACATATTATCTATATGTTATTCTCGTAAACTGAAATAAATAAGAAATATAACGGCGTTATATAATAAGCTACATTTGGAAAGCTCTAAATCAAAATCTTAATTAATTAATAGCATTATAACTTTGATGAAGATATCTAATCAGTAACATTAATATCTTCAGAGATCTGCAAAAAAAAGTCTGTTCATCAATATATTAGTAATTTTCATTTAATATATTCGTTTTAAATTACTCACGAAATGTTAATTAATGTTAAGAAATTTTGTCAAAAACATATAAATAAAATTAATCTTCCTTAAATGTTTAAGTATATTTCAATTACGTTAATATAAGCGAAAGTAAAATTCAAAAAATATTTGTCACATTTACTAACACCAAACGATTACGTGTTTAAATTGTATTAAATTGGATTGAACTGGCATATTATTTAAAATTTTATTAGCAATAAACTTATGTGAAATACAAAATAGCAGTGTCAATCTATTGTTACACATATTTTTAATTTAAGCTGATTGAAGTTTCGTTGAAGTACTTAAAGCATTTACTTCTAACATATCTTTTCATGTATCCCTCTTAGGTGTATAGAAGAATACCGAAGGTTGCGTGGGAACACGTTTTCATGGGTTGAAATGTTTTACTATTTCTCTGTTCAGCGGAGTTTGAAGTGCCTTGAAATTACGTGAGTATAATTTGATTATTGTGAAATAATACATTATATTAGAATTAGTTTTAAAAGTATCGTAATGCAAAAGGTACAGTTCATACTTATTTTCACAAACAATATAGCTATTTATTTTATTTGCTAGCATAATATTATCTCAAGACACTTAGATGAGTTCTTACTTTTTTGTTGGTAATTTAATAAGCAGTAGAGAAAGTAATTTTATAAAACTTAGTCAGTAATAAAAGCATCAAATTTTTATTAGCATGCATGTTTAATTTGATTTGCTTTGTTTGTTAGTTTCATGCTAAAATCTATGAGATAGTAAGACTTTCTTTCAGGCAATGGAGTGTGCACCACATTACACCAATCGAAGAAATGATATTTCATTGTTAAGCAGTGACCGGTATGGTGAATGTTGAAATATGTATTTTAAATATCTTTAAAATTTCATGTCAAAGTTCGCGATCCTTTCTATATAGCAGACAAAATTTTAAAACAGCATTTATTCGGTGTACTTTCGTGGTATCGTAAATTGTTAGCAAGTAGAATTAATGACAATTAATAATACATAAAATAGGTCTCGAATTGCTTGTAGCAATTTTATTAGATCTTCCAATTCAATTAGATCTAATTGGTGTCGATAAATGTAATTTTTTTGCTTTTTGTCAGGTTTGATTTGAAATCTATACATTTATAGATATTTAATTAACTTAATATAAGTCATTTAAACCGGTCAAGCTATAAGGTAAAAGGTGTCTTAACGTAAGGTAAAACAGATTGTCAAATTTATTTCTACAATATTTTAGGAATATAAATCCAACTTTACGATCTTATAGTCAGTATAAGTGTATATTGAAAATAAATAGATCGAAAGTAAGGACCTAGTGAATATTTAATTTTTATTTTGTAAGAGTAGTAAAAGTAACAAGTGTGGTTATTTTCTTAGTGTATATTTAAATAGTCCGCGCAGCGGACAGAAGTTACAATTTTCTCCAGTAGACGGCGCATGTGCAGTTGATTATCAAAATGGCGTCTGTAAACGCGGTGCGTACAAAGTTAATCGTCCTTTTGTCAATGTAAACATTTTAAATTAATATTTAAACGTAATATAGAAGTGTCTGGAGACTAAGTTCAAATAAGGTACCACTTTCCATCGTGTGTCAAGACGATTGGCCAAGTGAAAATAACGCAATTTACCTTGCACAGTTTGGCGCGCTCTCTCTCCTCAACTGTTATAGGTACGTACTATATATTTGAATTTGAAGTTCATACTTCGAGATTAGTATAAAAACACATATTGTATACTGAAAATTTCGTATTTTCATGTTAATGTTCAATTTCTTTGAAATAAATTACTACGAAACGAAAACTTTTGGACACTTTTCATATTTTAAATCCTTTGAGCTCAGCTGTTACATTACGACTTTCATCACTGAAATAATTTTGACAATTTCGTCTTAAAAAATCGTTTTCAAAGCTTTCGCGATGATTCACGAGCGTAAACACTGAACTCAAAGCGCCCAATCGTCGAAACCCGCTTAAAACGATTAAATAGGACATCATACTGAACATGAGTATGTAAATTGCTTAGAAACAATATTCTTATTTATTTATCACACACCAATATACAAAAATGAACTGTATAATCAATATCAGAATATAATATACTACGAAATTCAAATATATTTAATAAAGATATATCTGAGTATCTTACAAGATTAGAATGATGCTTCAACTTGGAACAAAAATGGTCTACAACATTCTTTGCAGTTGGCACAGAAATTCTGGTAGAAAAACGTCTTTCTACGACCGCTCTAAGGATTATAAATAAGTAATTAATTTACGGGATCTTAAGTCTAACGAGTCGCCTAAGTAGTTCGTGAATGAAAATAAGGGGGTCCAAGGATTTTACCACTGTTCTCCTTTTCGCCAACATCTTTTTCTCTGTTTTTTTTTTTTTTTTTCTTTTTCGTTTTCATTGTCCTAACTAAACTCACGACGTTGGTCTCGAAACTCGAGGGTAGATGTTCCCTATTTCTTTGTTTTGTTTTGTTTTGTTTGTTTCTTTTCCACTTTTTCTCTGATTTTTGGACTGAAGAAAACTGCGATTAAAAGCACACACAACGTCGTAAGGGGAGAATGTTATGCCATTTATCGTTTAAAATGAAATTCGTCGACGCAATAAAAATCCGATGTCTACTGTTCGGTGCCGGCGCGAGTTTCCTCGAGACGAATCTCGAAGATCGTCTCTATACGAAATTCTCTAAACGAAAAGACGGAGCGGTGTTCGACGCCCCCCACGTTCACGCTAGTTACTTCGCCTCTATGAAAAAACATGGAATGATAATAGTAATTTTACGTATTCTCCTTTTTTTTTTTTCTCTCCCTCCTTTTCGTTCTTGCCTTGTTATCGGTTTATACCTTAGTAATATTACGATTATATCACAAGAAAGATTCAAATACTCTGTACATAATATCCCGGAACGCGAGACGTTCGATCAGGTTTCTTAATCTTACATTTACATACGCCTAAGATTTAATTACAAAGTTAGATATGTCTCAGGTTCACCTGGTATTGTACTTCAACGCAATTTCTCGTGCTTCTACTTCGGCGCTTGCTCGCCCGATCTCGTTCCCCTCTCCTTGCACGAAACACCTCCGATGCTTCCGACACCGTGATACCCAACGATCGTTCCCCCCCACGCGCGATCCTCCTCGTTCGTAAATCCTGCGAAACGAAGAGTCCGCGCCAACGCGTTCTTTCCGAAAACCTCCGAACGTTCGATCTTGGTTATCCTCGGTGACTCGCTTTTAGAAGTCGCTGGTTCTTATATCTCTAAATCTCGATATCTCGATTAATTGGCACATCTCAAATGGCAACTTTCGCATTGGCACGATGAAAATGATCCTCGGATTCAACCTCGTCGGCGACCGACGATCGCGCACGCGCGAACCTTGTCCGCGTCCTCGCAAACGAAATTGGCAAAGTTATTAACAAGGAGCACAAAAAATACGTAGCCGAATTGCCGATGGTTCGTGTACTCGTTGGCAGAAATCGTCAAACTCGCCGTAGCGCCGATCCTCGATAAATATACGTGCAAGTTTCGAAACAAACAGTCGACTGAAACGTATACGTCCAGATCGTCGAACGAACGTATCGTTCGACCTTGTTCAAAAGTTCATTCGATCTGTCCGTCACGTCGTGGCAATTACACCGAATTTACGCTACAAATCTATGAACAACGTTACGCGTTATTACGTGGCAAGTACGCGAAGTGGATCGATCGAGCGCAATGACGAAGCATCGAAACATGGTCCGAGAATTGCAACGTTAAGTAGCGATCATCGTGTGCTTGAGAGATCATGAAAAGTTTCTCGAGTGAAATCACGCGTAGCTGATCGAATTGCCGATAGAGATACCCGGGTTAGCGAAGTTCGCGCGGCACACAGCTTCGACTAGCCAGTCGAGAAGAAAATCTTTCATTGCGTGGATGTGGAATCGGAATGGATCGTCGATTGAAATGTTCGAGCGTGAAACAGAAGTGCTCCAAATAACAAAACTATCTCGTATCGTAACTCTCTAATTGGCTACCAGGAAATCGTTCGAAAAACTGAGTTGTCATCGTGCTGAGTCTGAGTAACTAATTCGGCGATGAAAGGATCACTGGCGGTGAACGGACCTCGTTCAGAGTCCCCTTTCCTTCAGAGGCCCGTGTCTTCGACAGAAATAAACCGCGCTCGGTTTGATTCAAATAAACGCGACAGATAACGATTCTAAATTAATTTAATTTCCTAGTCTCGGACGGCTGTTGCACGTTCTCACCGCGTGAATTCTCACCTTCCTCCTTTGTCTAACATCGCACGAGACGATCAAGATCATGCGTTTTTACTTTCTCGTGGAAAATTGTTGGAATTCTAACGGCAGATAAAAGATAGACGATAGTGTGAACAAATTTCGCGACTGAGTCTATAGTTTTAGTTCCTCAGTTAAATGTATTTTGTGTCATGCGATTAAAACAATTTCGAACCGTGGCATGTACGTAGGTTTATAAGAGGAAATTCGTAACTTTAAATAACACTTGAAGTCATATCGTGAATGTACGATGTGGTAGTTTTGCACGTGGAGAATCGAGTTGTTCTTCTCACGCGATAGACTCAGCCAGCCGATACGAAGACGGTCCGTATGAAAAAATGTTTCGCAGGCGGATTCACAATCGCAAATGCTAAAATGAAAAAGTTGCACACGGTTAGAGAGCGGATATGTCACAACATTATTGACAGTATCAATGCTTACGTAACAGCGTTATAATCGATGGTGCGCGTACGTCATGACGCTCGGTAATGATCAAAGAATCAGCGATGCTTGAGCAATGGAAATAGTCGACCCAAAAATTATACGGCGAGAAATAGAAAGATCGAAAAGTGTCGCGCTTCTTCTTTTCATCGCAACTCTGTGTACGTGTGCTCTCGATTATCGATCGATTCGCGAGTCGTAACAGCTGGCCGTAGGCTCAGACATTCGAATCCAAGTCAGCGTAATTTTCCTGCATTTTCTTTTAGCATTTCTGTTTGTACGATTGAATCTACACGTTCCAAGTTGTATCTTGTTTGGTTTGAAACAATTTTTGATCGTTTCGTTAAACTGCGGTTTATCAATGAAGCGCGAAATTGTGAAGATCACCGTAACGATTGCACAAACGTTTGGACTATCACTAAGGCTATCACAAATAATCATAACACGCGTATGAACATCGAATCGTTTCGCGAATGATCGCACGTAAGAGAGAGAGAGATAGAGAGAGAGAGAGAGAGAGAGAGAGAGAGAGAGAGAGAGATTATTAAAATAAACGAAGGAAGACGTAATAAAAATTTCTTCAATCCTGTATTCACGACGATCACAAATCCCGTCGAATCGATCGATACGCTCCTTTGTTCTCGTTCGACACATTTTCAAAACCGAACAGGCAGTGAAAGAACAAACGGTAGTTACTCCCATCTATTTTACTCGAGCAGATTCTCGCTGTGACGCACGTGGCCGCGGATCGATCCGCGAATGGTTGATCCTCGAGGTTTTCTTCGAAACGATACGCAAACACCCGCGACTCAAACCAAAGGGAAAATTAGGTGTAGCGTCTCGTTTGTATCCCATCGTCGCTAGTCGCTTCGACACGACCAGGTTTACTTTTTCGACGAACCATCGGACACGATGGTTCACGATTGCACATGTCTCGTGACTTCACGTCGTTCAATTTCATCTAGAACACTTTCGACCAGCCAACCTCGGCGAACACGGATATCCGCACGGATGTCGGGCCAAACATTGGTTTCTTCGAGTAGGCCTCTCTCTTTCCATTCGTTCGTTCTCTTTCGTTTCTCTTCCTTTTCTTTTTTTTCACTAGTTCTTTTTGATTATGCAATGGAGCTCGTAGCTGCGCGGACATACGTGTCGTTTCAGTGGTCCACCAGAAGCTGTTCGCGGTCAGGGAAGCTCGCGAAAGCTCAGTTGTACGGCCAGGAGTGCCTGATTGAAGTGACCACGTTGGAGGTAGGCGGGTCCTCTGGGCGTCACTTCTTCATGTCGTTCATCAACGTGCCGTCCTTGCTTTTATTCGTGTCGAGGCTCGACTGCTGACTACTTGTCACACCGCTCCCGTTGCCTGGGTACATCTTCTCAAGATGATTCAGGGACTCGCTTAGGAACTTCTGCAATCGATAGTTTCGGTTATCTCAACGAACGAATCAACACTCGAGATGACTAGTCTAGCTTTAGGTATCTTTCGGTTCTCGATCTTGTCTGTCTATGTATGTCTTTGGTAAGTCTATTATTTAGGTACAGGAGTTCTAGCGTACTTTAGTGTCAACAATTAGCGAAAACGGAATGCTTCACTTTTATCTTACAATTGAACTGAGGGTTTTTGTGTATTACGTTTGAAATTGCAAAAACAGAGTGAATCTGTATGCTACTCTTTAGATTTTATTTCACAATCGAGCTTATAATTGAACCGTTCAAAAGCCACGTTGATCCTCTCTACGGAAAATGAATTTATGAATCGTTAAGTTGATCTTGGAATTTAATTTTACTATTTTTCATGCCATCTTCTTGCAACGAATGAATGTTATTTGTATCAACTTCTTACAACGAATGGATTCATCTATCATAAATAATTAGTTCCTTCTCTTTTTTTAGATTCCGCGCTCACGGTAGCGAGGTCTGATAACAAGCTGATCATCAGGTTTGCTTCTGAGAGGTTCAATCATTGAAACAGGAGCAACAGAATTCCAGTCGGTACCTGTATTGCCGTGAGAGCGGCTACGATTGCGGGACTTCCGAATCCGTGTGATATGAGAGAGAAATGCGTTAGGTGTCTCTGTATGCTTGGATCGAGGATATGTTGCGGCCGTGTGTTGCACAACGGCGATCTGTCTTGATTCAAAAGATCCATCAGCTCTTTGGTGATTTGTCTGAAAAAACAAAATTTTATATTCGAGATTTTATTTGAAAAAACAAAATTATAAATTCGAGATTTTCGACATGTCCAATTGCCGTCACGCGTGTACGTAGGCAACGTAATTTCATTCCCCTGTTCGCGAGCAATCTCGATTATCTCGATGTCTATCGCCATTGTTCGCGCGTTCCCGTGGAAATAAATTCTTACTTGGTGGCATGAAGAAGTTCTTTCCTCCTGTAGGAATCTTGCGGTTCACAATGCTGCCGACTGAGGTATTCGGCAACTTGTTTCGCAGGGAATTCGGTTTCGCAGACGTAGCCGAAGTCTCTGGCAAGGTGAATGGCTTCTCCTGTAAAAAAGAAACGAGAAAAAGGAGAGAAGACAAGATATAAAACGCCTCGCTATGGGAATTTCGATTACGCAACCGCACTGGTCGTATCGAGGTGTATACAAATTTTTTGTCGTTCGTTTACGACTTAACGGGGATCGAAGATAAAATCTTCCTTGTCGAAACCTACAAATTTCATTATTCATCTCCCTTCGTTAAAATCCATGCACGATTCTAACGCGCGTTAGACTTTACGGGTTATTTCAAACGCGTTTCTAGATAGGGTAATTGAGCGTCGAATGAGATAGAACAAGTAAGCGTTTTCGAGTTCTTGTATTGTATGATATATTGTAGTTCGAGGAAGCACTTGTACTCTCTCAATATGTGACGATTTTTGACACGACTTAATGTATCATCAATCAATTTGGATATTGTATCATTTATTGTTAAGATCCAACGTGTGTTTTAATATGCGATATATAATAATTACGCAAATTGACAAGTGTAATATCCAGTACTTTGGGACATTTATTAAAACTTTTAAAGATTCATCTCTGTGCCAAAACTCTATCTAATCGCTGACGAATCTAATTCTCCTGTTATCTCAATCTTAAAGTTCGAATAAGAATACGAAGAGGTAAAATTCTTCGATTTAAAACAAACTGAACGCAACCATTCCGCGCGTGCCGCTCATAAGATCGCTCCCTGCCGAAGGAACGAACTAAATTACGATAATGAAACGGCATACGTGCTTTCTCTTCAGCACGTGGTCCGTTTCTCCCCTTTCGAAGCAATTCCCTTCGTCGATCGGCATTTCTCTCTTTACTCTGCGTTCTCGTTCGGGCCTCTCTGTGTTCCTCGCTCTTTCGCTTTCGTCGTCGATGATGGTTCGGTAATTAGGTACGTACAAGCAGGGTCTCGTGCAAGATGGGAGCGGACCCGCCGGGCGCTATTATCGACAACCGAGCAAAACCACCCGCAGGCCTGCCGGGTTTCGGCTACCGAGATCGAGAACACAGGCCCGAGAGCCACCTGCAGCTAACGAATTATCCAATTTCGCGAACTCCGGCGTTTCTTCCTTTTCACGCGGCTAAAAAGTATGCAAAATGCTCGTGATAATTGCCTCTTCGTGTTACCCCTTTTCTACCTCTGCGCTGCTGTTTTTCGCTACGTTCCAACGAAAGTCTTTTAGCGAGACGATTTTCGAGCCTGTCGAGCTACTGGAATTGCCCTTTTTTCTTTTTCGTTTTTATTTGGAACTGAGTTTTCGGTTTCATTGAGCTACTGGAAATTCATTTTTGACTGGGCCGAGCCCAGGGACTTGTTTGGGACTGATTTTCA
>KQ435794.1:8211592-8222513 GCA_001276565.1 Melipona quadrifasciata | reverse complement strand
TGATTTTCAGTACAATCTAATTTCGTTACTACATTTCGTTAAGAATTTTCTTTGCCACAGTTCTTGATACGCGCGATCACATTTTATTTATAATTTATACGCGTTGTATTCTCAATCGATGGACCGGAACTTGATTTGGAAGAGCAATCTCGTTCCGGAGGAATTCGTCCGGTAGTTTGTGAACGCACAGTTTCATTTCGGGGATCAGATGCCGTTTTACTGGCTACGATAAACCCGTCCGTAGCGCCGATCAAACGTTTCTCTTTGTACCTTTTGACGCTTCGTTGTAGAACTAGCCAGGTTTGAAAAGGTTTGATTGAGTTTGAAAGGGAGGACTCGAGATTTTTATTTTCCCGGTTTATTGTATGCCCGATTTGGTGAAGTGACCAGCGTCCCGTTTTACGTCGCCGACGTCTGTGTTTGATCCCGACGGACGAGATTACGTCGATGCTCTTCCTTCTTTCGAGTACTTTAGATTTATGTCGAGATTACGTCACAGTTTAGTAACCACGTGGCTGGTAACGTTCATTTAAATTCCTTGTTTCTTGAATTTTTTATAACTCCACGGTGCGTTCAATGATTTAGTGCTTGAACCTTGTCAGCGTGTTTCGTAGATAACAATGAAGTTGCAACACTTTGCAGCGAAAGATTCGCAAATGCTTCGTTAAAAAGTCATAGAAAAATGTGAAATATATAAATATATAAATATAGAAACTTTCTCTCAGCGTGATAAAGGATAAGACGAAATACACGAAACCAAACTTGATTTTATCCAAGTTTCTCAATTGATTTTTCTAATTTATCTATCAGTTTAATCGTATTTAGTTTTTCGAACAGTCCATGATGTAACGTTTACGATACGCTTGCATGTGTCTTTACCTTTCGCGCGTAATTTTGCTTTACGACAGCGAGCGTACGTCGTTTCATTTCAGTTTCGTTCTAGTTTCAGTTCAATTCACCACCGAAAATCCCGTCCGTCGTAAATTGTACGCTACGTCGATACCAACGATATTGCGTTCGAAAAGTGGAACAACACGTTATAGCTGTGCGTGCAGCTCGCAACTTTTTAACGAAGCATTTAAGAAATTCTTGATGTTGCACGTAAAACGGACTGGCAAAGTTTTAAACAAATCTCCACTAAATTTTTGTTAACTTGTCAACACTCGAATCTACACCAAGAGTTGTTACACTCGCTGCAAATCAGTAACCTTCGCGCCAAAAAAAAGTCAGGGATACCTTATAAATTCTCACTCACCGAGAGAATTTCGTACCGTTATGTAAACGGAGATCATTTTGCGTAAAAAGATCCATTAAATTTAATAGAAGCGTCACGTGTCAAGAGTCATTAACGCGGTATCGCGAGCTCCCTTCTTTTTTCCCGCGACCACTCGAAAAACCTATACGCGCACACTTTCAACATCACGGTCCTTTCTTCGCCGCAATTAACACTGGCTGATAAAAGTATATCGTCAGCGTGCATTAACGCGCGATTATTCCGACGTTAATTGCATAATTATTATCGCGCCGGGACATTTCGCCACTGCCCGCCGCGTAAAACTGCGACGAGGATTTTACTTTACGCAACTCGACGCAATCACTCGCGCAATCTTCCGAAACATTCTGCCTGTGACTGTAGGATCTTAGACACCGAATCTGCATCGTGTATTTGCATTGTACATAATTCGAAGCTGAAAATTCCTGAACGTGTCGTAACAGAATTTCCGTGTTAATTCGACGTTGGAAAATTTTAGAACAGAGTTCGACGAGATGTTCAGTTCATCTTGCGCGCTTTTCGATCACTCTGATGTTAAAGAAAGTTGGGAAAATTCGAGTTATGGAATGTTTCATCGTGCCATCGAACCTTGTCACAATCGCGACTTTCAAATCATTTGAGATGTTTGGAAAAATTTTCGCTCGGCCAATGTTGGAATATTGTGTTTCGAGTGCCGTCACTACGTTCGGCTACGTCAGGATTTCACTCCGTGTTCGTGAAACTCGCGTTAAACGATAGGGCATCCCCATATATTTATTATCGAGGCTGGTACAGCGATTCCTTTGTACGTGACGAGAGCAATTCTGCACTCATTACACAGTCTTGTTCACTGAGAACGAGTCTCGCTCTTCTTCTGTCGGGGTGCTCTCTCCCCCCGAGATTTCTACCGTCTT
The DNA here is from genome assembly GCA_001276565.1 of Melipona quadrifasciata. Taxonomy (NCBI): domain Eukaryota; kingdom Metazoa; phylum Arthropoda; class Insecta; order Hymenoptera; family Apidae; genus Melipona; species Melipona quadrifasciata. The sequence goes on along the minus strand of KQ435794.1, from coordinate 8,220,347 downwards.
CTTCGCGCCCTTCTCCACTCGATTCTCCCCCCTCGACATGAACTCCAGGATACCCTGCAACACCCCTGATTACTCAAGACGTCCTCGACTACTGGCGTCGTTAATCGTTAAAATCTACGAGTGCCAAGTGCTGTTGATAAATCAAAGAATCCTTCGTTCTCGGATTTGTCCTGGAGTGAAAGAGTAGAGTAAAAGAACGATCAATTGTTTTTATGGGGGAAACGTAGGTATCTTCGTTCCCTGGAATTGATACAGGCACTCGATATGCAAATTACAACAATTTCTACATTTTATGTTTTCAAATGGTGTTCGAATAGAACTTTCTTTCCTTTAATCTGCCAAGAGCTCCGTCTTGTAGATTTTTGTAATTTTAAATTTCTCAAAAACACATCAATATTCATAGTCTGGTAATTCTAACTGTCCGAATATTCGTCATTTTTCATGTTTTGAGCATATTGTAATTTTATTCATCTAGCAGTTACAAAAGAAATAGAAAGAAAAGGAGAAGGCTTCGTATCCCCAAATATAATCCTATAAACACTTGAGAATCTAGATAGAACTTTAGTGACACCCTAAGTTTCAAAGTCCAACTTGGACCAATCGAAAGGAACCATAAACTCTGAAATCGTTAACGATACAGATAGTAAATAACGACACATGCACACACACGCACATATATATATATATATATATTATAAATATATAATTATTATATATACACACATATGTACATAATAAGGTGTCTGAAATCCCATCGCTGTCCACGATCTCTCGCGGTTAGGATGAAATTCCACGAGCGCGCGAGCCGGAAGATAGACGGGGACGGGGAGGGAGAAAAAGGAGACCGATGAATAAACTGCCAATAAAGCGGCCGATCTATTCCCGATGCAAATGAGACATTAATAATTGCATAGCTCCGAGTGTCAATTCCTGATTGTACGAGCAGCCCTCGGGGCTGGCAGCGTTGCGCACGGTGTGTTCGACGCACACCGCAGACCGCGACGATATAATTCATCCATTCGAACAGCGATCCGACTGATAATTACACGCGCCTGCTCCTCTCGCCGCTATAGATTTCTACCGTGCCCGTCTGCCTTTCTTTCTTTTGTCCCTCGTGTCCGCTTCCCTCCAACCGAGGGAGTCCCTCACGGCCGAGACTCTCTTGCCTCCGCCGCGCGTTCTCCACCACCGCGGCGAATTAAGCTTTACGATCGACTTTTACGGCAGAGTCCGGGAGATTTTGCGCTCGCGACTCCTTTTCAAAACTGCCGGTCCCCTTCCGACGGAAATAAAACATTTCATCGACTATCAAAAATCTTGACGAGACTTGAAAGTCTTTGAAAATCTTCTGAGACTTTTCAGACTTTCGAGATTTTTGCAGAGTTTTATTCCTCGAGCTTCATCCTAGGCTTGCAGAAGATCAATAATTTGTACTATATCACGCAAATTGAATTTGGTTTTATTTTCAAAGATATTAGTTTATTAATATATAGGAAGAAATTTCTAAAACAAAGAGGTAAAATTAAAGAAACTCAGCGATTCGAAAACAAAGAAACGATTAGAAAAATTGGAGGTCTTTGGTTTTACTTTTTGAAAGTATAAACTGCAAGTGTCTTTTGGAAAAAAACCTCTAAAATAAAAATAAAACGAAAGGAGATCGGTAGTTTCAAAAAATCAAGTCACGTTTAGAAACCTAAATCGCCGTGGCCCTCGATGTTCAATGAACTTCGAATCTGTTGTCAAACGCACAGCGGAGATTCAAAGCCATTCGAAGTGTCTCAAATGCCATCGCCAGCCGTGGAACACGTTTCACGGATAGTTGGGTATGTATGCACGTGCTCGCGCGTGTAGGCGGATGGAAAACGCTGCAGCTCTTTTTGTTCGTTCGTTCGATCGAGGTGGATCGCGGATTCCTGAATGATCCGTGACACTCGCGAGTACTTTGTATCGAGAAGGTTTGTACGAACTCAAAAAAGGCAAACGTGAGTCGAAGGTTTCGCAGTGGTTTCGCGAAGTTGACGTCCAAGCGATTATTGAAATTCTTGTTTGCTGCTTTGTGGTTCATTTTTTGTCGAGGCTGAAGCGACGTAGCGGTATTTGATATCTCGCCTTTGGCGATTGTGAGGCATTATTCATCCACTGACCGATCACTCACGATCGTCTCGGTATAGAAACGACCGTCGACGTTATGTCCCCGTAATCAGAATTCTGTTTGCTCACGAGAAGAAAAGATCACGATTGATCGTACTTCTTTACCCTGTTGCAAAGAAACAAGTATGATTTCTAACAACTATTCAGATATGATCGCATTCAGATGGTGTTAATTTTCACATGGTGCCATTTATTAATATTTATTAATCAATTGCAGTGTCAGAAATTCATTTCAACAATGTTTCTTGTCTTTTGAATTTTCGTCACAATATCTTTTCCATCTGATGTACATATATGCTTTGTAGAAATTATTTTATACCACATCTCCAAAAGGAGATGGACGAGAAATCTCTCACGCCCTTCAACTTAAAATAAAATCGAAAACCATGCGTGCAACGAAAATGAAATTCGCACCGATCGAAAAATAACCAAAAGACCGCGCAAGGATCAAATTGTACCAAACACAACGGCCAGACGTTGGTATTTCCGCGAACGTGCAAGCATTGACTCGTACCACTGTTCCTCGCGCGCGCTCGTTAACGTTCTCGCGTGTCAGAAACGACAGAAACGAACAGCTTTCCATTATTACTTATTACGGCTGGTTATACGCATCGAGTTAGATCTCAGTTAGATCTGTTCTTTCTTCCGTCCTTTTTTCTCTTTTCGCTCACGTGCGTCGTGGATACGGCGACCCGCGAACGAGTCCACGCCGAGCGTACACGTACACGCGTATTTCACGTGCGTGAGATACATCCGGCCGGTGGATACCGGTGATTTATCCACGCCTTTGGTGATAAAGCATTGCGCAACGGATAATGTTCTGGCCGGAGTAAAATGGCGAATCAGATAAAGAACGGCTCTTCCCGCTTCCAAGAGAGAAACCCATAAATCAGACTGCTGTCCGTGCTCGAGCAAGAGGTGGCCGAATGAAGCGAACGCGCGCGTTTATTAATTAACCGGATAGATAAAGTCTCGTTTAACGGTTAAACGGATCGGTGGTTAACCCGTCGTTGCGTTCGCTGGCCCAGCCTGTTGTCCCCTTCCGATGCCGTGATCCTTTCTGATGTTTTCACAGCGAACGACAAATGTCCGGAAACGCGCAGCGACGAGCGCTGTCTCGCGAGAAAAATATCGATCGACACCAAGTGGTATCTTTCAAATATACTTGGTACTGTCAAATTTTTGAATCGAAGGAGAGCATAGATATAGTTGGAGTTGATTATCCTTCGTCATCATCGTAGTGTCTTCAAGCTTAGCTTTTTCTGAAGACGCGAAGATCGAAAAAAGTTTCAAATAATAATTCCGGCCCACTAAGAATTAACGTCCGTCGAATTCTACTTTTTATTAATCGTCGTTCCATAATTTTATAAAATTGAAAGAAATCTGAATTATATTTACAACAATATATTCTCCGATCCTTAATGATCCTTAATGACGACGTTGTGAAAGACAAATCGACGTCAAGAGGGAATAAGAGTGGTTTTCGACAATCCAAATCAATTCTGAATGAAAATTCCAATTTGTAAAGTTCCATTGCTATCCGTGAAATCGGATTATACAATACAACGCACTTTCAAATCCAAATAAATTGTAATTTCCAACAACACAGTTCTTGAAAGCAGATTGTAATTTCCAATTTGGAATCTACGATGTTAAAATGCTAATGTCAAATTCCCTGCACCGTAAAACGAGACTGAAACAACATTCAAACAGCCCTTGAAACGGTCGTGGAAAGTAAAATGGCGAGTCGCATCGAGCGAGAGGAAGCCGGAGATTTTACGATGTTTCGTCGCTCGTCGTGCAACGTGTCGCGAAACAACGTCGCGTCACTGTCTGACTGCAGACGGGGCTAATCCCCTTATAAAATTGTATTATGCAAACGAGGCGGTTGGCAAACGGGCAAAGACATCGGGCGAGTTTCATGGCAATATCTTACCTCCGTAAGACTCCGCCGAGGAGGCTCGCGTTTAAGCATTCCGGTGGCGATAGTCGTCTCTGTACCTCGGCTACCGTAACTTTGTACTTGCTGGTGCTGCTTAGTAACGATAATCGTCCTGGAACCGAACAGAACACGTCCGAAGGCTGCGCGTTCCCAGTCAGCATCGCCTTCTCGCTCCTGTCCGATGGTTTCATGTCTGCAACAAGAAAGCAACGCGCGTTTCCAGTTGAGAATTGTGCGTTTCACCGATCGGAGATCGATCGACCTCTTGTACGAATCTCTTTTGCGACAAAAATTTACCAGTGCTGGTTTTCGTTGAAGTAATTTAGAATATAGGATATAAGCGTGTGGAAACATATTTTTTTATATCTTTACATACGTGCTAACTTGTGAACGTCATTATCACGTCGACTTTGACACTGTATGTCAAGAGGTTAAGCAGCTAATATCGGGGACGAGAAAATTTTTAAATTTACAGCAGCAGGTGAATCGGACGAGTGGTTAACGAGCATTAGTTTTTGGTTGTGTTCGTGAAATTTCCAATCCACGTAATGCATTTCAGCCTCATGTTCAACGATATAAAATGTATACAATTCTCGGTTGATTTTCTTTTTAGCGAGGGTAACCCAGAAAGTCGCGTCTCTTCGGGTGCAACGCTGATGCAACGAAAATTAGCGATTGGTTGATTCGGGTCACGTGATTCGCGAGGCGGCGTGGCGTAGACCTCGAGTGGGAATGGCGTTGTCTGGTACTGAGCGATCGCGCCTGAAATTTGTTTTCTATCGATTCAAATTTATGGCAAAAGAGTCGTCTTCGTTTCCTAGTCAGAACAGTTACCTCTGGGCCTTTCAGTGAGACGAATCGTACTGGGGTGCAGTTTTTACTACCTTGCATAGAAAAGTAAAAACGTGTCATGTTACTTTGATGAATATGTTAAATATTCAGAGCCCAATGCGTTAATATCCTCCAAAAACTTATTCCACTTGCCGCGAACTATTTCCCTTCAGTCAGTCAATTTTATTTCTGTTGATAAAAGGAATGCAATAATCTCCGCGCAAGTACGATATTCGGTTCTCGTGAAAGGTCAAAGAGGGTTTAACGAGTGGTCGGTAAGGAATACCAAAATCTTCTGAAATTACCTTATACCCGGCCAGAGCGTGCCTGTATGAGTGCATAACCGTGATATCGGAGCAATATCCTCGGCGAAATATTTTAAATTCGCCGTACCTCGCCCGGTTTTCGTTTCTATGCACCGATAGTCCCGCATTATTGCATCGTTGCTCTGGAATGCTTAATATAGGGCCGCGGGCTCCGGACAAAGCCGTGTTATTACAAGGCAAATCGATGGTGGTCAACTTATAACTTGAAAACTCTTCATCGTGCGCTCTTCGCTCGATCATGAGGTACACCTATGGTTTATCGCCGTTTAAAACGAAAGCCAGCCTTAAGTCGAAATTTGTTGCTGAAAAATATTGTAATACGACATGGTGCGTCTCTTTCTTTCTTTCTTTCTTTTTTTTTCTCGATCTTATTTTCGTATAATATTTAGGCTTTGGCGCATAAAAATTCTGCTCGTTGTTCGATCGAACGAGGGGAACATAGGTTGATAGTACGTCGCGTCCTTCTTAGAGCCTCAATTCCGAATGCAGGAATTTTTTCTAAAATATTTCGGACACTCAACGAGCACCTTGACGCCGTTGGAATATTTTAAGTGTTTCAAGATATTTTAAATATTCTAGCTTGGGAAACATTTGTACGAAGAGTTGTGCGATAGAAGTATTATTATTAAAATATTTAAAATATTTTAAATTTCTGACTTCTGTACTGCTACGAGTCCCAACTTTTATCCCGTAGAAATCTCGTGAAATTTGTTGCATCGTACCGTATAATGTTATTTCTCCGGTTGAGATTCGATTTGGATTGACGTCTGGTTCGTTTGTATAGCGTTTGTGCGTGTGCGTGCGTGTGTGAAAACGTGAGATCGAAAGAAAGAGAAAGAGGGGAAGAGACAGAGAGAGGCAAAGGGGAGGAGAGTGCAAACAAGTTGTCAAGTAGAATCAATCCGCAACGAGACGTCTCGATCGGCCGGGTCAAACGGGTAATAAATTTCTACGCGAACCAAATAGGTCGACGTGGGTTTGTTCCGCGCTTATAAATCGTAATCTCGAGAATGAAGCGGTAGAAAATCGTGTAACGGTAAGGCAGCAGCAGCCTGCCGACGAAGCTGACCGGACAATTTGGTAGCTGGAGGAAAGTTACACTCGATAGAACGATAGACACGTAAAAGACTCGCGCGCCGGTGATATTTTTACAACAGCATAGAAGAACTAAAATTACGCGTATCCTTGCTTTCTAACTTTCACCGTATCAATTTTGTAATTCGAGTGCAGCGCGCGGCCGAGAAATTAAATATTCGATGCTCTCGGCGATCGCATTTAATTATCGATCGCTAGCCGTTTACTTTTCTGTTGCGTTGTTTCTTTCCATCAATTCCGCTCGTGTTTTTCTCACAGTCAGTCACGGAAGGCTGTGCGCACTCGTCGAATTTCATGTTTCGTGAATTTCCATTGATTTGTTAGTTTCTGAAATATCGGCAATACTTCTGACGTCACTTCCGCGAATTTGCGCGAAGTACACGTACAATTGTAAATGAAATTTGGCCTGATTTGTGCATTTTAAGAAACATCTGTAAACATCGATTTACGTGTTCATGTTTCTCGGTCGTTACTTTTTCCAAGATCTGCGCAGCTTCGACCAACAAATGAATTTCTTTAAATGTTTGAAATTTTAAAAGTGCTCGAGAGCACTTTTTATTCAGCAATTATCGTGGATAATCAATATATTCTTCGTAGTATAAAATACATTATTTAATTTCATAGATTCTTCGTAGTATGAAGTTACAGTTTTGAAACAAATATAGTGCTCCAAGATTTTCATAGGCATTCACGACTGGTCGTGCATGGAAAGCTACATACGTGTGTTTTATCGTGCAAAATCGCAATGCAAAATGTCAGGTGCCATCGTTTCAGAGGAAAGAAAGAAACAGAGACGGCTATGTCTTTCGACTTATCTCAGCCCGTTATCTTTGCCTTGGTAACGGCACTCGCAGGTGTATTAATTTATTTAATGGAAATAATTCACGCTTTACTAGCGTTAGTCGCGCGGTAACACGCAGTCGTGCGAAACGTGCAATTATCGAGGGTCGTTTTAACCTTTTGCTGGCGCGAATTGCGAAACGGTCTCACTCATCGATGAAGCCGCTATCGATCAATCGGTCGTGAGTTAATTGCAACGTGTCGATTAATTCAACGGCCATGGTCCATGTATAAACAATCCCGATTTGACGTTCAGCAACACCGATTTTCAGCAAAGATTCCTTCGACAACGTTAGAGAGAGAGAGAGAGAGAGAGAGAGAAAAAATGAAAAAAGAATAAAAGAAATATTTTACTATTATAGCGAACACGTTCTCGTTGTCGGGATCTTGAATAAATCGTAATGCAACGGACGGCGAACTGGAATTATATGTTGAAATTCACTCACGATGGTGATTTGCAAATTGCCACGTGTGCTCGATACCGACGTATTATTCCTTCTGTGCTTTTTTCTTCTTCTCCTTCTTTTAAGCTTCACGCCGCGTTTTCCTTATCGTTGCTTTTTATCTCGGAAAGGTTGTATTTCGATTTATTACGGCCAGGTTATTATCGAGAATCGCGGTGCGTAGATACTATCACTCGTAATTATACGTAATTAAAGTGTGAAATTAAAATAAATGAATAATAATATCGAATTTTAATTGAGAAAAAGGAAAAAGGGCGAGGTCGCTCGAGCCCGCCGAGTGTAGAAAATGTGAAAAACACGTCATTTCAAAAAGCACCTCAATGCTCGTGGCTTGATAAATATAAATTTAAAATTCCGTAACTTCGATAGTGCCTTTTAAAATGCTTTCAAGATATCTGTATTTAAAAAAGATGTCTCCCAATATCGAAGTACGATTTAATTTGGCCGAGCTCCGAGACCCAGTTCTTTTAGGATTAATTAATTTTGCCTACGGAGATTAGTTGAATAATCGATGATGCCGACGCGTTTATTCTCTCTCACATCGTTCTTAATCCGAGTGATAAACGTCGCATAAATCAGAGTCCGGCATCGAAAACGGCTGTAGAAAGCAGCGATCCCGTTTGATACGTAAAACCTCCCCGCCGTAAATTTTCAGCGTGAATTCGAAATTTAGCCGACTAATTAGATTTTCTCTCATCTCTCAGGCTCGCTGTCCCGACGACAGAGCCGATATATAGAAAGGCCGTGTCCTCGACTTGGTGTCCGGAGATCGGCATCTCGTTTCAACCCGAGATAACGTCTAGGAAGTCGCCACCAGATAATTTGTCACTCCCGACCAGCGTGGATATATTACCACGGGCTGGTGAAACAAAAGTGTTAAGAACCTCGGTCACGACTTACAGAACCGTGAAAACCGTCTGGCTTCTACCGCTTCAACGTGGCCGTTCAACGTTTACGTTAATTACCGTGCTTGTAACATGATAATAATTAGACGCGATACACCGCGGCGAGACGAGTCCCCGTGGTAATGGCGTAATCCGCGGCAGTGAAAGTAATAGCGACAGTGACTTTATTTGTTCGAACGATGGTGACCACGGCCGGTGTTC
>KQ435794.1:8192947-8206337 GCA_001276565.1 Melipona quadrifasciata | reverse complement strand
CGGGAAAAAATTGCGAAGGCGATCGGTCGATGAAATATATATGTACATACGTCGGTGCCGGTGAAAAGTCAGCCAGAGAAAAGACGATTACTCTGCCGGTGATGGTCGATTTATCAATCGTCGCCCTCTTCGCGAGAGGAAACGTTCGGGATCCGTGATCCACGACGATTCGCTATTATCCGTAGCCCGCGGGGGTTGTTTAGAGAAATCAATTCGCGGTGGATGCAACGACCGGTGTCCGTGATTTCAAATGAGTCGGTCTGGCGAGCGTGCACACCTTTATGATTTATGGCGCGATTACGTAACGCGATTATTACCACAGGTGTATTGATAAATTAATACGCTCGCGACCGGGTGCAAGCGCGAGTGTACACAGCGCGGCCAGCGAAATTAATCGACGCGCGCGGTTTCGTTGCTTTGTAATTAAGATACCGGGCGGCAGAAGCTGTTAATATACGAATCGCGCTGATTCGATGTGCAGATAAACCGAGGCGATCCTGTTTTTCTGGATATATCGACGGCTGGCTATCGAGCGGCTCGATCAAATTTCCACCCGTGTTACGAAACGAATTTACGAAGCTCCTTGCGACAGTGTGCGCGGGCCGAATGAAACATAATAAGGCTCTTAAGCATCAATTAAGCGAAGATGTGTATCTCTCTCTCTCTCTCTCTCTTTCGAGGTAATTAAAAATGGCAATTTTTGAGGGACAAAATTTCTTCAATCTCCGTTTCCATTATCTGGATCGAGAATTATTCAGTACTGTCATTATCGAGTACGGTGTTGGAATGTCGTTTGACAATGTTTTGTCAGCTAATGATCAGTGATGGCTTAATCACTTGCTAGGAAAATCACATAATGTAAGGCAATTCATAGAGAAGGATAGTTGGAGGAAAGTGAAATTAACTTTGATTCTTTCAACGACCAAAGAGTTGCCAACGTAGTTACTTCTTCAAGTCGTTAAGTGTTACCGAAATTTTAATTGATTACATTACAAAGTTGGTTACGGTCACAATTTGAAAGAACCACGTAAAAAAGTTTGTCTCGCCTGAAAAGTAAATTACAGTTACATGCATGATTAAATTACTATTGACAAGAGATCACGGTTGCACAGACACAGACGAGCGTCTGTCCGCGTGCACGTCAAATTTCCAATAAATTTCGCAGATCGATTTGCAATTCTACGTCAGAGATCGTTCACCGCTCAAGGCTGAGTTTCAACGTTACGTAAATAGACGTCAAACTTTCCTTGCACTCGGTCGACAGACACAACTCGCGATACTCAATCACGCCTTTACGTACGCGAGTAGTACGCGCTCGCTCGAGCAATCCTTTCCGGAGCGATATGATGTTTTAATTACTCTCGCGAACCGCGCGATCGTTTGTTTAGTCGTATTTTTATTTCACAGTGTTGCGCGGCTGGTTATCGATCAAAGTCGAAATAAGCGTGCGTCTGAATGATTATTCAAATACAATTTCCATTACGGACGTTACCCGTGCTCGTTTCGAAGCACGGAATTACGCGTTGGTTTGTTTTTTCACGAGTTCGTAGCGCGGTGAGAAATTATCGACACTCTCCGTGATTAGTTCCGAGTTGGACGTAACTTTTGATGGACGTAAGAGAACGATCGGGATTAATTCCCGCGCCATTTCAGAGATTGCGACTTTACACAAGTGTTTTTACCAAATTTTTGATGATGCGAACATCTATTTGCGTGCAGTTGAAATTTAAAAACCTAGTCTTTGTAACCAGTGTAAATTATCAGTGTCAGATCATTTCTTTCAATATTCATTGGATGCATCAGTTATCAAAACGCTATCATAAATAAATGTAATACTGCAAGTGTTACAGGAAACCGATATTTCATTTGCAAAATTATCTATATCAATTAAATATTTGTTCTTCCACTGCAAGTGGCACAAGCCCTTGCTGTGTTCCTCGATATCTTGCATAAAGATAATGTATCTAAATACTCGTTTACAAACCAATGATATCAAAATGCTACTAAAAGAAATGAAAACGGTACAATTCCGAGTTTTTCACAGAAAAGGAAAATCGTTTCATTTGCAAACTTATCTCCATCGTAAACGTCAGTTGCACAGCGTTTTGTTCCTCTTCGCAAGTGGTATAAACCAAACAGTTTCAAACAATTTACGCACGCAGAATAATCATCGCCTCTATCTTCGTATCAAGCCAGATATTTATCGCCCGACCAGTCTGGAATCCCGAGCCCGCATGATCAAACCTGCATGTACACACGATTCACGCGCGTTTCGAGCCCTTAATTTGCAAAAGTGGGAATAGCCTTGAGCCTCGGCTGGTCCAAAGTTCGCACGTGCAGGAGCCCGGCGCACGCACAATTTCCTGGGCAATCAACCTCCCGGAAACTTAACCAATCGCCGCGTAGGAACGAGTTCACTTATCTCTCGACCTTGATTGGTTACCACCAAGCGGCTGGGGTGTGACTTTTCGACCCTTGCCGCGCGGCAACGCACCGCAGGGGTGTTCGCGAGGCAGGGATCCACCTGGCCCCGAGGGCAACGCGCCACTGGTCCTCGTTAATTTCATTAGGCCTTGATTCTACGAAGGTTAGCTTGCCCTCGCACAAAGATGGTGGCCGCCCTCCATCCGTCCATCCAACCGACGCGACAACTCCGCCAGCGGAACACAATACCAAAAAGCCACTTACTGGAAGCTCCACTGGATTTTCATTCGATTGAAATCGATTTACCGAGCGCGAGAATGTCCCCGACATTTAGTTCTGTCGGCTCGGATTGAATTTCGACGCTTGAAATTCTTTTTTCCCTTTCTTCATATGCCTCATGGATTGAATTTGTTGAAAAGTTTCGCAAATGTGTTTGCGGAGTGGAGTGGATTGGAGATTAGGCAGATGTGAAATGAGACTCTACAATGGCACAAATTTCAGTTGATACCCGATTAAATGAATAAATTTCACTGATATTGTACGAACAAAAAATTCACCGATAGAAAGGAGAATCAGTACGTATTGCAATTATAAATACAACATAAACTGTTTGTTCGTAATCGTTCGCAAGTTCATACAGGGTTTACAAGTTCCATATTATTTTCTTAGAATTTATATACAAGTTTAATTTTTTTTTGAATTTATACATTCGTTTAATCACAAACGACTGTAGTAATGTAATGTCAGTATAACGCAAGTCTGACGGCTCTAGTGCTATTGGACTTAAAAAAATAATAATTAGCAGAGTTGATGAATTATCGCGGAATGGTAAAATTAGATTGTAGTAGGATAAGGTTGCTCGAATGGTTTTATACATCCAGAATGGTTTTTACGAGAAAGAGACAGAGACAGCGGGAGATCTTATCTCGGAGTTTAGTGGTTAAATAAGATAAATGGCGATCAAGATTGTAGCGTAACGCGGTTGCACGTATCCACTTCCACATAATTAAACGTTGTGAATGAAATTTTTGTGACGACATCCTTGGTCGACTAAAAAGCAGTCTTGCGTGATTTTAAAAAAATAAGCGTCTGGTGTTGCCCAAGCCAAACCGGGGATAACGAGATAGGAATTCTAATGTAAAATTCAGCATTGGTAATGCGACCAACCGCTAGAAATGTAATCAAATAGGAAAAAGATGAATAGAAATCGATTCATTTCGAACAGGTTTCCTGTGTATGACGTAATCTTTAATACCCGACAATTAAACAACTAAGATACGTAGAATTTGAGCTCGACGGATTTTCTGTCTCGAAGTAATTTATGAATAATTTATCGAAAAGAATTAAATGTATCTAACACATCCAATTACTCGATGCTGAAAGCCATTGATTCTTTAACGCCCGTATGAGATGTAACTCGATTGATTAAAAGTCAATCTTGGTGACATAGCAAGCGATAAATTTCGTATATTTAGAAAAATCCCGTACCAAAGATAAAGATAAAGAAATTATCACAAATTGTCAAATCAGCTAGAGTAGTTAAAAATCAATCTTGACGATTTTAGAAACATTATGCGCAAAAGAGGAAAGTAAAAAATTATTGTTGTATAAAAAGAAAAAAAAAAGAGAAAATTACCACAGAGGGGGAACCTCGCGGATAACAAATTGCACGATTCATTGAAACAAATGAAAGATCTCATTTACGAGCGATAACGAGACGACGTCGCTACGTGTTGTACGCGCGACGAAACAGGTTTGTCGGAGAGATTGAAACGATATTATCATAATGCCCTCCTAATAAAACACATCTGACAACTCTCGCGATATCCAAAAACACACGGTTGCTCGGTCCTTCGTAAATCGTAAATTACAGTTCTGGCCATAAGTCAAGCGGGACTGGACGTGGAAAGGCGCGCATATAATTTTCAGATTCGAGCACCGTCCACAGGGCCTGGCAACACCCAGCGAGAACTTCGTTCGGTAATTTGAGCAGCGCGGTGCGCAACGTGGCTGGTTCCGCAAGAGGTTCCGTAACGACGAGAGTTAATTGACCGAACACCATTGACCGGCTAAATTAGAAAAATCATTAACATAGTAAAAGCGTGCCGTTCGTCGGCCTCATTTGAATGATTAATTGTTTCTAATACGGCTCCGGGCTCTGGTAGCCGGCCTCAAGAGCCACCGTTGACGGAGGATCGCTGATTAACCACAAAAACTCGTTTCCATTCCTTATCCAGCGCCTGGGAATCTCTTTTTCTTCCCCTCGCGCAAGCCCCGCTAGCTAGAAAATTCTTCAATTTTTCGAGTTTCGTTGATACTTTTCAACATCTCGAGACTCTGTCTTTTATATTTCTCACTCTTTACCATTGCCGTTTGATCTTTATCGCGCAAGAGAATTTGATCAATTCTGTTGTGAAATACAGTTGCAAGACCTACTTATTCTTCACCATCCATTAAAAGAAGAACCGAAATAAAAAAATACGTCTGAACGCTGAAAAACAGATGTCAACAGATGTCTGATTACACGGTGCAACGTGAACTCGTAGTTGAGAATGATTTTCCAAGTAGTTATTCGCAGCCTGTGGTTAGAGCCGCCAAATGTTGAGCAAACCAAATTCTTTCCCTTCTGACATATCGAAAACATTCTTCCAATATTAATGTCATTTTTGACGGAATGATATTTTTTTTTGTTAACACGACTGGAGGAAAAGAACATTTTTTCACCCACGAAGAAAATTTTATTGGTACACATGACTTCTCCTTTCAACTTTCTGTCCAAAGTGTTTTCTTAAAACTTTCTTTTTATTTACCAAAATGGAGGCAAGATTGAGACATAAAAATTCAACGATCAAACACGTTTACGAACGATAGTTTTTTTTCTTTTTTTTTCGATTAATATATTTTTCACGACTCAATTTCTCTCAGTCTCCAATGATTCGAAAGTTCTCTCGATAAATGAACAAAGTTTTCAACGTTCGAATTTTGAATTTTGTTCGAGTTGGAGGTTCCGAGGAGAGAAAAATTCATCTCGTTCGTATACCTTGGAGCGACGTTAAACAGCTAAACTGGAGCACGTCGAGGAGTGACGAAGGAGCCAAGGTAAGCTGCAAGTAATTGTATAACCGGCTTCCGAGAAACGGAACGCGTGTGTTGTACCATTGGTTGTGTGTATTTGTCGTTGCTCTCACCGATCGGCTCGATACTCCAACGGTGACGGACTAGTTTTTGCTAGAATGTGGGTGGAGGAGTGAAATTTTTAAATCCGACGGATCGAAATTGCAAACTTGAAGTGCAAAAGGTGGTAAACGAGAGTTCTTTGAGCAAACGGAAAGGGAAAAATTTAGAGACTGAATAATATAAAAAAGAACAAGGCTGTAATTTTTCAGACTTTAATTACGAAAAATATTCCGGAAGGAGTATTTAGTACAGAAAATATTTCAATAATTTCAAACTCTCTTTCATCTGTCGCTGTGATTCATCAATTTCCTCCCATTTTTCTTTTCGTCCCACACACTTGCGAATCTTCGACACGATATGTTATTAACAACCGAAACGAAAGAACGTAGTGTGAGATTAAAACAGAACTAACGAACCTTTGAGAGTTATGAAATTCAGAGAAAAAGTCCTCGGACATGACACAACAATAAGATATTTTACAAAGAGCCTGCTATACGACTCATGTATATAAACTGATTGCGTGATTTATATAATTGGCGTTTGTATTAGAATTTTTCGTTCGTACAATAGAAATTCACGTTCAAATTTGGTCTAAACAGATAAAATTCAAGTACACACGAAGGATTTGAACGAGTACAGAACTTTGGTTGCTACATTTCCAAAATTTTGTCGCGAAAATTGCCATTTCGTTCGTGCAATTGTCAACGGTAAGAGAAAAAAAAAAAAAAAAAAAAAAAAAAAAAAGAAAAAAGAAGAAAGGAAACAAGTAGAAAGACCGCGTCGAAATCTCGCGCTGAAGAGTAGAAGAAAAGAAGTCACGTTGAAGTGAACACGCGGTCCGGATACACCTTTCTAAATTCGACGATACAATGTCGGATACGCGGTTGGAAACAAAGGGACAATGGCGACGGGGAGGCGAAATAGAGGGGAAGGAAAAACTGGCCAAATAAGCCCGTCGCAGGGCATGTAACGAGGCATATAATAACCCACGGTGACGTTCGAACAAACAGCCATCTGTAGGTAATACCCCTGATGGCGTGTAACGCCCCGAAAACTGCGCCCCGCCAAGAAATTACAATGACAATGAACGAAATCCGATCCGCCCGCGGGCATCCACTCCAGTTTTATTTCGATTTCGCACCTCTCTGACGCGCTGACGAAACTGTATTTAGCCTGTACGGTACAGTAGAGAATCTCGAACCGGTAACACCTTTTCCGCCATTGTGCCCTTTCCGTTCGGAAGAATCAAGAATCGCGTCGAGGGTTGCTACTACGTACTGCGTTTTGTCGTCCAACGTTCGAAGAGTAAAATGTGACGACTGTACGATGGATTGATGATCGTGGGTTTTTATGAATTTCTAGGAAATTTGAAATAGTAAAATTGTACAAAATATTTCAAATATTTTTGGAATATTTGTGTGTATTTTTTTAGTAGATGAAATATTTTTCCATCTGGGTTTTAGCTTTTAAATTGTATTTATGAATACAAACAGTTGATGATCATCGACTAATAAATAAAATTAATAAATTATTTAATTTTCTTGATTGATTACGAAACAAACTCACTTTTTTTCTTATCTCGTTATAAAATAAATCCAATTCTCTACATAGGTTAGACTTTTTTTAATTGTACCAATCAAACGTCCACAGTTCATCGATGACTTACAACTATTAATGATCGATAATTCAAAAACCCTCAAGTATAAATTAGTTTTCCTCCTAATTATTGCAAGAAAAATTCTGTTCTGTGAATTACCCATAAATTTTCTTCGTCTAATGATAAACCAAATTTAATTAATTTCCACAACTGTGAAGTGAAAAAAATTTCCTTCTAATTACAAAGAAAAAAAGTTATTCCACATTCCATTCTCCGAATTATAAAAATTTTCCTTCCACGCGTGTTTAAATTTAAACTTTCAAGAACTGTCAAGTAAATTTTCCTTCTAACTGTAAAAGAATTCCATTCCATTCTATCCTTCCAAGTATAAATTTCCCTGGTCCAATTGCAAAACGAACTTCACTCTGTCATTGGCAATTAATTATAGCTCGAAAGAATGGCGATCAAAATGAGTTTCCTTGGTGCCCGATGAGAAAAACACTGGAGAATAAAATCCAAGTGTCGGCTGAGCAAAACGCGCGCGTAACACTTTCGCAACGTGTATGTTCAGCTGGCTGCGATACGTCGACACGCGCGATCGCGATCCAAAGGATCGATCGAAGTGCAAGTTTCCTTATAACAGGGGACACATCGTCGCGATACATCTTCTCTCATCGCCGTCGAATAATTGGTTCAACCTTGCGCAATACGTGCGTATTGGGCAGTTTCTGCCATCTGCGTGCCTCTATTCTACTTTTTAATGCGACAATTTGAAATTCCAACGTGAAGGATTTTATCGCTCGTACGTGCTGTCGAGTTGACGCCGTTAAAGCCTTAAGTGGACATTCAATTTTAATTGAATTCTTGAGCAAAGTTACAATTTTAATTTGATACCTGTTGTATACTTGGACTTTAATTTATGATAAACAGAAATAAATGTAGAATCAGAAACACAATGAAGTAACAAATGACTGATAATTACGTGGCTATAAAAATTGAATCAACATGTACAATTGTTGGTTTAAAATCAATATCCATTTGAGAGTTAATAATTAGAATTTAATTCATGTCGAAGTAGAAATGAATGTTCCTTTGGGGTATTAGAAACACGATGAGACAGTAAAAAATTATATAAATCTTTGAGTAATGACATATAATTATATCGTATTATGTTTCTAGATATCGTATATATTTTGCATCTTTAAATGTCCCACGAATGCACGAAACTTCAATGATTATCAATAACGAAGCCAATAATCCAGTTACACGTTGACGGTACGTACAAATCGTTTATTTCTACATTTATAGTTCCGAGAATCGGTGGCAAGATCGGCGTGAAAGTGCGACCCACTATCGGCCAGGCGATTTTCATTGGGCAAGTTCCGAAGATAAACTTTTAATTAGATCAATGACGTACGGACCTTTTACCTTAATTCTATCTATGTTAGCCTGTTCTGTCGAGGATTGGAAAATGAGAAGTCAATTTCACGAAACACGCTGAGTTATAGCGGCGTCTTTCGGCCGACAGGATAATTGAATTTATTATCGAGTAATTTGTTTGGCAATACAACTTGCTTTATGGGTAGCTTGTTTTCTAATTATCTCAACTGCCAGAGTACTATGTCTTGGAAGAAGCGTAGTTAATCCTTAGCAGAATGTAATTGTTCATTTTTGTCATGCTGTTGATTAACGCGCAACACGTCGATGTACCAAAATGGCGTAATGATTTATGAAAGATTAGACGTGGAACGATGGTGGTTTTCAGTACGCTACAGTTACTTTAATCCTGAGAGAAAATTAAACAACATCGACACTTCTTTCGACGAACGTTCTCGGTAATCCTTGTGCAATATTGTTTTCACTCGATTTATTTTATTTTCCATTAAACCTGCGGTTAAATCATCATTCGATCGCGTATTTCAATTCTTCGCAATTAATTTTGTATTTTTTATTCTTTATTCTTTATTCTTTGTTCTTATACTTTCACGAACATGAAATTTCTAGAAATTTGTTGAATATTGTAACGCGAATATTTTAACACTGAAGCACTGCTTTCCCGATATTATATGTATTTTCACATTTTATAGATTTTGTGGATTTGATAGAATTAAAAATACACATTGAAAATCTGGTAATAATCGTAAAATTTAAACGCGCCACATTCCCACGACTCGAACAACTTTTCTGTTGATTTTGCATTTCATGAAAAGTCAAGCGGACTGATTCGTATTCTCGATTTTCCAAATACCACGAGAAACCGACGAACGATCAACGATCGTCCAGTCGCGATTCATTTTCCTTGCAATCACGACCGTTCAAGGCGTATTAACGGCCATCCGTTTTTTTTCATCCTCGGTTTGAAATTCAGACTCCGTTCATGGACGAGCAGTCGATACGACACCGAGGCAGATAAATTCCAATTAAAAGCGACGAGTTACCGGCACGGCGACTTTATATTTCCGGTTGCGCGACGGACACGTTTTCCACGCCGGGATAATGCCACTTCTTCGGTTTGACGAGGTCTCATTGCTCGCGGTGCTAGAGCTTAAACAGCATTGAAAATTGAGAGAACATCATCGACGAGATAACACAGGCTGATAAGACGGCAAATTTAAATAGCACCTTTGATAACGGGCGTTAAGCCGGGACGAAATTGGCAAGACGGAAACGAATAAAATGATCGCGATAATGTTGGATAAGCGTCTTTAATTTGGAGGTGGTTTTAACACGATCTTACAGCGATACTTGTCGATAATGTGGTAGGTAGGCGGAGATTACTTACTTTTTAGGAGAGGCAGGTCGTTCATGAATCCTCCATCGTCTACGTTTGTGTTCTGAAAGAGCGATGAATGTATAAGAGATCGACGCAAATGCGAGTAAAAATATAACGCTTGAAATATATTTTTGATCAAAAGGAGAAAATTGCAGTATTATTTTTTTTTTAGTTTGAAAATTCGTTTCAAATCTCTCAATCTGACGTTGTAAGAAATTTGAGTTGGAAGGAAAGGATTGTAGAATTATCTTTTGAGAAACTATTTGATGGAAGTTTATTCGTTTAAACCTCAAGTTTGTGTAAACTTGACGAATAACGTTAACACTATAACGATACGTCATGTGAATATCAACGCTAAACAAGTCTAAATATACATATTTAATGCTTTTTACACGCTCATAGTTATCAATCGTTCCTTTGCACATAATAAAAATCACACGTTGTGTGATAAATTTGTAAGTCACTGGTGTTAAGTTACTACATCAAGAAAACAGGCGGTTGTTACAGTGTTAACGACACTAATTTAGAAAGATTAAAAATGTTTTCATAAGTATTGCAATATAAGCATTTTCATTGGGTAAAGTGATCGGTGAGTAGACAACAACGGTAGAACGATAATAGAGAAAATGCGTTGCGATTACGTACATCGTCGCTCACCTGGGGGTCGTCTACGAGGCTGCTGTGGAGAACGAGGTCGGTTTGGTCGAGGCCTGGGGGTGGCAGAAGGGCGTCAGGACGGCGGACAGCGCCATATTCGACGCCTCTTCCACCGCCGCCGCCACCGCCACCGCCACCTCCGCCGCCACCGCCTCCGCCACTACTGCGACCACCGTCGTATGGAAACGACGCGTGCATGTTCGTCTGAAATTGAAATATTAAAATTTACGTATTTTGGCCAATTGGAGAAGAAAATATTTACTGGCCCCTCACATTCATTTTTCCAACTTGTTTTCACGAATGCTATACATGTGCGAGCACTTGTAAGAATATTAAATAATAAAAAATCAAATCTTCCAATACTATTGCTATTTGATACATGTTCGCAGAAATGTGAGTCTTCAAAGAAATTAGCAATTTAATTATTACATATTCGAGGATTCAGAGTGTAAGATATACATATTCAGAAGGAACTGTATGTTGAAGTTCCAATCAGAATCATAACTAGCTTCTTCAAAAAAAAAAAAAAGAGAAAAAAATAGCTTATTAAAAAAAAAGAAAACATTTTCTAATGAAGATATATTTTTACTTCGTTCTCGTAGCACGTCGAATTTTCTCAATCACGTGAAACCACTACTAAATTACAGGAAGTTTCATACATTTGTACCCAATTAAATAGCGTGTAAATATCGATGAGAAGTAATAATAAAAAGACGCCTATAAATAAGAATGATTATTAACTCAGACGTGTAATCGATCTATTTTCGAAAGTAATTGATATAATTGATAAAAACAAAGTACTTTACTCGAGTTAATTGCGAGACAACATCAGTCAATAAAGATAACCGCGGCGTGGCTAATTACTTTCTAAACAACTCTCAGCATTCGGGTTGCAGTGAGTAAGCCGAGTTGGAAACACGTGCAGCGATCATACCACGCGAATTGTCAACGCTGACAGCGTATTCTAGGTCGCGACGTATCAGAAATCTAACGTAGCTTCTTTGCCCCGTGACAAAGAACACGTATCACTTTTATGTCACAATTGCTGAAATTGCCCGTAACAATTACCGTTGACTCTGATCCTTAGACTCTCCGAGGATCTCCCTTTTTCTAAAGTTGCGTAACTTCTCAAAAATGACGAAAAACTACAAACGTCAAATTGGCAACAGGATTTATCTTCAGATCAAGCCTCGACGACTCGACGATTGGCTATGATTAACGTGATCACACCTAGAAACACGTAACGCAACAATACGTTTTATCTTCCCTCCCGTGAGAAACTCTGCGAAAAATCTACAGTCATCGAAGAGTCTGTATGTATCTGTCAAATTTCAAATATCTCAAACAGGAAAAGGAGGACATTTGGACATTTTACGGGTCTTAATGAACTTTTTCGATAAAATTAGATCGTTTCTAGTGTAATTATACAAATAATTAGCAAGTACAATCTTATGACAAATTGGCATATATTCAGTAAAGCGAATATTTATTTTATAATTATAATATAAAAATACATCTGAGATTGTTATTATATAAACACATTTTGAGATTCTAATTATAATAACGAGAGAATGCGTTTTATATAGATATTTTAATGTACAAGTATTTTTATTCCGATTCATTTGACAAATGTAAGAAACATGGTCATTTTTAAAGAATTTCTGTAACATTAACTTAATTAATAGATAAATCGAAACAGTCACAAAATGTTCGCGATTCCTGGCTTTCTAATTTTTCTTAAATATCTGAAATTCTCAGATGCATGTAGACGTTTGATTGCATAAAAATCATCAACTCGTGCGCGATTTTCGTGGAAGGGATCGATGACGAGATTCACCGTAAATTCGTCCGGCGATATCCGGTTAATTTCGGCCGATGTATAAATAAAATTTCGGCCGAGGCGAACGTCAGATATTAAAACCAATTAAAAGCTGGGTAAATCCGATATCGATGGACGATTACGTAAATCACTCGGGCCGCGTACGTTTAAGGGATCTCAATCACTCGACAAGCTTGGGGGGGGGGGGGGAGGAGAGGGAAATTAATTTTGCAATTCGCAACACTGTCGGGACGTTTTCAAAAGTGCACGCACGCTCGTTGAGAGAGCGACGCAGCGTAGTGATTGCAAACGATAATCGTACCCGTTCATAAATATTCGATCGTTAACAGAGATCGCATTTATTATTGTCGTTCGGTGCGCGACGTGATTGTATCATAGCCTGTATAAATTATTATAATTAGCAGTTATAATAGGATCTGCGGATTAAAATTCAAAAGCGATGAAAATTGATGTTTACGATCGTCGATTGCGTTCGCGTCGGTGACTAAATATTATTTTGCGCTCACGCAGTTTGTTGAAGGTGCAGTCGATCCTTTTCGTAAGATCGATGCGATTCTTTTTGATCTGTCAAACTGACAAGATGAAGTTTTTCCTCGTGTGAAAATAGAACAGAATCGAATATGACGACGCAATTCGTTGTGACAAGATTGCAAATCTTTGTACAATTTCTATGAGGGCAATTGAATAAACAGAGTCTAGACAGAAGTTTGTTCCTAAGTATCTTTTACATACTTGTAAATTTAATTTAATATTACAACAAATATTTTTCTTTACATCTAATTTCTATATATCTTTGTACGCTGTTTTTATTTTCTCAAACTCTCTATAAATTCTATTAAAAAGATTTACAGTCTAGTGATAACATTTTTTAAACACTCCATATGCACTGGTTTAGGTTAGGTTTAGGTTAAGTTTAGGTTCA
>KQ435794.1:8173264-8192794 GCA_001276565.1 Melipona quadrifasciata | reverse complement strand
ATGTTTAGGTTCAGGTTAGGTTTAGGTTTTTGTATTCCGTGCATTTTTATTTTTCCAAACTCTCTATAAATTCTATTAAAAAAATTTACATTCTAGTGATAACATTTTTTAAACACTCCATATGCACTGGTACAAGATATCGAGATTTAACAGAGTTTTCTGTTTTGTAACAGTTGCTTCACGCTGCGACAATTAAAACGTAGATCTTTCAGCAGAAAGTAACGATATCACCTAATATTGCAATTTAATTGTCAAATGGGAAACCGTGCGTACGTATCGACGTGACGACATACTTTGTCATACTTTCGTCATACACCTCGTTATATAAAAACCGCCATCTCAACATTCCTGGCAAATATTCTTCGGTTAAGAGGTTAATAGCTGTTATCGAAGACGAATTATATATTTTAATTGATAGCAATGTTCGCGAACGTACAGACGCGACGGCGAAGTATGATTCTTACGTAAGACGCTACATATACGTGCATCTATACAGAAAAGAGATGTATGTATATACAGAAGGAAAGAGAGAGAGAGAGAGAAAAAAAAAACGAAGACAGCGTTCCAAGAATTGAAACGCAAGATAGGCTGTACGTTCGGAATCTTAATCACACACGATGAGAAAAACTGGAGATTTTATCCAGACTGCAAGTCGGTCGTTTCGCAAATACGGCTGTATCACGAGCCCTTACCAGTATTGTCATACATCTTTTCTGCGCGATCCACGAGAAGAAATTCCTCCTGTGCACGTTTCACCGATTTCCTTGCCAGATTGTTCTTTCTATTGTAATCGTTTTCTCCGCTACGACTATTCCAGATCGTCGCGATACGTTCGCCTCGTAACGCAACGGCGGAAATTACCAAGCTTCGGTATACCGAACTGTTCGATTTAGCCTCGAACAGAAGTAGGTTTGCAAGCGATCTACCGATGGAAAAACAATGGAGCAAAAGTGATATAAAACACGATCTATACGCGTCAGCTTAACACACCAAAACTGCAGAACGACGAAAATTTTAATTTTAATTCAATTTTATTTATTTCTATAGGACGAAAACCTTTTGTTTGATGTTAATTTTACGATTTTAGTTTCAAAACCTTAATTTTATTTTAATTTTTAAAGATGCAATACAGAACGAGAATTATACAGAGTGTCTACTATTTTTTTATGGAAACTTTACGATGAAACAAGCGACCAAAAGCTTGCGTTTTCTGTTATATTACAATTTTCTATGTTATATTACAAATTTTTCTACTCCTTACATATTGATTTCTCCCAGTAATTTTTCTCGGAAATTTTGTTAATGTACAATACAGTAAAACGAGTGAATGAAAATTCGCGTGCAAATTTCTTGCATGTTAATTTATCTGATGCGAGTTTCATACTTGATCGGTAGTCCTAGGATCAAGCGTACTCTCTCTTTGCGATCCTTTTTCGTCTCTTAAACGTCCATTAATTATTGCTTTATTCCGAGTAAAATAGCAGCGGACGTTTTTACGACCGCATAATTACAATCTTCTTGAGATAAAACAATTAACGTCTGTTTTCGATGATAATGCCACGCGAGCACGTTACGTTTATTAGCCTTGTACGTGTGTTATATCTTAATGAATTTTAGATGAGTTTCGTGTTCCTTGTTTGAAACGTTTGCTTAGCTTGCCGGGGCAAAAGTACTAAAAAGTCGTTAAAGCAGAAACTGGCTAATGTGTCATTTAAGACTCTAATCTGTTTTTAAGCCGTCGAATGGGATACGCGAAAGTACAAAATGAATTTGAACGCGGAAGATGTTTGCAAGCGTGCGCGCCAGCATCCGTATTTAGAAAGTAAAAACGATTACACGTGGTACAAATCACCCTGCAATTTCTCACAACTAATTAACTACTTACAGCGTTCTCCATTACCCACCGGACACTGGGCATTAATATTAATAATGCTCGAGAGTGGCAAATTAACCGCGTAAGTCTCGTTGTGCAAACATGGTCGTGCCAGAAAAAAAAAAAAACCCACTTACACTTATAACCTCGTTTACGTTTCACCGGACCTACGTTGCCTAGCTCATTTATCAACGTGAATCTCAACGAATCCTGATTAGCGAAACACGATGATGATCCTCGATGATGATCAATGGCCGCGTCTGTTCGACGGCAATATTAAGATTTTTCTCCTACAGAGTAGTCGTCATACGTTATAATTACAATTGCTGCGGGAATAAATACACCTGAACATTTTTTTAATTGCAGAAAATCACGATTACGCTGCGGATTTTTATGCATTTACAGAAAATTTGAGGATCTACGAAGATGTACGAAGTGTGGCATACAAATATATGGATGTAATAAGTACCACCACAATCGGAAATATTTATTACGAAGAGAATATTAAACGAATCGTCAGAATTTACATTTTCAAAAATAGAAACATAAGTAGTAAGGAATTGTTTCATCTGCCGTGTATTATATATTATAACCACAATGCCGTAGTTCAGACATTTTATACGTTTTTGAAATTTCTTGCAAGTGCATAAAAGTTCGCGGTCTAATGATGAAAGAAACTCACTGCGACGAACGCAAATGAGAACTTTGTCAGCTGCGTATGATACAAATAAATGCTCGCGAAGGGTTAAGGTCGCCGCGATATCCCAACGCGGCCGCACGTTGAAAAATCCCGCGATTCATCGTTCCCGCGACGTTCCCGGCCGTTCCGAGTCCGGCTTTCACGCGACCAAAGAAATAGAAACGCGGCGTTAATTAACTCGGCTAAATGGCCGAGCGCTACCTAAGTACCAGCGCCAACGCTCTGTCGCCGTCGCCGTCGTCGTCGTGTTAGTTATAAATCGATGTAACCATGCCGGCCGACTAATGAGATGAAATGTGATCGCCTTTCTCTCGTTAAACGCCGCGGTGAAGTGAAGTCACGTCGGCCGGTATTCGCGGTATCGATACTGATAAATGGGACCACGGCGGCGGATATCGCGGCGAACCCTCCCGATCGACGATGTAACGAGTCTTGCGCGTTTCCTCTTGCGCAATTCGCGCGCGCGCGCGCACACACACACACACACGTATGCACGCGCCTTCTCGTTGTTGTCACGTTAATCGAGATTCGCAGTTACGTGACTTCTTTACGGATAATTCGACGTTTGGATAGTTATATATATTCGAACCAAGTGTCCAGTATGTTTTAATAATTTTACTTTGCACACTTGTTGCTTCATGTTCCACCGTGTTCCATTCGATTCCAGCAGGAAAATACCAAATCGTTTGTTTATGACAATTATTGGCAGATTTTATATCGCTGTAAGTAATTTTTCTTATGCAAGCGGACAAGATCCCGCTATAGTTTGTCATTCGATCTCTTGAAATTACAAAGAATCGTAGGAACGATTCGTTGAAACTCGTTCGCAGCTTCGGTATTGAAGAATAGAATTTAATAATATAAATTCGAATTGCAAGTGAAAACGAACGATGAGTTAAGTTCGAAGAACGGGAGAGATGTTCCTTGACTGAAAAGTATCTCTTAGTCGGTACAAAGAGAGAATTTTGAAATAAAATAAAAATCACGCATCGACGAGGAAGATTTTTTATTGATTCAGAAAGTATTTACAACGCATTTGCTTCGGGGGTTCTTTTGCAATTCGATCGAAGAACGAACGGATGAGCTGGCTGACTTTTGTCGCTGCAATTGTTTTAAATACAACTTTTCAGTCGCTAATAAAACGAAAGAACGTGCCTAGATTATCGTCATTGTTCCGCAAGAACTCGACGGGTTTAACTCTTCGCCGTGAGAAAGGCGTTCGTGGCGACAATGAGGCAGATTTGCTGAATCCCTTAGCGAAGAGAGGCTGTCACAAATTGTACTCTCTCGAGCATAAATGTGAGATCGTGAAGGGACCCAGACGAGATACTGTAATTCAGAATAAAACGCGTGGGGTAGGGTGTGTGCGAGGAAGTAGCAGGCTGCTCCTTTCCAAGGATAAAGCTATTGGAATCGGTCGAACCACTTGCCTGATTATTGGCATTGTCGTCTCTTTTTCAGAGACGTGCCATCGTTTCCTCCTTCTTGCTTTCGAAACTTTCTCTCGCACAATTTCATCTGCGTCGATTGCGAACTTTGACTCTCGGTGTTTCCAAATAACTTACAACCTTCGATACAGTGTTAATTTTAATAAATTCTATGAAAACTAAAATAAAGTAAAAATGAGTTTAGCATTTCAGGATCTTCCATGATATTCAAAAGCACAAATAGCTTTCTCAGCACTTTGTAATCTTTTGCATCTTAAAACACGAATAATTACTTCATTTTTTAAGTTCGAACTGGCGTGAAAATTTAAATCCCAGTCAATTTTAAACTATACAAATAAGTGATTAAAACTATCTTGGATTAGTAATTAATAGAATTAGTATTTAATAGCCTAGTAATTAGAACTATCAAATAATTATCGAATTTTGATAAAATCTGAGTTGACGTAAAAGTGATTCAGCACTTTACAATCTCTTACCATACCATAAAACGCGAAACAATTATTCAATTCTCGTTACATAAGAAAATGTTGATTTTTCATCGTTACATTAATTAATAGAATTAGCCTGGTAGTTAGAACTATCGAACAATTATCGAATTTTGATAAAATCTGAGTTAACGTAAAAGTGATTCAGCACTTTACAATCTCTTACCATACCATAAAACGCGAAATAGTTATTCAATTCTCGTTACATAAGAAACTTTTGATTTTTCATCGTTGCGTTAGAGGATCCTCGTTAAAGAACGATTCTTCCACCCATTCTTCAGCACGACCGTAGATAACGTCGTCCATTCTCGTTTCCCATAATCGTTCGACTATGAGAAACTACCATATCATTGTTGCTCAGTTAGGCCGAGCATGATGTAACATTAGTCACCGGCGGTTGAAACGGCGTTTATTAATCGTTTTATCGCGAGATCGGTGATTACCGATTACACGCCGATCCAATGCCACCTTGCCAAGTTATGGTCCCATCGTAACTGGCGTTCGTACCACATGTACGTATTTCGTTACATGCAAATTTTTCGCCGTGTAATGAAAGTTTCGCGTGTCGCGCGAATGCCAAAGGAACAGGCTGGAAAAACCATTTCACCCCTTTTACGTATCTTCAACGCCGTCTTAAGGATTGTAGCGCTTGGCATATTTTCATCAAAGTAAACGTCCCTGGCATCCTCCCCCGAGGGGATGCCAAAGGTCAGCCGAAAATTTAATAAGTAAATTACTTGAGGAAGGGCAACGAACGCGATGCTTCGAGCGGGTGATCCATTGGCGAAGTATCAGGATGTATCGGAGCTGTGGAGGAAACGCGGTGGTTGCAGGAAATAACAAAAAGATATTTCGTTTGCGTTATTTTTGGCGATCGGTCGCCAACTTCCTGGAGTTGTTTTACAAGAGTTACGGGTTGTAATGAGATGTGAAAAAGCGAGGTAAAGTTAAGCTTCGAGGTAATTTGTATTTTACAGCAGTAATCTACATGCTGCGGATTATTGTGCATTCAGAGAAAATTGCTGGAAAATCTATCCGTGGTATGTATAAAGTAGCAAGTGAAACATTCTCTGCTTACGTCCGCTTACATACTCTTTAGATTACGTTTGTGAAAGTATGATTTTAATAATCTGTACGTACAGCGACTCGAGAAAGTCAGAAATTTTAACATTTATCACGGAAGAACTTTTCAGGAATATGTCGCAAGTGTTGCACAAAATTATTTGAAATATTGAATTACAGAAATTACGAAATTATACACCAAACGTGCAATTTTAGTAAAAATTTACCAAACAGTATGAGTTTAGTTATGTCAAACGTAAAACAATAAATCGATCGTTTAAACGATGTCCGCGTGTCTGTATTAAATATCTTTTCGATTTGTTTCAAACTTGTCCAACATGATTTTATCCAACACATACGACGTATTCACAAGAACTTCCCACACGGGAATACTTTCTTGAGCAACTGTAGATAGGAATAGGGAAAATACAATTTGAAGGAACCTTCGCTAAACTTTCACTTTTTTTCCCCCCTTACACGCGATAGAACGTGAAGCAGTCTCTCTCCAATTTCTTTCTCTCTAACCGAAGTATTAATAACTTTTAAATTACAGCGATTAAGACAACGACTGTGAAACACCGTTAGCTTTCGTAATCTACGCGCGTATCTACGTAATTACACGCCTTTGAATCATCGGAGTGGTTTTCGAACGGCGTGTCCCTTTAAAGCTGCCGAAGCATAACCTCGCATCGTTGTCGTTCTCGATACCGATGTCAGAGATACCGAACCGAAGGCTCCAAGGGGTGACGCTGGTCGACGCATAGTCGTAGCGCGCAAGTTTCCTAACTATGATCAACTATGCAAGACGCCATTACTGCGTGTAGTTTGGGAAAGGAGTTTGGGACTTTGTGTCCCGTCTACAACTATCTTCGCCTCCTCCCCTTCCCCTGGCAAACCGAAAGTCTCCCGGAGCCATGATAATCGCGTGACTCGGCGAGAAATTTCGCTACGCCTGCTTTAAGATCTCGTTAATCCCTCGAAATATTCTCGCGTTTTCGAAGCAAAATTTCCCCGCAGCCGATCCGTCCGGAAGCGAATTTATCACGATCGGGCAAAAAACGGACCTGCGTTTTGCAAAATTTTCAACAGCACTTGAGATAAACGAGGAGAACGAGGGACGAGAAGCATTCGAACGATTTGCTCGATATTTCGCGAATCGCGGGATTGCATCGGTGTAAGATTTCATTGGGAACGAGGTCGGCCACCCTCCTTTGAAGAATGTGCTTTGGGCAAACCGAGATAGGGTACGAGGGGTTCTACTCCGCTCGAAATAATCGATATTTCAATCTCGTAAGACGGCGAGGCATTTTAAAGCCGAATTTCACCGACGAAACGTTTCATATATTTTTAGCGCGCGCAAGTGTCTCCTTTACGGCAATTGTTATTTCACTCTCCATTTCCCGACATTTTATTCCAGTTTTTCGAAAAATTACTCGCGTCTCGTTCGCACGGAGGCACACTGCCGACAGAGAACAAATCGTAATTACCAAGTTTGGCGTAACACACCGTATTCATTCTTCGTGTTATTGTACATTATCATATATCGCCATTTTCGCATTACACGTTGCATCCATTAGATTTTTACATTTCGCCCGTTATTTTCGATAAATTATACGAATTTCATTTGCGTGATAAACACCAACGACCGAAAGTGTAAATCGTAAATTGCCAAGTTTCCTGTAGCAAAATGAAATTAATAAACCGGCGCATTTATAATTACATCGGCAAATAAATTTCAATTCGAACGGGGCATTATGAATTCGCAACACGCGCGAGCGAATCGATAACGATACCACCACCATCCACCGACGCCAAAGTGTACGTTCTCGTCCGTGTTCCGCTCGTTTTACACGAGGCGTGAAATAAACAAATCGCCGACGGAGAGATCCTCGCTGGCAACACGAGACCTGCATATGGCGCGGACAGATGCGTCAAACCGAGAACCCGCTTTTCTCCTCTTTTGGCCAGTTTCGATCACTGCCGAGGCCAAACGTATTCTTCGGCCGCGTGTCGAGTTTCGTCGAGCCCGGTCTCTTTTTTTTTTTTGCGTGCGCGCGCGCGCAAACGTCACACGACACCTATGGAAACCGTCGAGAACATAATCCGCCAGGGTGACGTACGCACGTCCCACCGCTGTAATTAGGGTGATACTTTCATAAAAGCTATTGGGGTAAGGTGTACCACAAATACTATTATCGCGAGTGTTATTAGAGGTCTGAAGTTGGCCCCTCTTGAACACTGGCGGTGGTAGCTCGGTATTCCGTTACCACGGGCAGAGAGGCGTTATGTACTCGACGGGTGTTTGTTTGGGACATTTGATCCTTCGAACGGTACACTTGATTTTTACCGATTAAATCGAGATTGCAAATCGTTAGTTGAATCGAACGTTGATTGTTAACCTGTGATTGGTGCAGCTGGGTCACAAGCAGACTGCGGATATCTGTCTCATCCACTGAGCAACAACAGATTTCTTGTAAATGTAGGATTTCAAGATTTTTCAAGATTTTTCTCCCTCTTGTATTTGATGGCCCGTGTCGCGGAAATCCGGATGATGTAAAATTTGAAATTAAGCGAAATTAATGAAATCTTCGACAGAGATGATACAAAGATAGTGGAAAGTACGCGTAGCTTTCGTTACAATCTGCTATTCTAACAAACGCGTTGCAAAAATCCCCGTTATCCCGAACCGAAACTTTTCAGAAATTTGATCTTCTTCCGACAACTCTTTCAACAGAGGATTCCAAACGTCTTTCACGTCTAACCGACGTTGTAACCCCGCCGAGCCATCGGCGAACGGTCAATACTTCTCCAAACACGACGAAAGGAATAAATTCTCTACTCCGGGGAAATAGACCGTGTCCACTAAGGAAGGCCACGACTATGCCACGGCCAGACCACGTATTCGTTCGCGTATTTACGATTCCCGCTAGAGCAAACAATTCGCTCTCGCACCTCTTCAAACAAAAAGCCCGCTGCAGGCACACTTAACCCGATGCCGTTCTCCACGTTCGACGTGCCGCGGTTAACAGCGAGGCAGCGGGAACACGCGATCCGAGGATAAACAAGAAACTACTTCATCCTCCAAATCGGAAAAGTCGGGAATAAGTCGCGACAATCATCTCTGACACAAGGTTTTTCAATGCGTTTCAAATGCGTTAAAATTTCAGTGGAGGAAAGCCACATATCTCGCGCTTGTTGCTTTTCTTTTTTAAATTATTAATACAACTTCGACGTCCGTTTCGATCTAGACACTCCTCGTTGGTTCGATCTGTTCCTTACACGCTCAGATTTTTCTACTCTGATCACCAGAATCTGCGGACACCTTTTCCTTCAATTCTCTCGTTTCTTTCAAGAATCGCGTGTTTTGCGATGTCAGTCTAGTCCAATTGCGACGTATTCATTGTGTATTTTTTACATTTATCTCGGCTTATTTTCAACCTTCTTATTATGTTACCCAATTCTGAATTTCGTTGTTTTATATGTTCCACATTTTACAGCAAAATATTTGCAAAATTGCGCGACTCGAAACCAGCAAATATCACAGTCTCCAGATGAATTTACAAATTCATTCCAAAAGACGAAACATAAGTAAGTAATCTGCTTGGCGACGAAAGAGAAGCACCGGAGGTAAGACACGATTTCCGTCATATCGTGGCTAAAAATAAAGCCACCTCGATGTGATTTCAATGTTACGCGATATTACAAGGGATTAAAGGTATTTCATTCGTTTTGCCAGAAATAAATAAACAGAGCCGTTTTATTCATCGTCGACTTCCTCCGCCGGCCGGTTCTCCCGAGCGCGGTCGAGAGAGTGGATGATCGAGAGTTGCGCTAGTACCTGACGCGTACTACCGCGCCCATCAAGTCCGGCGGGACCAGGCACGCAGAACCGTGGCAAATGCAAATGTCGCGCGTCTCGGCTCCTCGCGTGCTCTTCGTGGGATCAACGATCGCAATCACCGATGTCACGGGCCGACTTATTGGCCGCGCGATACGTCTAATAGATCGATAGCCGGCTATTATTACGCGTCCCCCTGCTGTTCAACCGGTCGTCCTACAAATAACACGCCGCGCGCCTTTTCTAATGAGCCGGCCGGACGTGCACGTGACCGGATCTTTGCGCGCGCGTCGATTTTACGCGCGAGCCACGAACCACGAGGCCCATACCTCGACGATCGAACCATCCGCGATTGCATTTCTACGAGGCCGCGAACTTGTTTCGGCGTGGTATGGTCGTTCGTCAATTTACGTAGTGCTTCGTTTTATTCGTAACATGGAAAATTTAACGCGACAACGCAGAAGATGCTACCTTCTGTTGAAGGTAGAGTACTTGTACTCAGGCTTAAAAAAATTGGAGATTCGTAGTCCAATGATTAATGTACTTTTGTTTCGTGGGATTATCGGGGCAACCGAGTGGTATTTAATTGGAACCGGTTATTCGCAGAAATATATCACGTCGCGATTCTTTCAATAGTATGCGTTTAGAATGAATTTTTGCTGGTTGATTTTACATGATTTTTTGTTTCAGTTCTACGGCTATTTTACATAATTGACGCATTATGGATGTTTATCCCTCTTTTTATTACGCTTAATATTTGTTTAACACCTTGTTCACTATTTCTTTCGCAATTTTTGAAAATTTAAAGAAACTGAAACGATCTATATACGATTAATCGATCTACGATAATTCGTTTATATGATCTCACCGAGGATTTATATACATTGACAGGCCATTCTTATCATTTACTATTTTTTTATTTATGTAGGTAATAGGAATTTGTGTTCAAACCTACTAGAAACTCATTTGATCAGACTAACGAACTTCGTTCAAGAAAATGAACATTTACGTGACTTTTAGAGAGAGATGGATTTATATTCTGCAAAGAAACATGTATTCCTAAAATGCCAATACCGCAGAAACGCGTAATGTGTCCCCAATTGATTCGTAATATTTACGAATATTCAGATGGAGATGTATATCGAAGAAAATTCTAACTGACTGTCTAATTCCAAGATTGTGCATGGTGATCGTTTTAAGCATTACGCGAACTTTACGCGACTCCGGCGACGTCGAGTTTCTACTCAGAAACGATATCAATCTTTCGTTCTTCAACGGAATGTAAAAGTACTAATTACCGTGACTCTAATGCACGGCAAATGGCATTTGTAAATTACTATTTACCATAGGATCATAACGAACATGATGATGGAAAAGCGATAAAATTCCGAACTTTATATATCAGTGATCTGTATGTCGGTGTAGCGTAATAATACTCTTTGTTATAAAAAAAAAAGAAGAAGGTTATGCCTGTATTTTAACATTTTACCTCATGAATATTGTGAAGTAGAGACAGTTTTCCTCGGCACTCTTTAAGATACCGTGTCTCGCGGTGAATTATTGTAATTACAAGACCCGACGAGGCGACGTCATTGCGATTTTATACCGGTTGCGATTCAGCGTATTTAGATATTCATATTTCTAATGATGCAAGAGCGCAAGAGCGTGTCTTCTCAGAGTGGGAATATAAATTTGTCGAACGATCGCGCAGCGTCGTTGACGCAAAACCTCGGCGAGATCCAGCCCAATCTAGCAAAAATTCAATCAATTTTTATTCCGTTCTGAATTCCTCCGTAATTTCCTTACACCACGAACTTTGAATTTTCGGTTTGATCTCATTTTTATTTCTGACGATGCCTTGTAATTTTTTTTTTTCGTACGGCAAGCTGTCCAAGGTATCCTAAAAGAATAGGCATTTGTACTGACGAATGACCGTAAGAATGAAGAGATTAAACTTTTCGCTATTGAAATTAAGTTACCGTTGGAATCAATTGGAATTAGAATTTATAGGATAGTCGATTTAGATCCATTTTTCCGAGAGTGTGGGCCCTTTACAATTTCGTTAATTAACACAACAAGGGAATTTTTGTCGGATAATAATCTCTGTGCTATAAATTCGTCACTCTTGAGAATACAAATGAAAGAAAATGGAAAACATAAAAAGAACTGTACTTTGGTTATTTTATATATCATTCCATATTATTTGCATAGTATACGCACTTTGTAATCTCCTATAAATGCATGAAAATCCACAATCCGCTGATTAAACATATGTAACAAAAATTACACGTGTTTGCATTCTCAAGTTACACGTACAACACAAATCGAATCGCAACAAATGTTGAGAACAATCTCGAGTCACTCTAAATTGTAACACGTGAATCTAGAATCTTTTTGTGACTCAACTGTTTGTGATCGCTATTGCAGACTTTCTTTAAAAAGTGCCAACTACTCACCACGTGGATGCCCTCCGCGTCCCTCCTGAGATCGCCGCTCCTCTGACCGGCCGTTACAGCGGCGCTCAAGTGATTGTAGTGATGTTGATGCAACGTGTTGAGCGTTTGCGTGTACGGATCGCCAACGAGGTAATCGAGATGTTGCGGCTGGCCAAGGCCCGGATGTTGAGGACT
This sequence comes from Melipona quadrifasciata, assembly GCA_001276565.1. Taxonomy (NCBI): domain Eukaryota; kingdom Metazoa; phylum Arthropoda; class Insecta; order Hymenoptera; family Apidae; genus Melipona; species Melipona quadrifasciata. The sequence continues at coordinate 8,180,758 of KQ435794.1, read as the reverse complement.
CGCCGGCGCGTGATGATGCGAGGGGAACGGGGGCGGGAAGTACGGTGGTTGAAAATCGGAGGCAGTGGGCAACGACGCGCCCCCGTGATGGGGCATCCCGCTGCCGTTTCCATTGCCTCTGTGACCGTGGTGATGGGCGCCGGAATACGGCGAGGAATTTCCACCGCCCAGCGAGGAAATGCCCCCGTGACCAGTCAGTCGGTCCTGTTCACAGAAAACGTTCACTTTTTTAATGTTTGTTGATACATATCAACGACTGCGCGCATTATTATCATACGGTAGAGCTCTGTTTCTACAAACTCCACTTATTTGGACGAAATATTTGGAAATTTTTCAGCTCGAATATGAGCACTTGTGTGAGAGAAACGAGTGAATTTCAATTATATAAACCAATCGTCAGATAAGTTCTACCGTGTGTTGATATTTATTACATTTAAATGATATTTTAGGGTGTATCTAGTGGTAGAGCTCAGACATTTCTGCGACGCTCGCAGTTCCGTTTAGAACGGACTTTCGTATCTATAAGACACTTTCGCGTGTGTCACTCGTTTCATTGAATCTCTTATCTTTTTAAATACAGCTAACACTTATACGACAGAAATATATATATATATATTTCCACTTAGGATACTTTTTGGTCGATTTTAATGTCTGAATGTTAAAATAACACGAACGGAAATGAGAAAATCAAATAAGTACGAGAATAAAGGAAGCTTAAATTAACGAAGTTTCGTGGAAAACAAGAAGAAGCGATACTTTGACCTCATGGCAATCAGTGTTTTGTTAATTTTAAAGACGAGGGGAGCGTTTGGAGGGTACAATTTATAAAAATATGTCCGTGTTCAGAGACCTAAAATCGTTCTTCGTAAGCTCAATCATTCCCAGCAATCTTACATACATATGTCGGAGCACGTCGAACGAGAAAAAAGAAAGAAGGAAAAAGAAACGCAGCAAATAAAAAGTAATAACCATAATAAAATCGAGCGAAGATAGACCTCTGTTCGGCAACACGCATACGCGGTCGCCGTCGTGCGTAACTTTCGCCGCTATTAAAAAATTACTGGCCACCGGTAATTGCGGTTATAAATGTGAGCTGGGAAAAGAAAGAAAGATAAAAAAAGTCGTGCCAGCCGCGTTGGAGGTCTGCCGTTACTATAAGCGGCACAGTGGTGCTTGTTCCCCAAAAGTGGTGAACATAAGCGCGAATAAATACTATGCAAGTCTTTTCGCGCGTCACGCAACGCAAATAGAATATAAGCGTGGTGCAAATCTTTCTTGAGAAAATCGTGTTAAAGTCGAACGATACTTGACCACAAAGCTCCTGATAACGCGATAAAATGGTTATCAGAAGCGACGAGCAACTACGAGGAGATTTTAAGTCTTAGGCAGTGATAAATCGCGATTTTCTTCATACTTCAATACTCCACTTGGAATATTTTTCATATTATATTTTTTGTGGTTACATGGATACTTTGGAGAATAGCAGACGAACAAAATCTATCAATTTTCAATTCTTAATTGATATCGTTGGATTGTGGATGAGCCACAATTTCGGCGAAATTATTTGATACGCTCTTTAATTCTTTTAATGTAAAATACGCCAACTGAAATTAGAAGATCATAAAATTGAATAGATTGATTCAAAAACTCACGATTCAATGTATTACAATTGTCCATCGACTCGACAACATCGATTAATTTACAAATACGAAGAAGCGCGTGTAACTGTGTAAGAGTTACGTAATTCTGTAGATCGAACAGCTTTTTTCGTTTAATTAAATTAAGCTCGCTGTCTCCCGTGTTCTGACGTGCAACTTTTGATGATCCAATAAGATTAATTACCGTATCAAACGGCTGAGGTAATGCAACTTGTCGGGTAATTTATATTTTTGACGTGACAATTTATTTGCTCAGAAACATCGCAACGTTACATCTGTATTTAACGTACATTGTATCATACTTATATCTATGTCACGGAAACTTCATGATGTATCATTTGTATTTATAGTATACACCGTATCGTACCTGACTACATGTATGAAATTATAAATTGAAATTAATCGAATTAGATTATCCGCCCAGTTTCAATTACGTATCCAAGAAAATTGTCGATTTTAAGCCATCCATTTCATGGGTCAGATAATTCAGTAAAATTAGTTTCTATGAGCTGTTTGATGTTTCTCCTTTTTTAGAAACATACGTTTCGAGATTAGCTCGCTACAGGAACAGAGAAACTTGCGCATCTGGTAGAGTAAAATTACAGTGTTCGAACGTTGTTATAGAAAGTTCACATGCCTTCTATAATCGTGTTGCATCGCGTTTAAAATTTTTACGAGCAAACAATTATCGTTTTGCGTTCGATCATCAATTTTCAACCATTTTATGTACACTGACTCGTATCGTTTTCGATATTTCCACCAAGAGAAAACAATTTTTTCTTTTTCTTCTAATATCTAATATCGTAGGACGATATTTGGTTCTACAAAATTTCGATAAGTATCTCCGTTGATTATATCTCTGTGAATTATCGATTGTATGAAATATCAGTCATAAATCGCAATATCATCGAAGCAAATTGCCGAGTTGTGATTAAGCATGTTTTACCTTTGAAAATGTAGTTGTGCGTACGAATGGACTTTTTCCATCTGTATAACTGGTAAAAACGAAATGAAAGGGAATGTTATTAGGTGGGCCTGAGATGATTTAGAAAGTTTACGTAACAAGGTAGTTATTCCGATTTCAGGCATTTAGGAAAAATTCTATTCTACATATTTATCGTAGAACGTGTCATGCAAAATACTTAGAAATTTCATTAACTTCGTAAGACGATTATTGTGATTATACTAGTAAAATTTAAAACCAATATTTAGCAATAAATTAATATATAGCGCGAATTCGAGAAGATCGAGTGAGAATCGAGTATATTAATAATTATATTATGATCGTGATAGCTGATTCTTATTGTAGTTACAATAAAATTTCAAAATGTTTTTCTCGCGAATACATTGTGGTTAAGGAAGGTTAAGGAAATTATTTTCATCGGAACGAACACGATGTAGGCATTTCCACGATCAAAATTCGCAATTCGAGTCAGAGATGCAGAGCACGAAACAGCATCGATGTAATTTCCAAAATTACGCCGCTTCTGTGTGGATCTCTCGGTCAGTGAAAACGGAACCTAATTCGGTTCACGTGATCCACTCGGTGCAATGCTTACCGTGTTGTTACTCACAATCAAGTAGATGCTATATTCCTGTGATTTATCTAAATAATCGGCGGAATATCTAAATATCGGTATCAGGTTCCTGTTCTCGCGATACGATCTCGAACACCTTTGTAAGCCTCAAGAGGGCACGTACCTTTTTCTTCACTATTCAGACGACGATCTCTCTCACAATCAGTGTCGCTTGTCAAGTGCAATTATGTAAGGCAATTTAAGAGTGAGTGTATTCTATTCGTGAACGAGATGAATTTTGGCGCGAGTTCGTTTACAGAATGATCTCCCACTGATTGGGAACGTTCCAAAGACTCGCTTAGAAATAAAGTCATTCAATACATTGCTGATGTTCGTACAAAGAGGTTGATAAAATATAAAATATACTGAGTCTATATACATTGAGTAATATGTTCAGTATAGATTTATCCCGTGTTGTGGTATTTAAACTGGCACAAGCAATATTCAGCAATTACCATGATTGGCATTACAACAAATTACATTAGTCATTCTTCCATATTTCTGGCATTCAGTTGTTGACATTTTTTGGTTAATTTTCAACTCGAATCTTTCAACTCGTTCTTATGTCACATGATACAATGGGTATATAATTATAACAGATACATCTGCTCCGATATTGTTGTGATATTTTGTTGTATCTATTTTTCCGTTGTTGTTATTGATTGAGACAGATATCAAAGAAATATTCAACACATGCATATTCTTTCCAACTAAATTATGCAGAATAGTAACTACGTGTCAAGATATATTTTTGTATAAACATCCGCAGTCCGGTTGTTAATAATATACACCAAGATATTCTTAAATGTCATTCTGAACATTTGAATGTTGTGTCACAATTCCTCCATCAAAAGGCAATAGCCTTACATAATTTAATTGCCTTTTGTAATTCTCCCACCATTCTTCTTCAAGGAGGATTTCAGAATATAAGATTGATAAAATATACGATACGATCCACGAACGGCGTAAAATCGCGACGCAGCAGGAGGAAGAATTCGATTATCGAGGAGAGACGGTTGCTAACGGAATTTAACAACGGCAGGCCGAAAATTAAGCGGAAAGCCCCGTTATAAAAGGGAACTCTCACTTGGCCAAACACCATGAGCCCTAATCTGCTCGATACGGGCCGTTTAATGAGACAAAATTCAGCCTTGTCGCTCTTCGAGTCGCTTTCCAAATCGTTATTTCGAAATCTACGTCGGCCAGGCAGAATCTCGGCCCGCTTGCAAGATAATTATAAAAGTCGCGTCAAATACGAGGTGATTGGATGACTTAAACTACTGATTTCTGTTTCAGTATTACGACACTGAATGTAAACTCTGAAAATTCGTTCTCTACAATTTTATGAAACACAAAGAAATCGAAATATTTGTGACACCGTGATAAATAAACTGCAAAAATTTTTTGAAATTACATAGAATAAAAGTTTTAAGTAGGTGGATTACACAAAATACAAGTGTTGTATTTTCCGTGATATTTAATAACAATTAAAATAAATTTCATCTGTATCCTCAAAAATAGAAATCCGCTCGATCCTTGATGGATTAATGGAGAATTCGATACGCGTACACCTACGTACACACTGTTTCGAGGAAATCGTTTGGAAAAACGATTGAAACTTGTAGTTTGATAATGAGTCGAATTTACAAGACACGAGATTATACACGATACAGGGAACAAATAGGCAAATGTTAAAACCGCTTCCTGTCGAGCAATGGAAGAGACGGTAATTACAAGGGTAGAAAATTACAGCGATACCGCAGTAATAAGTTTAAAAAAGGTATATGTATCCACAGCTGCTATAATATTCCAGTTACTATCTGTTCCCGAGCGATCTCGATTGAGCCTCCCCGTTGAATAATTAATTCGAATGCCGGCTATTCGTCGGAATTGTGTCTTCGGGAAGACGAAAATCGGCTGGATGCCAGCGCACCGTTGTGATTGATCGGATCGAAGAGAGTAATTTAGGAAGTGAGGAGCTTCGTAGATCACGGGGCGAGGAAGAAAGGAGCGACGGCTACTTAATAACAAGCTCGAGATCAAAACGATCTGACACGCATAAAAATTTTGGGCCGGCGAGCAACTTGGAAACGGCCGATTCGTTTTACGTAGCCGAACTTTCCAGTTGAGATCGCTATCGGTAACGCCAGGAGAAATCGTTCTTCTTGCCGCGTATGACAAGTAGATAATTAATAACCAATAAGCTGGCCGCCATGTCGAAATCGACAGATCGCAGATACACGAACGAGCAACTAGGAGATGAATCAACACCGCGCGAACTCTCCGAAATTTGTTCTCTAAATTTCGTTTTTAATCGTCCTTAATGTCGGAGCAGAGAAAATTGTAATTTGAATTTTATTCAGTGTTGGATGTGCTGGGACTCTTTGATGCCAAGATGTGTAACGCGCGGAGCAAAAATTATACAGATCAACGCGATCAAAAGTGGCCATGAAGCTAATACGAAGAACAAGAAGTAAGAAAATTAATATTAAAATAAGCAGCTTGGTAACAAGTGAATAATAAATTTATGAATAATACACGAGTAAGAGCTTGTTGCGTTTTATAAACTTTTTCAAATTTCAGGCAATATAATTTCTCTGGTTTCTCTATATTCTATATATCATAATTATAAATATAATTCCTTTTGCAAATTTTAATTTGTAGCTCTAGTAATCTACCAGAAATAAATTGACAGAATGTAGCATAAATTCTTTTTCATCAATTGCAATTTCATTTCAAGTCGCATTGGTAGTTTTAATATTCCACTATTGATCCTTCGCAATCTCCCTCTATCCATGTATTTTTTTAAATCTTTGATTGCTCAAGATAATTTCTAATTAATATTTCTTAGTATATCATGTTCATAAAAATAAGAAATTAATTCGATTGCAGAGACTCGACACTGCAGTACTTTGACAGAACTTTAAACGCTAATGAAAAAATTGTATTGCAGAGAAATAGTTGCATCTAATACCCAACACTTTGATTTTCAGCCACGCCTTGCTCGAACATATTACGGCAGAGGATATTTTTTATCGCGCAGTGAAAGTTTTATTTCCGCCAACTATCGTGGGATCATGTAACACGGCGCAGTATTCTTTTCAAAGCTCGCGGAAGACAGTTACACGACAGACTCTGAAAACTCGACTGATCTAACACACGTGTTTTCATCGCTAAACTTCTTTGGATTGAATCTGACAACGGCGATTGGATCGTTAGAGAAAATGTTTGTTTTCTGATTATGATCGCGAAGGAAGGATCGTGTTATACGAATTACTCTTTACGCATCATCCAGTATTCCACGACGTCCAGCTCTTTAGAAATTCGAGTTAATGATGAATTATGTTCCCGTGTATTTTTGACGTATTGCCCGAGAGTAATCAGTGCATGAGTAATGCGCCCAAGAAACGCTCCTCAAAGATTCTCTTTTTCTTCGAGCTGCGAAATTGGCTATAATTTGTATCTTTTCATAGGTAAACAGATGATTAATCGCAAAAATTGATCACCATCATCACCTCGGTTTCACAATCTACATAATTGCTTCGATCTTTCCTTTTTTTCTATATTGTTTTATTTTCACACATTCCCACTCAAGAGTTTGGCGCTTGACTCTTTATTTTCCGAACGAAGCAAGCTTCTTCGTGCACTTTTCCGAGAAAAATAATACCGCTACAATTACAACTTTAATTTCCGAGTACAATTAAATAACATTGTCAAGGAAATATTGAATGTCAGAAGAGGTAAACTTTTTTAACTTGTTTTTTAACTCGCTGTTACTATCACTTTAATCTTTGATTAAATAATAATCGCACCTTCACTCCTGATAAAATCCCCGTGAAATCGCGAAATGACGCACAAACTTCCTCGAAAAAATCCGTTCCAGCGTAAGTAGAATATTTCGCGAAAGGAGGATCGGATCGAACAGAGAGAGTGGTAAAATTTTTCATGAAAACACACACCTCGACCTCGATCACCGTGGTCATGTCAACGTGGGGCGCGTAACAGAGCGCCAGCTTGTCGGCTGTAGGCGCTTCCGTTCGCGGCGGGAACATCCCTAGGATCTCCAGTTTGCCGGGTTCCGGTGCCAGATTCGTGACAGTCGCGCGATCGTTCGCGATAACCACTTTCCAACACTATTTTCTCCCGCACATCGCACAACCACGATCCGTTCTCACTCGTGACACCACTTTGCGACGATCCTCGTTTGCTCAAACTCGCGTGCACTTTGATATCACTTCGACGAGTCACACTGGTGGTCT
>KQ435794.1:8151640-8172661 GCA_001276565.1 Melipona quadrifasciata | reverse complement strand
ACGACGGCTTGCCGTACGAAAGTATAGCTAAAGAGCCGTGTGCCAGCCACGACGAGAGAACGAAATGGGAGGTGGTACGATGTGCTCTTACCAAGAGCTACTACCTACTACTACTACTACTACTACTGCTACTACTACTACTATACTACCAGCAGCATCCACCACCACCGGCGGCACCACCACCAAAGCGACACGGGCGTCGTCGTCGGCAGCTGTGCACCACCACTACCACCACCACCATCACCAGCACCACCACCACCACCACCACCACCACCACTACATCGCTGCCTTAAGAATTCTCGCCCTACCCAGACCTCTGTAGCCTGGCGAGCGTCAAGGATAGGAGAACGGAGACGAGAGAGAGAGAGAGAGAGAAGAGAGAGATTACCTCCTCTCCAGTTTGTGCACGCGTACAGACGACGCGACCGAAATTTCGCCGGAGGATACGCGACCACCACGTGCAACTACTCCTAGAGCTGCCCCACCAGACGATCGAGCGGCCACGATTCACGAGGGGACGTCCCACGACCGAGCGAATAGGAGAGATATACCCCAGAGGCTGGCGCGACGCTGCCAACGCGACGCGACGCTGCGAACCACGCGAACCACCGAGGCACTCCCCGACCGACACGCGCGACCCTCCAACGCCGCGCGCTCCTCGACCTTCCAGGGTTGCGGGTCTTTAACTCTTTTCAAAGTCCGATTACACGTGATTTTCTGGCGTGTTACGCATGTGAGAGATCGTATACGTCTCATCTTTTTTTTTTTTCTTTTTATTCAAGTTTTGGAAGTTTTGACCTCAAGGGCCAACTGGGAAATGAGAATAGAAACTTTATGCATCAAGGTTACAGTCTTTGAGGAAAGTGCAGACACAGTAAATACGTCCAGTTCCAATACGAACTACAATTCCTTTTATTTCTACAGAAGAGAATCGCGTAACGTTGATCGCAACTTGAACTAATTTTGACAAAAGTCGGAACATTTAGGATTCGAATTTTACAATCCTCTAGCTGTTATCGTGGTTCATTCGGCACATTTTCACTTATCTTTATACATTTTTGATTATTCACGAAAAATAATCCCCTCTATTTTATTGTGCAGCACAATGAAGAGTCGCGTAGTACCGATCGCGTTAGATTTTTTAATTTAATCTGATCTATATAAAGATTAAATGTTTATTTGAAAGATTGATTTTGAACAGATCTTAGCGGTAGAAGACTAGTGCTCGAACGGATTCTTTAAAAATTAAAGTTTGAACCGGTGTCTCTTTCGTCTCAAAATAACGTGAACACCAAGCTAATTTATTTCGAAGGGGAATTTAATAATTCAAAGGTAAGATAAATTTCTTTAGCCAAGACAGTTTTCAATTCGAGGAATTAATGAGTTTTTCTCACTACAGATGATACCATATAAGGCTGTTTTGTAATAACTCTTCTTTTTATCAAACGATTGATCAAGCGGTCAAAGGAATTAGCTATGGAGAAGTTAATCAAGTAGTAACGGAACGTTGTATCAAACGGAACATTCGAACGTTAAATCGCTAAGTATTTCTTGTTACTATAGATTGTTAAATGTACTTGGATTCGCGGTACGAAGAAACGTCAGAAAGATTCCGTAGTGGATCGATAATTAATCCAATACCTCCTCATTGCACATGTCGATTAAATCAAACGATGCTAAATCATAGAAGAATCCATTTTCGAAAACGCAATCTTCTTGTTAAAAACTAACTTTTTTCCGTCGCATCTTATTCAATGAAATTTTGAGGAACAGACCATACCAATTGCATATTTACTACGTATAAGAAAGAAGCATTGTAAACTCGTAGCAACTCGTAGTTACGAACTTCCGCAACACGAACTATTTGAAATACGTCGAATGCCTCGTTTATAAAACTTCAAGATAGTTTCCTCGATAAAAGAAAATTTTCTAAATCTACGCGTTCCCTTCTAATTCGACGTTGCTCGTGAAAGTATTCGAACTTTTTAATGTGTGCTTTTTATAAGATTCGACTATTATGATTGCATTGATCAAGTTTGAAACATAAATGGGAATTCGATGCATATAGAGCATCGTTGAACCTCGTTAATCGTTTACTAAATACACATTTGCAATTTTAAAATCAGTATTTTGCTCTAATTACAGTATCAACAAAATATCAAAATAAGGTATTCGGTGCTTTTGTAAATGTTTGAGTACTTTCGCGAGCCACCGTAACTAGTCAGATCGAAAATCTCGAATCTCAAACGCACCTCCGACAATTACGTTCAAAATCGAATACGAAAAATTCTTATCGAGTCGAAAAATCGTCGTGGATATATTCGAGGATATTATCAGATCGTGATAGCTCGACGACGCGGAGGAGGTTCGTTATCGTACTCGGTCCCCCGCGGCAGGCGGCGAACGTATTAATTAAAACGCGGCCAGAAATGAGTTCCCCGGCACGTTTCCAGCCATTTCGCTTTCCCGTCAATGCTCATTCACGCCAGCAGCCACAATTAATTCGCGCTAAGGTGAAAACGGGCCAGCTAGCTAGCGTTATAGGTCGTCGACTCGCGGCCCGTAATTTATGCCGGTGTAAATTCTGCCACTGTAATTACGCCACCGGGCTCCATTCATCGGCGAGGCGTCGTCGTCGGTTGTGGAAAGACGCGTTCGACATTGGAACACACCCGGCACGAGAGCCGAGGACAAGGGCTTTAATCACACGCCCGATCGTGTAAATCTTAATTAAACGTTAAACGGCCGATGCGTCGCCAATTAAACGACGTTTTCTCACCGTGGATTCTCCCATCGAGAATTGCTCTAAATCGTTCGGTGCAATTAAAATTTATTCTTGGAATTTTTAGACTCGGCAGAGTGATTTTGGAGATGTCGAACTCTGATGGACTCTTGCGGGGGGGATTCTTCTCGAGAGAAGAAAGATTGTAAATTTTTGGCTGCGGTTGGAGCTTGTTTCGATCGGTGTTCGATCCTTATTTTCAAGGTTTCAAGATCGTGCGTTCGTGATTTTTTTTAAAGCACCGGGATGTTGGAATTAGGTATTCGCGTAATTTGGAGAATCCGACGATGCTGGCCGACAGATTTGAATAGTATTTAAGGAATTCTAGGCTCTCCGGCGCGACACTCGGAAACATTAAAACGTTTAAATGCTTATTTTTAGAAGCGTCGGAATATCGAGATTAGACATTCATGAGATTACTTGACTATCTTTAGTCAACGAGTCATTCTCATTTTTGTTTCGATAATGTTATATACTAGGTGGAAGAAGAAATACGAGTCAAACAGTTTCAAACGCTCGATCGTAGTTGAACACTCGCAGCGTCGATTCAACGAAACTCCAGTTTAATTCGCATTCGCTCCGAAGTGATCGCATCGACCGTTTGTCATTAGCCAAAAATAAATTCGACAATTCAGCTTTCTTAAAATAGAATCCTCAAGATCCACGCCGAGATACGTACGATCGCCTTGTCGACGTTGAGTTCGCACGAAAACCGCGTCTCAAGGACTTGATTAATAGTCTCCAACGCGAGAAAGATGATAATCACTCCACGCGATTCTTGCATACCTACTCGAAGGATTCGATTTCGTTTCGATCGATGGTCATCGGTTTTCGAACAGCTGATTTACCCTCAGGCTAGAAAGATGATTAAACAAAATACAAGCACAAAATGAACGTAGAGTGTAGCTGGTAAAAGTGTGAGAGCAATTTACAAGCTGAAACATTTGACGAAGGAAACGTTTCATAAAAGGGAGATTTAACGCGAAAATACAGAAGCTACAAAGAAAATCTAATAAAATTCTTGCTTTGTAGTTGAATTTACAGAACTAGAGTGTTTAATAAAAATAGATCTAATATAAAAATGTCCTCCTGGATACAAAGGAAAAGAATTATACTATCCACCGAGTACTAAATTCTCCTCTGTCTAAAAATTGATTGCATCATTTCTGCGCGTGCATAGAAAACAACAGATACGAAGGAAGGAACACAGCGAAACGAAATAATGTAAAGATTTCCTTTTCTTCCTCGAGAGGAAGCCGCAGGCCTATTTCACCGATCACGCGCGTCGTGTCTTGTCGTCGGACGCAACAAGAATTTACCGAGGCACGGGGAACTAGTTTGCCTCGGCAGGTTTCCGCCGTGCATTTTCCAGTTTCGTTCAACGCCGTTTATCAGTGAAAACCGCGGTCTGCGGTCTAGAAATCGGTAAACCAAACGGAATCGTAAAGCCTGCTCGACCAACAGGAATTAACGCCGCCGCAAAGCGCATCGATTACCCGATCGCGTTAAACGATCGACCGATCCGTTTGCGGACTCGCAGAGTTGTTACACAGCGTGGCTTTCGATAATATGTTTGCCTCGATGTTCGCTTGCCCGGAATTAACGCAAATTAACGCAGCTGACGAAACTGCAAATTGCAGATATTTCCGGTGCCAGCGATTAGGGGTTTGAAATTTTTGCCATTCCTGAGGATTTTCTTTCTCTTTCTCTAAAGTGAAAATTACAATGAATTTACGTCAACATTTACAGAGAGTAATTGGGAAACTCGATTGTACTTTGGTGATGTTAATTTCGGAATTTTCTCATCATTTTATTAATTTTTCGCAATACCATTTTAAGTAAATTTAAACTGTCCATTCGTTCAATATTAACTGACTAAAAAAAAAAAAAAAAAACAATTTTTCTCCATGTTTTAAGATCCACGTATGCCGTGAAAATTTGCAGTACTTGCAAATTTAATTTTTATCGAGACCAAGTATCAAGTTGCGATAAAAATTATATTTGAAATCTGTATCACACGGATTAAATAATGGAACAGAATAATTTCGGTAATATTTTTGAATCTGATGGAATTTTAATTGTTGTATGTGTACATTTCATAATTATATTGGCTGACTTTAATTGTTATTTATCACCGAGCAACAGCCGGAACAGTTTGCTCGTTTCTACTGCGCTTTGTGAACTTTTGTTAATCGATTTCGCTCTAGGCCACGATCAGATAGCTAGACGTCCGAGAAAGTCTCTCGATAGGTATGTGCGTGCGTCTCTAATCATGACATCAGGTGCGTTAAATCGCTGCTTTCGGTACGCAATTTGTACGTTCTCTTTCAGACACACCTCTGTTTGGAGAGAGTTGGATGATATCATATCTCTTCAACAAATATTTTCTTTTCAATTTCTTTTATTTATTTTTTTTTTTTCAAAAATAAATATTTAGTAAAATTTAGTTTTTTATTGTATAATTGTATTAAAAAAAAAAAATACACAAAGTCTGATTAAAAATTGAAAGTAACTAGTGGTTTTCGCGATTTTTCAATGTTGTCTGTCACACAAGACAGGAGAGTTAATTAATAAATATTTATAGTCTCGCTTTGCTTGATCACACGTTATTCGATAAGATTAGGGTCCTTTTGATGCTGTGAAATAACACGTGTAAATTTAATATACTATATTAGTAGACTTTTATGCAGATTTTTATGCAAATTCATATTTTTGAGAATTAATAGAGAATCGTTTTATTACCCACTTAAATAGAAAGCACTATACTTTGGATATTTTATGTACATATTTTTCATAGCGTACGCATTCTGTGCAAGTAATTCCAAACCAGAAAATTCCCCGCAAATGCATGAAAATCCGCGATATAGCGGATAACCAACTCGTCTGGCGACAAACGTCTGTTTCTACTATAGATTAGAAAGTGATTTACCGTCGTCTATTTCGGCCTTCCAACGGAACAACAAGAGGCTGCCGTTTAAAATTTAGAAAGTAGTCAAATTCGTCCCAGCTGACTTTCGACAGAATTACGCGTCTCGAAACGCTCGAGTCCATGAGCGATTCCACGAACTACCAAAGTACCTCCTCTCTCTCTCTCTCTCTCTCTCGTCGCCGTCAGAAAACTCGACTGCAGAAAAAGATTATTCGTCGATTTGAATTTATGCCGACATCGAGCTTCTCTCTCGAGAAATTGTTTAAAAAGTAAATACAGCAAAGAAGGAACGACAGAAATTTACATCGACGCGAGACGACTGCTACTTTGTCTATCTCTCTCTTCCTCTGTCCCTCAGAAGCATCTAAACCTTCGGTTAAATTCATCATCCGTGTATCAATTTATAACTGTACCTCTGTTAACCCACGTTAAAACGTTAATCCCCTCCCTGTAAATACATACTTCTCCGTTATTTATCGCGCTGTTGGACGAGCGTTGGCGAGCGTTGCGCTTTGCTCGAATCCTAAAAATACGCATACCTTTTTTCGAAGCCGGCCAATCGGGTACGCGCGTTACGGGAAGAAGTAGCGTGAGAGTGAGCTGTCGATAAAGGAATAGCCGAGGTGGTAATCATCGGTAATCTTCAGTCCGTTACTTACGCAAAAGCAGTAATTGCCACTGTTACGCCGCGGATTAGTTCGGAATGGTTACAGCTGGTCCGTTCGAGGAACGTGTTATTTGGCCGTTCATTCAGCCACAATATTCGATGATTTGCCGTTTCATGCCACCATTAACCCCGAATAAATGCCGATCGCCTCGCGTCTACCGTGTATCGCGGATTTTCATGGTTGTCTTTTCGCGGTCCGCGTAATCGTGCGTTCTTCGTTACTTTTGCGTAATCACGGTGCTGAAACGCGTTAGCGGGGGACTATCATCGTAGTTGCGAGAACGTTGCTTCGTAATAACTGGAGTTGGCTGACGAATTTGATCAACCGTTGCACGATACAGTGTATCGAATTTTTGATAAAACGCGCAGTTTCGGGTAAGGAGTGATTTTGTACTTGCACGCATCGGCTCGATAGTACATTTCCCTTTTTGCTTCAGATTTTTCTTTTGTTACAATCTTTTAAAATTCTTAATTTTTTCATTTCAGAATTCATTAAATACTTTACCTTTTAAGTTACTCTAGTACAGTTATTGTCAACGATTGTACAATTGTTTCCTCAGGTAATTTCGTCAAAATCTTCGTATTAAATTTTTCTTTCGTCGAATTCAAGTGATTCCGAAATTGAAGAGGATTGTATATATATATATATATCTACAAATGTTATTCATCTCTCTTTCACACTTGAATAAGCCTGCTAGAACATCTTCGAAATTCCTCATTTTTAAACGTCAAAATCCAACTGTTAACTTTCAACGGCCGCCGAGTACGTGGCATTAGTCGAATCAGACGCCGATTCCACAAAATAGAACGCACGATTACCGCGAACCTGCCGTTTCCCGATAGAGGGTAGCGACCGAGGGCCCTTCGACGATTACAATCGCCGTGTACAAAGATACGTGAAAGGCACGTACAAGTCGAACGGAGAGGAGACGAAGCCGGGAGAGGAGCCGAAGAAAGAGCTCTGGATGACGATGGTGGGAGAGGGAAGTCGCTAAACGACATTCCAAGCGAACCATCCAGCGCCACCCAACGGTAACCAACGCATGACGCCCTTATCTTACCTCGTGTTACCGCACCTTTCCTTGCGTTACCTTAACGGATCGGCCACGGTCAAGGAGAACCTCAATTTCGGCCATTTCGATATCGCCTCTTCGACACTACCGTCTCCCTTCTTCGCCTTATTCCACTTTTTATTGGTTTACACGGACATCGATAATGCGGAACTTGAAAATATTTGTGTCAGGGATATCTATTTCGAACGCCTCGATTGTGAAATTTTCGTATCGCCGCGTGAAAAATAAGAAACGAGCGTAACGATGATCTCGGTTGACTCGCGTACAGTTGAGAAAAAGTCTGTCGAATTTTATAGAACGTGGATAATATGGAACTTTGGAGTCTCGAATTTAGAAGCGAGTGTTTTATAAATATTTCAATTTGTAATTTCGAGTCAGTTCGGGAGCTCGAAGGTGATAATTTTCCATGTATTATTGAAAATGTTTTATTCGTAGCTCTGATCTAGTTTAGGAATATCTTTGAATATTCTTTTAATCTTGAGAGAATAGTGAACTTCAACGAGAGGACTTCAATGTATGATTTACCCGTGCCTTTTCTCCTCTTACGTACAATACGAAAAAAAGTTCGTGAGATTAGAAATTTTTTTGAAGATGAGAATGCTCGATGAGAATTTTGTTTGGCGTATTGCAAAGGTACAAGTGTATTCAAGTGCGAATTCCGCCGCATCGTTGATTGCGATCACTGAAATTTACAGGACTTGAAGTCACGATGAAAGTGGCGTCGATACTCGTGGGAAGGGGGTCAGTCCCTGCAACTTCGAATTATTTCTTCACTGGCCAACTGTAAACGACGTGGTTGAGATAGGTTTTCTGTTAGACGGCCGATGATTTGTAGAAACGATGGTCGGCTCGAATTAATTTTTAGTTCGTCCATCCGACATTTATCGCTCCTTTCTTTCATCGGTAACCGTATTACGCGCAAGAAAATTGATAGGAAGAGTAGTGGCTTGTTACAACCGCGATATTGTCCATCGCGATACCTTCGTTATTAAATTTTATCCATTTTTCGTTAAAAGCTCGTCGCTATACTTTCCAAGAGACGATATCGATTAAAATAATCAATGGAAATTATCACAAGCTCATCGTATATTCGTACGATATTTAATTGTCGATTTTGTATTCTTTTACGATACTTATCACAAAAAATTAGGAGCAGAACGTGTAAAAAATTTCGATGAAATGTGTAACAATGCTTTACGATAGAAATATCTTTCTTGCGTAAAGGATCATTACGTAAACCGACTCTTGGATAGTGAAAGAGGGTTAAAGTGCGACTTTGAAACAACTTGAATAATCTGAACGAAAATCTAAATCTAAATCAACACATTTAAAGTCACGAGAGTAAATAAGCTCGAGACTTTAGAGTCTAAAAACTTGAATCTAGCATTAAACTCCAAACTTTAATCTTGAAAGAAAGATCTAAATAGTAATTTCGATCTTTCATCGAGAATTTCACAAATTACGGAACGCTGTTTTATCGCTTTCAACGCGCGTCACGTCGTCTCTTAAACCTGAACGTGCGCTGAAAATGAAAATTGACAATTTTTAATGGATAAATAGGATATACCGATGTTTGCCTTCTTACGCAGTTGGCCCATTAACATCCCTCTTACACGTGTTCGAATCCATGACGGTGAACGTACCTACGTTTTCCATGTGGTCGGTGTTTACACGCTTGTCTACGAGTGCTTAACCTATTTACGGTACACGACATTCCGATTTCTTTATCGGTCTCGCACGAAGTCTAACGCGGCGAAGGCAAAGATCCCCGAGTCGATTTTTCTCTCCTTTCCGTTTAAACGAACGTTAAAATTTGCAGGGAGATTTAACACGGTACGTTAGCGTTGCGTTGATCATTGCAAATCGTCGATCGAGTGAAGAGCGCGAGCACGAGAGCACCGTTGCCAATCGATAATAAAAAGCACGAGCAACGATAAATAGCAAGTTTGCACGCCTTTCGCGAAAGGTGTGTGATACCTAAAACTTTATTTTGATACGCTCGTCGTTCAAAGTGTGCATTACGCGAACTTGTATACGGCGAGCAGGATTTATAAATATTTGGAGCGAAAGCAAGTTTACGCGAATGCAAGGATTTTATATCGGTAGGAACTTTAACAAAGAGCTCATTTCGTTCGGTGATTCGTTGATTAATTTGTGAATGAAAGTACATTCATGCTCAGAAGCTTCAGGATACGCGTTCCTTTCAGAATTGGAAAAATGAAACAGAACTTTATGCAAGAAAGAATTTTATTATCTATCGAATATTAAAAATACAAAGCTTTGATACAATTAATTCTGAGAACAATTTCGAATGTAATGCAAAAATTCATAAACTTACAAAACTCCGATTTCTAGAACTCTGTCTTTAAAGAACTAGATGACATATTAAATTGTTGCAGCCTACTTGAATTAATAATTCACTATCGTGTAGGTTAATCGAATTACTTTACTGAATTCACCAATGTTATATTACAACTCCATCAAATGTTTCTTTGATAGCAATGACTCTCTCTTTCACTCAATTTTTGCTTTAAATTGTGCAGAGTGACCTTTCTATGCTTTAGAACTATTGTACACGTTCCATACTGACTATATTTCACGTTTCCTTTCCTCTTCGTAGACCTTTCAATCCATCTCCCACGTTTTTCGCTTTTTCGACAATAATATCAGTTCTCAGCCAGTCAAAATCAAGTACGATCTACTCAAGATCACTCTCTCATACAGTACCACAACTTTCCTATTAACAGTAAAGTTTAATTCAGAAACTGGCAAGTTTCGTCGAGAGATTACCAAATTAGGTGATAAAGGAATCCGTAGAAAATATTGGAAAGAAGGAATATTAAGTACGTAGGGATGAATACCTATTTAAATTTTTTACAACTGACCGCCAAAAGTACGACTGCTACAGGAACGTCGTCGATCTTAATCTCCTCCTCTTCCACGAGTGATCACAGATCGTGAAAACTCGCGACTACGCCCTTCCTCGTCGCGTGTACCGTATCCTTACCAATTAACGTCAGCGATCAATCATCGCGAGATCCGTGATCACCGACCGAGAGATGCGAGACCGGCAATCTCGACCGCTACGCGCTTTCTCGATCTTCCGAAAACTCGGTTGAACCGTGTTGACCGCGTTTTCGTTCGTTTCGTTCGCAGAACCTTGATAGAGAGAGAGAGAGAGAGAGAGAGAGAGACTCGCGCGGATCTCCGTCCGATTCTCTAATTACGAGGCCGGCGAAGATAAACGATTTCCTCGATCGGTACGCTCGCTAATGGCACGCTCGGTACGAGCCTCGGCCATGATAAATACGAACGGCGAACGACGAGAAAGGGAACCGCGATGAAGGATCGCGCGACAAGCAGAGGAGAGGAGGAAGGGAAGCGGGGCCGGATCGTTCGACAACAATGATGTTCACCGTTAATTTGAGCGGACGAGTGAATCGGCCGTTTATCGTTTCACGGCGTGGCGTGAAGGCCGTATACACAGGGCCACGCACGCGTGTGTACGCTGGCACGCACACACACACACACACACATACACGTACACGCGGCCTCGTGTGACGAGAGAGACGAGAGAGAGAAGGAGTCCGGTCCAGAGGGTTCAAGCTAACGGGACTCCGGAGCCCGATCGTACAGGCGCGTTTCGCACACCCGCGCGGGAACACGTACGTACGTACGAGGCAACGGCGTGCGGAGAGCGCGAGCGCGAGCTACACGTACACGGGGGGAAAGGAGTTTTTATAGGGACCGTGGAACGCGTGTCCGTGAGCAGCGTTACGCTGATATACGATACACAAGGTTCTGTGCTCGGCGCGCGACGGTGTTTTCGACGCTGCCGCCCTCCGTCGCGGCTCCGGTGATTTCAACGCTTGTCCAGGCGCGAGTTTTTAATTCGTGATAATTGGCCGCGCCACTCGACCGGTTCGAGCCCGCCGCTTTTGTGTAACAGACGGGTGCAACGTGTACTCACAGCTGACGACACGCCGTGGACATTCCTTTCTCCGTGCAGGCTTTTTACTTTTGTCATCTGCCGATTTTTGGTCGTTTCCTTTTTCCTTTTAATTGGGATTCCCTTGTGATTCGATCGCGCAGCTATCGATGCCGACGAAATTTTCGTAGATACGCGACCGAGTGACTCGTATCCTTCAGTCAACGTTGAAAACGTTGTATATAATATCTCAATTATACGAATGCGAGCGAAGACAAGTAAGTGTGTACATTGCAGTTACAACTGGGAAGAAGTTACAACTAATTTGAAAAACTTTTCATGGATCTAGCGTTAACAAATCTCGTAAATGAAAATGTACGATGCATCTCTAATTGCAACGAAACGCAATTTATATATCTACTGATTAATACGTCATCGTATATTTTTATTTAAATCAAGAATTAACAATATCATTGTAGATTACGTTATTAAATTTTTATTAAATTTTTATTACATCTAATGTTTAATATTTAATTAATTGATCAATTTAATATGACAATTAACTATTATTGTTATTGTAAATTATTTAACTAACTGTTCTCACGAGTCATTTCCAAATTCACGAAACTAGACAACTGAATCCACCTGTCTGAGCATTGAATTTCGATAAATAATTTGTTCCCCGATAGGTTTCACTAAACGTGAAACTGAAATTTCATTTGTTCCAAGCTGCAAACGTAATTTTCACGTTATGAAAATTATAAAACAAAATGAAATAACTCCTCCTCGGTAATAACACCGAATGATCTTCGTCTTCGCGTCATCCTCGCGGTGAATCGAAAGTCGCGCGCAGCGATTGTAAAGGTAAAATCTTCGGCAGAGACGTATCCTCGTTTGTTACTGTTAAAGATCCAATCGCCATTAGTCAGTGGAAATGTCAGTTGGAACGTTTTCATAGCGAGCTGCGCACGTGTGTGAGGACGATCTATTGCACAATCGAGCCGAGTCGGATCCAATCTGCTGTTACAACGTTAAGCGGCAAGTGTGACGCGGTTTTAGTTTCGAATTTATCAATACGTCTCAGGGTCCAATACAAACGGGATTTCGCCGATTCTTCGACGATTGACGCTATAATTAACGTTTCATGACCATCAAAACGGACATTAATTACAATCCACTCTTGCTTCATTCTTTTCCTCTCTGGGAAGTTAATACGACGATGGACAGATACGCGAAAGTGCTTAAATTTAAGTTTTTAATTGTGACTTTTGAATTAAAACATGTGTGAGAACAAGAATTTTTAACACATCTTTACTTTTTCGTATTCTGCGCAATTGTTAAATAAATTATACTGAGATCTTTCTATTTCTCAGGAAATTGTGTACATTCGCACGTGCATATAATCAGATATGCTCAGAACAAGTTTTATCTGTTTCATTCCGTAGATCAGATTTCTGTAAGATCTTCATTCCCATTTATTTGCACAGATGATCCAACTGTAACTAACAGTAATCAAAATCTAAATATAAACTATCCACAACGAGATACTCAAAATTTCACAAACGCGTATGCACTTACTTGAACGACTAATATTACGCAATCGAGGAATTTCGAGAGATCAGGCAAATTTATTTGTATCGCCAAATATGTGAAATTTCTTTACCTCTATAGAACGACATTACGTGAATTACGAATATCGCGTAATCACACGTTTACAATTCCGTTTTGAACGATCGAAAGGGGTTGACTTGGAACGATAGATCAGCGACCAAACTGTCAGATTATTTCGGTGAAAATGCGGCCATGCTGCGGGACGATAATCTGACGCCGAGAGGCAACGTTTATGCGCATGGTAATTACCAAACGAGACTCGACAACGTAGACTTGCAGCCAGTCGGGAGAACGGCCACGATTTATTCCAAACGCTCATTGACAGAGTGTCTACACCGATTTATACCAACAATTCCCCCTTTACAATTTCGATTAGTTACAGATTAGGAAGCGGCTGTCGTTCGCGTGTGTCTCGCCTCGATCACGACGACGTCTCGGGAACCATTGATTTCCACTGGCGATCGTTCACGACACGTGGTAAATGTCTAACGGTGTTCGCCAACGGTAACAATAAATTCAGTGATTTTTTTTGTACGAATTTCGGCGGACGTTAAACCCTCTGCGTAGAATTCTTGCGCGTTCGCGTGGAAAATTTGAAGCTGCAAAAATATACAATAACGCGTGGGATGTGCAAAAGTGTAATAAGATATTCAAAGTAGAGTGTTTGTTATAGTATTTAATAAACGGAGTAAATTTTTATTTTGATTCCATTTCTTCAATTTTTCAAGAATGAAACCTAATTATGAGATATACGGGTCTGATCAATGACGATAACCAGGTTCAGCTGTCTGATTTTATTTCGCAGTTTAAGTTTCATAGCTTTAAATGGTGGCGGTAAACGCAAAATCACACGCTGATTTCGCTTTATTTCGTTTTTTACCGTTGAAATAACTTTCGGCAAAGGTTATTGCTAGGGGGGTTGTTACTGCGCGCAAAACGTCGCCCCTGAAGGGTTAATCATTTTCATAAAAGTCGAGAAACGTGTAAAAAAATCCCCAGTCTGGCTGCCACGTGCATTGAAATCTACGAAAAGGACGTGCAGCGTTGCACAAGTAACGCGATATTATAAACGTCCAAGCAAAAAAGGGACTTTGCTCGCTTGGCTTCCATAAAATTTCCATTTTATACTTTCGTTAGAATATTCATGACACGTTACAAGGATTTTAATTTGAGTGACTTCACTCATCGCGCAAAAACTATCTACGCTCGTCTGTGATCGCTCGTGTTTAATTTAAATACGTAATTATTTAGTTAAAAAAAAAAAAAAAAAAGGAAAAAAAAAACGTTCGTATAAATCTCCACGCGCGTTCGACGTGCAGCGTAATCTCGAGAATTCTCGAACACGTTGGCTGTCGAAAGAACGAAATATATTTCACTTTCTTCTTTCAAACGTTGCATCCAAAGCGCATTTTCAATTTCACCATCAAGTCGCTGGTATTGTCTAAAATTTTCTCGCATCGATGACAATCTTCTTAACATTTATAGAAACAAAAGACGCTCGTTTATTAATATATATATATATATAGAAATAGACCAGCGAGCAACGCATTAATTGCTAACAAAACTTTCTTCAGCGTCCAATGTTTCAAAAAATTGATTCATTCTGTTTAAAATCTATCTAATAAATTTTTCTTAAAATTTATTAATAACAATAAGGGTCGATAGCACGTCATTCCCTTCCCGTCCAAAAAAGAAACCAAACGAAACCCAACTGTGGAACAAGTTACTGCTTTTCCCCCGTGAAAACATCGGATTTCGCGATTTCTTTCGCGCGCGTTAGCGAATCGCGATCGCAGTTGCAAAAAAACGGTAACGTCACGCCTATCTGCGCCAACCTATCTCTCTCTCTCTCTCTCTCTCTCTCTCTCTCTCTCTCTCTCTCTTTCTTGTATGTAGTTTCTATAACTCCAGACGCGGCAAAAACGAAACGTATCGTTCGTTCGCGGATATTGAAAACCATTTTCACTGTCCGCGACTGCGAGTTAACGTTATTTATCGCCGGCTCGATAGACTTTCACCGCCTCCTTTCATTTCCCCCCGAAGAAAAATGATTCACGACAGTTTTAATTGCAAACGCCCGCTCATTGTCGGACCCGTACGATTTATTTATTGTGTCCAGCCTATCCGGACCTCTGTCAATCGTCCAGTCGTTATTAAATCACTTGTTAGTCCCTCTAAATCACCTTCTTTTTCCCCTCGACGCTCTCGTCGTGTTTGATCTTTTCTTAATGACGTTGGTCCGTGATGTAATTTTTTGACGTCAATGAGCAAGCAAATACCGTGCAATAAATATCCATGCGCGTGTATACGTATGATATAATTGACAGTGAGTAGTACATGTGTGCACGTATACACTATCGATCAAGAGTCTTGCTTTTTGTTTTCAATATTCAGCGTCTGTCGTAGGTAAATTATCTTTGGTCTATGCTTCATATAATACTTTATATATTTTGTGTTATAAAAATTTCGAGAATATTGAAACATTGAAATATTAAAACATCGCAAAAGCACGTTTCGTGTTAAAAACTTTTGAGCGGAGCTGCACTGCATTTATAAAGTATTTATCGCGTAGAGAGGATAGCGAGTTAATGTAAAACGTAAAGTAATGGAATGAACAGTTTTCGAAGACTTTGGAACAAAGTTACGAAATAAAAAAACATTCACAAACTGAAAATGTTCGACTTGCGTAAATATACAATAGATGTACTGTACCATCGAATATCGTTGACGTACTTTGTTAATAGCGAATAGGTACCGAAACGTCATACGTCGAGACATATTTCGTTTATTTTTATTTTTAAGTCCCTCGTTCGCGAAATTAATCGACGTTAATTCGTAAATTACGAACGAAGCGCGTACCGAATGACATTTTCTTCGATTTAAAATCGTGCGCTCCGACGCGTATTTGAATAACGAGATGAATTATACACGCGCATAACCAATGAGCGGCCGCTAATTTCGAGAGAGGACCGTTCCGAAAGTAATCGGAATTTTGAATGACAGGAACATCTCGAGTTAATCGCGCCGATGTCACAACTTCCGCCGATGTCACGGGCCTCGCGACTCGCTCGAATTAATCGAACCGAATACACTCCTCGGCAACATTCGCCGTCTTCTAAACACGATGATTTGGCAATCACATTTTAGGAAATATTATTGTGAAATATCATTCCAACATCTTCGAAATCGATCGAATAGATCTGTTCTAGTATTCACTATCTTCTTCAATTTGTTACCACATTAACAACGTCTACACGCACCTTTCTCCGCCAGCAACACCTTTGTATACTGCTCCGAACAATCGTTAGTTTCGAGTATTTCCACCATCGATATCCTCCAATTTGTTACCACATTAACAATATTCTTACATTCTTCTATTCCATTGCTATGGTAAACGTTCTGCCCACTGTATTTGATATCCACATCCTCGGAATTTGTTACCGCGTTAGCAACGTCCTCGCGCATTCCTTTCCCTCGATTAACTTTAACAGCGTTTCTTGCCATCTCGATGTTTCTAGTATGTCTCTCATCGAATTTGTTATCTCTGCTTTCGATACTTCCGTCCGTATCTAATGCCCATGTCTTCAGATTTGCTGCCACGTTAGCAGCACATTCCTTCCCAACCGCTATTACCATTTACTAGCGATAATCTACGCAGCATTTCTTTGAGCGTTTCTTCCATCGATGCTGTGTACAATTTGTTCTGTTATATTTTCCGCTTTTGATACTATTTCTGTCTGCGTCTTTAAACCTGTCACTACGTCGGCAGCATCTTTACACATTCCTCTCTAATCCGTTAATTAGCGGAGTGTAGATTTTTCTGCATTTATGGGGAACGCGCAAAAGTGCACACGATCCAAGATGGAGTATTCGTCGTAATATTTTATGAATGAAACAAACATTCCTTGGCTGCGTTTCTAAAAATTAATATCGATACGCGAAAATGTATCGAAATACCCAAGATGGAATAATGTTTGACGAACGGAAGAAAAAGAAACGTTCCTTTCCATTTCTTTAGCCACGTTTATAAATAAAAATTAACGTCAACGCGCAGAAACGTATAAAAGTGCCCAGAGCAAAGCATTCGTCGTGTAACGAACGAATATGCGAAACTGTAGAATATATTCGTTATTTCATTCAACGAAACAGATTCCCTTTCCATTTCTTCCAGCTGCGTCCGTCAAGATCGAGGCAGTGGCAGCCGTTTCACGTTTGGGCAGGTAACGATCCATCCGATGCATTTAACTCGATTAATATTTCTCTCGTCCGTATTCCTCAATTTGTTACCGCGGCGACAAACAACTCGCGATTTTCCACGTGGAACACGCGTACGTAGCTGCATGCACGCGCGAGTTGTATATATCGAACGGGGAACGGAGAGAGGTTCGCGGCGAGAGGCGAAGGCTACATAGGCGCACCGCACGACCGGCATCAATTAGATCGTGTTATGCTAATGCGGTGCGCGTGTACGGAGCGGGAATATACGCGGCGAAAAGCAGCAATCATCTCGAAGACTACGAAGTCGAACGCCTCGTAGGCGACCGACAACTATAGCCTGCCGACGGACACCGGTTCTTGGACGTGAATGGCAGGTGCAACGCGAGAGATAGCTGAATTCGTTAGGCGGAAGTGTGCTTCGTAATTAGAACATCATGCCAGGCCGCGCTTTGTTCGCCGCGGGAGTAGAGTTTCATTCAGGGATGCGCTCGACGTGCAATTGTACGTATTTGGCCTATTAACCTCTTCGCGTCTGCGAACCTTCACGCCACGAAGTGCGCGTATGATTGGTTCGCGGTACGCTTTCGACGAGATCGCTCTCAATCGGCTCTCAGTTTCGAAAGAATTCGGAGTTTAATTTAAAATTGAATCAGTCTCGAATGTTGATTGCTGCGGATGTTTGGGAACAGCAGGCTAATATTTTCAGCAATGTAATTGAAAGATAGCAACTTTGAAAATTGAATTTAAAACATACTTTAAATACTTCGTATGCTTTTTCATACCACGTACGAGTAAATTAAAATTTTGCACTTTGAAATTTCCTATAAATGCATAAAAATCTGCAAATCTGTTTAACGATGAATAGGTATTCGGTATTTTACAGGAGTGTTTTTCTCATTTTCCAAGTGCATGATATGTAAATATGAATGACTAAATATCTAAATACAGATACACTCCATAACTCAAAGTTCATCGATTTTCTTGGATACATTACACCAATGACACCGTCTTAGCTGATTCAGTCAAAACATTGAAAGTGCTTGTAAAATATTTAGTGACACTACGATAAACTATTGATTCTTGCTGGCCAATTAATATTTTCTTTATTAGAATTAGATTCGAAGTAAAAATTAATTCGTGAAACGTGTGGCAAGCTTGAGTGGAAATTTATTAATTAAATTCACTGATATAGGGTATAAAGAGATAGAGCTTCTCTTTGAGATCAATGTTTCTACTACAAGTCGTATTTGATCGCCAAATGTCAAATTTCACATAGAAAACAATACAAGTTAATTACAAGTTGTTTCAATGAATTTTATAAATAAATTCCGCAGACTCGTGATTGCACTTTGATACCGTCACTGGACAAAATCGAACTCGGGAGGGAAACACAGTCTGCATATTAATCTGTAAAATGATTAATTTATGAACGTAGAATCGAACAGCTGTTCTTTTCCTTTCTTTTCTTTTTTTTTTTCTTCATTTCGTTGCGTGATATTGAAAAGGTAATCGCGATAATCTCAATGTCTATTTTAAAGTTTGATTGCCTCGATAATTACTTTCGACGATCGAATTTTCCCTCGCGATCGAAGAAGAATTTAAAATGCTATGAAATTAAAGGCTTAATTAACGACTATTGGAACTTTCATTCTACGCAGTAATTTATATTATACTTTTAATTACACGCGTTAAGATGTGAAAATTAAATCTCCTTGGAAAAAATTTGATCAGAACATGTTTCATAAATCAAAATACACTGTACATCGTACAAAAGTTTAGTGAGATATTAATATTTATTTGTAAGATACATTATATTTATGATTGAAGCAACACAGGATTTATGTGTCAATTGTATTCGAAATTTTTGAATTCAGTATAGACGTAGTAAGCCTATTATTTCCGAGAATCTTATATTTAAGTATATTTCTCATGTTCATTGGTCCAAGTAGACCATGGATTTAGGAAATTTAACGAAAAATACAGGACCCAAAAATATATGAAATATATAAAGTAAAGCGACTTACAATTATTATAGTAGCAGAAAAGAAAATCTATTTAAGCTTCATTCCTTTGATTATATCCGCAAAAATGCAATCTATCTACAATCTGCTGATAGGATTACAACAAGCCATAGCAGAACGACTAGTTAAGCTGTTCAAAATGCAGTTTGTTCAAACCATCCATTAAATCGCGTCTTGCAACTCGTCGTACGATAGTGTGACACGTACGTATGTAGATTCGAGAAAAGAAACCTCGCGTTGATCTCAGAGTCAGCGCGCAGAAGGAGAAAGATGGACGATTTTGCAGCGATTCTATCGAGATACCGGCATCGAAATCGTCGCGTTCACGTCGTTCACGTATGTATACGTCATTATGAACATCGGCAAGAGCGGGACGTGCGAAAGTTCAT
Organism: Melipona quadrifasciata; assembly: GCA_001276565.1. NCBI lineage: Eukaryota > Metazoa > Arthropoda > Insecta > Hymenoptera > Apidae > Melipona > Melipona quadrifasciata. Next base: position 8,153,043 of record KQ435794.1, on the reverse strand, counting down.
GGTTGCTGCTTTTTCCCCTCGATCGTGATAACGCGACTCCACAGCGCAATTAGCGCTGCGAAATGTCAGCAAGAGTCATCAGTATTAGGAGCTCGAGCTTTACGTCTTTAGCATAAAATTATTAACTCGATACGTTCGTCAACACGATCATTGAAATGTTTATTAATTTTACACGCTGCTTCGTTAAGCGAATACGCATTTGCGAGTACGATGAAGAGAGAAGAGGAAAATATACAACGGCAATAATCACTCGACAGTTTGCTTCGAGTACATACGCGCTACGTGTTAAACAAGATTGTTGAGATCTTTCTTAATACTTTTTGTTTTGTGGAAATATTGTTCTTCGACGATTCGTCGAAGAATCGTTTTACGTTTGCGAAGCAAAACGCTCGTAATTATTCATCCAATTACTTTTGTTTTACTTGAATGATTCTAAACACGTTTCACTTCGTTTCTAATTTTGACATCAATCAAACTCGCATTTTGATTATTTTGCCAGTTGTTTGCGACTGACAATGACGCAACTGGCACCAATTAACATGTTAATATTTTCGCTTGCAGCGAAAGACCCAACGTCTGACGTCGTTGACTGAAATCGACGTTATTGCACAATTCTTTGATTGTAGCTGAAAAAGTAGTGAAGTCATTGCATTGTGTAACAGTTGGGAACATAAAACTAAATAAATATAGAAATGATTGCACCACGTGTAAAGACAGCGATGCATAGCGGTGTCTCGATCAGAGTTGTGCGAGAAAAAAATAATTTCGCATAGCCGACGATAGACATAGATAGAAGGATACAGCGTCATCATTTTTATCTCGATAAATTTAAAATAAGTCTCGCTTTACTCAAATTAAATATCGGTTAAAGTTTACTTCACGGAAGGAGTATATTTAAATTAAATTTCGTTTTAATTTATTTCAAGTTTTGATTCAATTCGAGTGACAAATATCAATTGGTGTTCGATTCCAAAATCGGTAACGCTGGAGCTACCTAATTTTTGTTAGAAATTTTATAAACGTGAAATAATGTATTTTTAAAAATTTAAACGATTTTTCGAGAAGATAATGCGTAGATAAAAGCTTGTATTGCAATTTTTACTTTAATGTTTCCGATGGCTTTAATGTTTCGGTCGTCGGTAGTTCTAGTGTCAATATCAGACAAATACACGTTTCACCACCAGTCAATGCTCCAAAAAGAGAACTCTCGTACGTGATCTACGGCAACAATAACCTGTCGGACAAATGACTGGTTCTTCCGAACATCGTGTCGAGGCTGGAAAAATAGTCGCGTGACAACGAATCCCCGACTTGTAGCAATAAGTCAGCCGGTCCAGTTGGTCGCGACCGATAGAAAAATACGCCGGCCAATAAATACGGCCATACGTATGATTTGTAGATCG
>KQ435794.1:8089981-8132237 GCA_001276565.1 Melipona quadrifasciata | reverse complement strand
GTACGGATGCACGTTCATCAGAGCCTTCCTTCGGTGCCCAATTTTCCCTTTTCTACCAGTGACACGAGTTTACTTCAACGATTCGATAGACGCACGTCCAAATAGACGACGATTTCGCACACAGAGTATTCAATTCGCAATTTTCAAAGTTCAATCTTAACTTCAACTTCACTCTCAATGGCGACCTAGAACGTCTTCGCCTTAATGTTATTAAAATTCAATCGAACTGTAAAATAATTTTCAAAGACAGCTTTGCTGTTAAAGAAAATTGCTCTCGACAAGAAAGTACAATTATACTGTCATCGATGATCGACAATTCTCCTCTCTCAGCGATACGATTCCAGATCTATTAATCACTATCCTCTCGAATCGGCCTTCTCCGAATGAACATCTCTACGTCGACGGTCGATTGGAATTATAGTCGTCGAGATTAATCCTCTCATTAATCACTTTCCTTTCCGCGAGTTTGTCTCTCCTCTCCGCGGGCACTATCGAGGCACTATCGCTCGTTGAAATCACCCAGATTCGACGATCTTAATACGATTCGTACGATTCGAGTCTGCCGATGCTCGGGCCGGCGTGCACCCCGCGCGAAGACAATGGGCTGATAAATTGCCTGTCCCCGATAACGGTGCCGCTCGCCGCTAAACACAGCCCCGCTCGGAGCACGTCCAATTTTCCAAACGAGCCTGACCCTCTTTTTCCTCTCAGTGACCGATCGCTCGATCGAGCTGCGCGCCAACGTCGCGTCAACGCCGGCAGGTGTTCTCTACTACGGCGATTCAGTACTCGCGCGTGCGTAAAAACGAGAAACCTCGCGAATCGGGATCGTGAACGGGATGCCGAGTGGCTTTTAACTCGATCGTCGCGGGCACAGACGGTTAATTAACCGCTCAAAAATTGTTGAAAGTCTCGAGTGTCTTACTGCTGAATTAAGCTTCCATGTGGTTCGAACTTTGATCGATAAAACCTCTGGTTAGATCTTTGAGAGGAGTTAGGAGGAGCTTAACGAGTGTGGATTGTGCTTCTTTGTAACTCAATGTTCATCGATTAAGAGTCGATCTTTTGATTAATAATAACTTCGAGACTTTAATTCTCGGTCTAACTTCTGTTTACAAATGTATCTTGAATGTGAATTCACCAAAGGTTAAGATCGTTGAAAGTTTCCATTCGGCTGTCTTTCGCTATCCATCAATATCAGTTTCTCAACCATTTAGGCTCAATTGATAAAACGTCAATGAGGATAGTTACAATTAATCGAAATCTTCGCTCGGTTGTGCTTCCTATCGTAATTCGATATTCACCGAATATCGAAACTCTCGGTTGGATCGCTCGGTTTGAAAAATCTCAAGGAGAAAATTTACACTTCGTTCCCCTGTCAATTTCTGTTTCAATGTCTGTCGAGTGGAAATTTATCGAGATTCACCAACGAGACGATCGACTTTCAGTCGACAAGCGAGCGAAACGAAGGCTCACGTGTGCGCGTTGCGCGCAGCTTTAAAACCAGACGTAAAACGATCCCGTCTCCGGCGCGCGTCTCTGCGAGCATTAAAGTCTCCCGGCTTTCCACCGGTTCCGCTGATCGATGACGCAGGAAACCAGAATTCCTTCTTATCCGAACGTCCGTGTTTAATACACCACGTTCGCCGCGGTGCAATTAAACGTCGAGAGATTGCACCGGTTGACGAGGTTCGCGTTGAACGACGAATGAAATTTTCGTGGTGACGTCGTCGCGGAAGAACGATCCAGCGTGTGTCGATATTGACGCGAGCGAAAATGACAAGATGCAGTTAGGAAACGAGGCAGTTTTGTGGGAGCTGAAAACGCAGACTAGTCACGTGGCGAGCGAGCTGTGGTAACGCACGTACGTTCCTCGTTCTCACATTCGAGCTTCAGCCGCGCTCGACCGATTTCACCGTGGAATCGAGTCGCGCACCGCTGCCGGTAACAGGGCTGCACCGATCGATTCCCGTACGCTTCCTGCCGACGTCACGACTCCAGATTTCGACGCTTGAAACCTCGTGCGCCACGATTCGCGCATACTCATTTTAACCGGTGTTTTTAATTAGCGACTGCTGGATTCGGTCTCTCCCCTCTGCGATCCTTTGCTCTTTGGCTGAAACGTGACAGTTTGTACATCAAATACCAAAGCTGAGTCACTGTCGCCTTGTTCCACACAACGTAGTGGTGTCACCGATCGTTCATTTCCGTTTGTTCGTACTTTCAGTTGATCATCGATCAAACCTCCGTTCCGTTCGAAGCTTCGCGCCTCTCGTGACAGATGGAAATTCTCCTGCTTCCACGTACACAGACACAACGAGTGGCACACGCGTTTTCTTGCTCGGTGTGTTCGACGTCAGGTCCAACGTCCCCGCACGAAGACAACGTGAGCAGCGTTACGCAACCGATCAACGTCCACGCACAACGTTCGAACGTCCGCGGGCGACGAGAGGTGCGTCGAGAGGAACAGCGGGTCCCTCGGGGCCCGCGCGACGGATGTTGACCTTCCGCGGTGAAGATTCGCGGTCTCGATCCGAGTCACGTGGCCGCCGGTGTCACGTGGGGGCGGAGAACACAGCCAAGGTGGCCTGAGGAGAGCCAGACGAAACCAAGGGGGGATACCAGTCGACGATGGACGAGTCGCGGCGTGGCCGAGTCGTCGGAACCGTGCCGCGAATTTTCGAAATTTTCCCGATCCGCGAGAAGCTCGTAGAGAATCACGTCGGAGCGCGCGTATTGGTCGAAGGTCGACGAGGACCGATCGTGCGACACCGCGTTGCCGCGCGCGCCTCTCGAGAATGGCCTAGAGGCGAAAAGAGGAAAGGATCACCTCGAGTGGCGCCGCCCGCGGCAGGAGGGGGCAAATCTCTCTCCTCTGCTCTTGTCGAGAACAAGTGACCACCACCACCACCATTACCATCGTTCCCTCCGCGTCCTCTCGACCACCACCACCACCACCACTACCATCACCACCAGAGCCTACACATCGGCATCCTCTCGGCCACCAACACTATCGACATCGACATCGACATCGCTGCTACCACGACCGATGCCATCGGTATCACCATCGGCCGCAGCTTCGGCGTCCACCTTCACGAGAGAACGTCGCTGCTGCCGATATCGGCTATCCTCGCTAGAGATGGGATCGAGTACCTCACAAGTAGGTTCGAATCTGTCAAACTGGCATTCTCTATGAGCATCAGCGGTGATTTGAACGCTCCTGTTCTTCTGGATTGGCGAACGTGGACTTCAAATATCCTAACCTGACAATCAAGGCTGAGAAATCATTAACGATACAAATAAACTTGGATTTTTAGTGTGGCAATTGTCAATTTTTTTCTGTCTTTCATTTTTCTGTGATTAACGAAGAAGACAGTAGACGGATTTTTGACGTGAGATACGTGAGATCAGACGAAGAATATATATAATCTAGGAACATTCTCCGTCATATCAATTACATTATAAATGCATTTGACGTTTATAGAAAATCCCTGACAATTGTCCACCCGATCCTTGTCCACACGTAAGAACAGAAAAGGATCAGATCTCGTTTTAAATCAGATTTATTTTCACGTTCGATCTTTGGATCCTCCAGTTGGAGCAAGGTAAAAATCGTTCTGTAGAATTCCTTTCTCCCAAGTTTCACACCTTACAAATATCGGATGCTTGAAAGTATCCAATCATCCGTGAGATACTCGTAACAAGCACACTCACTGAAAAATGGCGTACTTTCGAAACTTAGGCATCGAACCTGACTCGCTCAGACTCGTAAGTACATGTTGAAGTTGATCCCATCTCTAATTCTTTCCCTTCCTCGTCGCGACTGTCCACCGTTCATCGTCATCGGTGATTCCCCACCTGGAAAGGCCGCGCAGCAACTTGTCTCCGTTCGACCACGGCCGAGAGCGAACCGCTTGCCGCCTCTTTGTCTCGCCGGCCGCTGGCTGCTGTCTCATGTATTTAAGACGTATTGATGATACCTAGGCCGGAGCACGCCGAGAACCTGGCTTTGTCCTACGATTTACTAGCCCCTCTTTGCCTTGTGTGCACGCGTACCCGATCTCCCATTCTCCCTGTCTTTTTTTCTGCAATACACCCGCTTCATCTTGCTTCCATCTTATCCATGCACGATCCCATTCGATCAACCTCTGGTTCTTCCTCTGGAGGAGCACGTTAGTTCCCCACGTACCGTCTTTCTCCTCGTTTTGTCCCGCTCTCGCTTATTTTTTCGTGCAACGTACGATAATGAACGAGTAAAAGAGCGAAATAAGAGTAACCTTACGTTCACGTGCACGAATATTCCGAGTTCTCCTGATTAAATATTGTAGTTTCGAACCTGTTGAGGCATTAACACGCAACACGTGTTCATAGTACACGCGTTTTATTACACGCGCCTCAACATCTTTTTAGTGTTCCAAGTTGAATATTTTTTTTAACAGAATTATCAATACACAGAATTATTAATACACATTCACAGATTCTTCTTCGTATCCACTGATATTTCCAATCTTATTGATATAACATACTTATAATATACCATATCAAAGACTTTCGAACGGGACACATTTCACTTTCGTTCGCGCGTTAAATCCGCGAAAAACAGAATCGTTAAAAACCGCATGGATTGAAATCCAAATTCGTTTGTTGTACGACTACACACGTTTGTTCACACGTGTAAAAAACGGGGATCGATCCGAACGTGGGCTCGCTTCGTTATATTTTCTACCATTGAATCGCGTAATAACAGGGATAATCTTACCTAGCTGTCGGTTTCGCTAATTCCCGCGTCGTTACTCTCGCTATCAATCAGTCTACGTGGCGGACGATATCATCGCCGATTATAGGATATGTTCGCGCGAGTCGTTAGCTTCCGATTTCGCGTTGCGTGTCGACGGTTCGCGCGAACGCGTGTGGCGAGACTATTTTTCACGATTGCCGGTTTAAATCGCTACCGAGCAGCGATGTATTTCTGAGAATATTCGCGAGCACGGTAAATCGTTTCCGATCGGTCCCACGTTTTCTCTCCCTCGTTTCTTCACCTCTTCTTCCGGCGACTATGTCTATGTTCCAATTAGTATTTCCGTAAGTTGAGCTGGAGTGAAGATTGTTTCGTCAGAATGATCCAAACGACCGATTTTATTTTAGAAATTTTATGGATATAAAACGGTGCATTGTTGGAGATTTAAATGATTTTTCACTTGTTTTCAATTTATTGTATTGTAGCGCTTTTCTGTTTTTTTTTTTTATTTTTAATATCCCTGAAACGGGACGGAAATTTTATGCCTCAGTCGTCGGTGGTTCTAGCGTTAAAAGGAAATCGATGGTGTGATAAACGAGACGATGCTTTCTTCAAATTCCAATGACTGCGATTTGCTTGCAGAAATAACTGATTAATGTTAAGCGATGGTAAGAATGTGGATTTTATGGGGAATCTGAGAGGCCATGAACACGATGCATATAATTTGCGAAATTAAAAATTAGAATTAGTGAAGCAGAGTCTTTATTGCAACATTTCATAAACAGCCAGATGAAACGAATTATTCGGTATTCGTTTTGCCTTCGTAACGCTCTCGCTATCAACTCCTCGGATTATTCCTGAAATTCTGATAAATTAAAGCCAAATTTAATGGATCAGATCTCCTTTTCCTCTCAAATGTATCTTTAAACATAAAAATTACACGAAGGAAATGTTACAAGTTCATTTTCGTCAATTTCTTTATCTTTGTGTCATTTGATGGGAATAGAGAGTGATGTAAACCTTTGTTTAAGACGGCAGGAACGTATAATTTAATGGGATTCTAAAATTGCTCTCGCGTAAAACACTTGACACGTAACTCATCGTGTTCTCATCCACGACGTTTATACATCATCAGTCTTAACCTTATCCAATTTTTAAATTTCAACGAAAGGAAACTATCGCAGAGCATTCTGAACATTAAAGAAGGTGATCACCGGAATACGGATATTTATAAAAATTAAAAGATACAAAAATACGTAGAAATACGCCCGAGACATGGTCATGAACGCCACAGCAACTCTCAAAGCAATTCCAACTTCGAGATAAGTTCATTAACTTCCAAGTTCGAACTGCTGTTAACTTCGATAACCGTTAGAAACTCAACGTACAGGCCAATTAAAATCGCGACTTTTATTTCGTTCGCTCGTAACGGCTTAGAGAACGTATTATCGTCGGTGGCCGATATTTTTCATGAATAACGCGCGCGCACAGTAATCGAGGGGAGAGATGTCGGCATCCTGTGACAGGATATCGCGTATAGGGGAACATTCCTCCATACGTTAACCCAAATATGAGCAACGGCGAACGCGAAATGAGACGCTCATTAAGAAAGAATGTATCGCTGGAAAACGGTTTTGCGCCGGTGTATAATTTAAACTGCAACACACGCCTGCCTGGTGCACGCGTTGTGCCTCGTGTTCTCGCGCGCCGCGACTATCATATCCGCGCAAAAACCAACAAACGAAACTAGACGCTAGACCGCTCCGGCCGCGGATTTATGGTGGAATAATTGAACCGTAATCGGTCGTGAATTACGCGACCATTGCTAAACGATTACGTCACAAACGCCGATTTTCCAGAAGTATCTCGTTGCGCTCCAATAGCTGTGCCTATTGTTGCCTTTGGTCACGGTGCTTTCAATGGTTCTTTCATAGAATCATGGTGATAAATACAAGTGGAAATTTCAAGATTTACACACATGTATCTCGTGTTTTGTCTAACCTAAACCTAACCTAAACCTAAACCTAACCTAAACCTACTGTTAGGAATAAGGATACTGTTGAGAAATGACAAGTCTACGCAAATTCATCAAATTCCAAATTTATATTAATTTTATCGGTATTTACGACAATCTATGTACACGAATGCTACGTGTACACTTTGACGTTAAATTTATTTACATCTTCCGATAGGAAAAAGCATTGCTGCTTTCTCAGTAATTTTATGATTTCAACTACGCAAAGAATTTTGTTCAAAAAAATAGTCTTGACAGACTCGTTCTGTTACATTAGAGAGTAAGAAAAGTAAGTAAAGACGTTTCGTGTAATATTTCCTCTCGAATTAAACGCGATCTCCATCCATTCCCTTTGCAATTTCACCGGTCTGTCTCGCGAGACAATCGTCGTTTCCGAGATGCCCGCCCTTTGTTATCGCGAGGATCGATATCGAGAGGCTCTAACGAGTAAAAATATTCGGGTCAGATGAATAGCAACTGGCAACAGCGGACCTTGGAATCGCAGCTTCCAAAGGAGGTTGGTCCCTCCGCATACCAAGACAGATCGCCTCTTTTTTTCCTCTTCCTCCCTCCACGTTACGCGCACCTGTCCAGCCCCGACGGATGCTGCTTCTGATCCAACGCTTCCTATATGTTTCTTTTACCTTCTTATTTCTTTTGCTTTCTGCCTCTTCTTTTTTTCTCTCTTTGCAAATTTCAAATTGTCTCAGTGATTTTAATTGCGCGCGGAAGTCAATTACGCTGAATGATTCGGATGTGTGTAGTTTCGTCCCTGAGGAGAACTGACTTGTTTGCGTGTGTGTGTGTATAGGATAGCGGAGGATATTAATTAAATGGCGGATTTTTTTGCGGAAATTTGATTCAAATTACTTTATTTCGTACTTTTGTTTCACTTAATTTTGTTCGATTACTATAGTTGAAATATAGCAAAGTTACTTTTAATACTTTTTTAATACTCCTGATACTACACTTGTAATATTTTCAACGATATTTAACAAATATCTTTGATCAAACTGAGGCTCAAATTAACGAGAAATCGTTCGATATTCCTCTTTTAGTTCAACTTTTTAAACATTTCTTTCCGGCAAACACTCTCCTACCAATTCTATTAGTCATTGACAACGATTTTCGCGTTCTAATCGGACACAATACAACGAGAACTTTCTTGTACAAAGAGACATGTTTTATTCGCAACATTCCAACTATCCCGAAGTTGTTCGATAACAGAATTGCTCAGTTCGATAGCAGAAGTTATCTGCAGTGTTGGAGGAACCTGAGTATCACTACGATAGAGCCACCCACGCGCGTAATTATGAGATCACTGCCGAAAACGGCGTGGATCCGTGTCGAATAAGGAAGGAAGAGGAGGCCGCGCGGGGAACGAACAAAAAGGTGAATGGTTAACGAACGTGTTCGACGCATTCCCCGTGTCAGGATACAAGGGGAGATACGTCGGCCGTGTTGCAGGAACGGTGCTCGATATATCGTGACGTAAGCGGCGAGAATTTCGAGGAGAAACGAGCGCGACGCTCGAGTTCGAATCGCTCCAACGAAAGTGGAACGCCGCCCGTTTAACTCGTGATTTACAACGTGTTATCCGAAATAAAAATAGACCGGGGCGTGCTCTATGAATGATACATATATGATATATACGTATCGTGTAAAATTCGCGGTGTCGAGGAAAAAGGGAGATGGAAAAATTCGTAAAAACACGCCGCGATTGAACGCGTTTTGTCGCAATTTGCTGCAACTGTATTATTACAATATTCGGCATTATACAATATTCAGTATTGCACAATATTACAATATTTCCATAGTTTCTGGTCTTCTGATAATCGTTACGATTATCGCGAGCGAAGTGTCTCGAGCTGGAAATTGACACAAATGAATCTTTCTGGGTGAGCAAATTTCGTCGAAATTCTTCGTTGAGAACGTAATTAGAATTTAATACTACGAATTCACAATTCATAGTTTATCTTTGCTTGATTTGTTTATCTCATCCCTCCTATTCTAATTTCAATATCATCTTAAACCTAGAATTACCTAAATAGCTCAAATGTAAAATTTATAACAAATGTAAGAAACAGGGAAAGGTTTCTGACGCGATAAAGAACATAGACTTTCATTCAAATACTTTATGAAAATTCGCTCGAATCTCTAAATATTCGCTGTAAACGAAATTTACTACGAACCTGTTGCTAGAATTAAAGAAATTAACAGTGAATGATTAGCAAAATAAAAAACACGAATCACCAGAACAAAATTACCAAATGAAAGTGTCAATTGTCATCGAGAATTAGAATTAATCGCTCTGTGGCAGTTCGAGGTAAACCTCGATAGAGCTAACTAATTGCAACAACTTTTGTCAAATCAGCACAGAAACACTAACTCCTCGCTATCGTGAATCCATCCAACAACGAAAAAAAGGATCCGAGGAAGAATATGTAGCAATAGACGAGAGAGATAGAGAGAGAGCTTACCCTATAGAGAGCTAATGCACGTATGCGCGTGCCGAACGCGATCGTCGAACGACACGACACGACGAGACGAGACGAGACGAGACGAGACGCGACGACGGCCCGATACATTTTTCAGATTAGAGAAGGATTGCTCGATAATGTGTGAATACGTCTTTCGGGTGTGAGACGCCATTGACGTTCCCCGGAGAAATCTTTGAACATATTTTCACGTCTCTTGTAAGGGTGTCTCTGCCGGATGCAGATAGCGGCGGCCGTGTCGCACAATATGTGGCCACGTATGGGAGCCGCACAATGTCCCTGATGGTAAAGGCCATCCAACCTGCACGATACGACGTAATACTGGCTCGGATAATATATTGCTGTACAAATGGCACGACGTTCCCCGCCGCCCCGGCCTACCTGTATCCGCTTATCTCCGCTCGATTTTCTCGCGAGCGTCCCCCCCGACTCGCTTTAACGTCGGCTCGCGCTCGCTCTGCTCGTCTTACGTCCTCGCGAAAAATCGACCTCGCTTGCTACGACCACTCGCACAGCGAGGTTTCTTTTATTTTCGGGTACGATCCAGGAAACGAAGACGAAACTCGATCGACTGCCTCGAGAGAATTTGATTTTGACTGATAGAACTTTATAGGATTTTATGGTCGACTCGCGAGAATTATTTGAATTTACACGTTGTGTTTCAAGTGACAGAGATTGTTAGCATCAATTGATATATGGGATACAAATTGGAATTAAGTCAAACTGTCGTAGTTGTGGTTCGTATAATATTTATCTACGTTTAGATGATATTTGTAATGAATTGTAAATTCGCGTTAAAGGAACAGAACGTAGAGATTTGATTCATGTTACAAAAGTACAAAAATTCGTCCAACGTACGCGCGAACATAAACAATAATTTCTTGTCTGAGGGTTGATAATTTCACTATTTGATAACGAGGATTTTCGTTACTTGATTTTAAGAATCATCATAGAAGAAGCTCGGGAGTTTCAACTATTTTACCCATGGAATTACGTCCTCTGGCCTGATTTCCACACATGGAATCGTTTAAGCCGATCTAAAACTATCATTTGCATTTTCATAGGCATTCATAGATATTTTTAGTTACACGTGTAATAATATTCATTTATTAATATCACAAAATGCAAATTTAGACACTCTGCGTTCATTAAAAATTCTTATACATATGTACGCATCATATTAACCTCATTTTATTAATTAGCTTTTAGATTTATGACACACAAAGTCGTTTCCTTTCAATGTGTAATTAAGATGTAAAAACACATAATTTAATACAATATAATGTCTGCTGCGGAAAATTTGCTTAATATGCATCGCGGATCATTTAAATTACAGCTCGTAAATAATCTTTTATTATTATTAGCACGCGAACAAGGTGTAACACGGTGAAACGGAAATGAATAAATGAATGAGAGATATAATTGAATAATTTATACTCTTTATACACTTTGTTCCTTCTGCGTGGGAATTCTAAATTGACAAGAGATTAACGTCGAAGGATAAGAATTGCTCATTAAAAGAATGTAAGATATGGATTATTGAAAGACTGAGACGAGCAATGGGATTTATATTGCGGAGATTTTTATATGAACAAATTGCAAGATTCTACGAAAAATTGATACGATGACATAAAATTAATCTCGAAGGATGAATAATACCAATAAACTATGGGAGTAATCGAAGAGTAATGGAATAGAAATTACTGAGATAAACTGAGAGTCGAAAGAAATTTATAGGGGGATCGTTGATGTTGCGAGTACCAATATTGTAATAAAATAAGAAAGAAATTTGATGAGATCGAGATGATCAGATTTCCAAGACGTTCTTGGTATAATTTGCCAATAAGTAACCTCTTGATGATTTAACAAAGTTTAAATATCGAATTAATATACCGATTAAACTGATTAAAATAGATATGTGTGCAACGTTCTCTACGTTTTGTACTATAAATTTAATGTGGCAACAATCATGTTCTCTCATTTGCTTCATGCGTATCCGTCTTACCCTGCTTTTTCTACTGCGCCCAGCGGGTAAGGATATATCTATCATTATGCTAAGCGTATCACGTATATATATCATAGAGAAGAAAAAAAAAAAAAGAAACTGGAGTGACAAGAACCCCTTTAGTTGTGTCTGCTTTTTTCACTAACGAATACAATTTCTACTTGTTAATAAGTACTTAATCAACTTACTTTTTCCCGTGATCGTTAGAAAAACCCGGGGTGAAAAAAATGATAGATGCGCGTGGATGTGTAAGTGCACGTGTTCCAGGTGAGAAAAAAGACAGGATATCAATTACTTAATATCTCTAGGTTGTTTAAAAGGACGCTAATGAGCGCTTATGCATCGACGTGTTGAAACTTTTAACATTTATTTCCCTATGAGAAAGCATATTTCATTTTTATAAAACATTATGTTACAACAAAGTCTAGTCGTTCGTGTTATTTAAAACTGTTCGTCGATGATACATTCACCTTATTATTATAAAAATACATATTTATGGAAATAGAAATACTGGCCCACTATCAACGTGTTAAATATCGTCTTTTTTACTCTTACAATCAGATAGAATATTCGTTTCAAAGTTTCAATCTTGGAAACAATATATCGCACCAAAATTTCACGAATTTATATTTGTTAAATCTCTCGAACCTTTTTCTCAAAAAGATATTTAATCAGATAGAAACTTATTTCAATTTGACTGTTGCCAAAATAGTGTTAGGGAGTGTTAAGTGACATTTAATTATTTTGGTCATTATTAGATGATGACAATTCCATATTTTATCCTAATTTCTTATTGAATAAACCATAATTCGTCACAAGATATTTTCAAAATGTTTTCCATTGTGACCAATCTCGTCAAAATTATGTACAATAATCGCATAAAATGTTTACGCACGTCACAAAGATCATTGATCGTTTTCTGCATATTCCCAATATTCCTCGCGTTTCTTTTTCTTGTTGTAAATAATTTACATTCAAAATAATAAAAGAAATTGAAACGAGGAAATTCCACGCCGCTCGAGAAACTTTCACTCTTTTTTCCCCGATTCGCGTTAAAACCGCTGCATATTTCTCGCCGCTAATCTTTTTTCCAATTAAATTTCGTAAACGTTTCCACATTCGCGATCGATCGATCGATCGATCGAGCTAACGTGGCGAAACGAGCGAGCAGGAAACAATTTAAGCGAGAAAAGCAGAAATAAATGCGAGCACCGATTACCAGAAAATCACGTTGCCGATTGCGTGTCGCTAGATCGGACGTTACGATCGCGATCGCGATCACGACCGTCTCGATTCGATCGTTGCTATTTCGCTTCTTATTCATACTACAGCGAATGATAATGGTAAATAGGCGTGGCCTGATCGGGATTTGTTATTACAATCACGTCTTCGACCACCCGATTAGAGTCGAATTGCGCGAATCGCTGCCACGATTCTTGCAGAATCGGATTTACAGTCAAACGATTTTCTTCCAACTCTTCGCCCTTACTTGCTCCGTCTTTCGATCCACTCGTTTTTTTCTTTTTTGTCCATTTTTTGTGACTTTTACTAGAGTCGAGTACTTTTTTTGGGTAGATTACGTATTCATTTATTTATTTATTTATTTATTTTTTGAAGTGATAGATTTTTGTGCTAGTCTGGGCCATAATTGCTCAAATAACACATTTCGAATTATCATTAATGTACTTCAAATTGTAATGACATTCCTTCGTCAATTATGAAAATCTATATCGTCGTAGTTTGGCTAATGGCTGGAGAAAATTTGTCCTGTATTTTCACTGCATACTTGTTTCATACGTACTTGATTTAACATTAGGTTGACTGTATTGATATTTTTGATTAATAATTTATAGTTGACACTGTGCTGTGACAAATGCGTATTGTACTTTGAATATTTTATATATTTCTCAATAACTCAAGATGGTCAAAAAAGGTCAAAAATCCAATCCACGATTACTAGGAAATAATTTTAAGTATTAGTAAACAATATATTTACACCACTACACTCAAATTCACGCTTAACTTAAATCACATTAAACCCAAATTTCATTACATACAATTGACACGTGAATATCCAGCTTTCGTGGCACCGATTTCAACAATGACAGAGAATGAGAAAAAGAGAGAAAAAAAGGAAATTCCGGAGCAGTCTCGATTCGTTTAGCAGACACAATATTTTTGTACAGCGAGTCGGCCGTCGAATAAAGATGTAACATCGTTGTTCGATTGTGCCGCCTTCGACGAATCATTGACAGTTAGTCGATAGTTTATGCTGTTTATATACAATTTGTCATCCGTGCGTATGAGCGGCGTAATCATCTAATAAGTTATTGCTGCTTTACGATCTACGCTGGAGTATGCAGCTAGTCAAACGGCGATGCTTGCTCAGTTGGTGTCATTCATTATCATCATCGTTACTCGTCGCAAACGTATTCTCATCTCGACGATGATATACAGCGAGATGCACTTAAAGGACGATGATTCGAGAATCTTGTCGCGGTGTGGAATCGCCGACTGAGACTTTCGTCGTGAAAAGAGGCTTGCACGATCGTAAACGCGTTCGATTTATATTCTATCACGAACGAAAAGCAGTGAGGAAGGACGATAAGAAAGAGGAAGAGAGAAGGGTGACAACAGGGAATTGTGACGCGTATCTGTTTCATTTCCATCGACCACCTATTGATCGGACTTTTTTCTTGTTGTCGAAGCGACTCGGTAATATCCGCTAGCTCGAAGACGCATACTCACGTCGCTGGAAATAAAACGCTGGAAATAAAATTGATAGAAGCGTAGCAATTACCAATTCGAAGCTCGTGCGTGTCGTAGCCGAAGTGCCATCGAGATGCTGGACGTTGTTGCATGTTTGACGCCATGTTAAACAAACCATTTATTATAGGAGTCGAAATGGTCGGCTTCGGGTTTTTTAACTTTCACAATTCTATTGGTTAGATACACGATTAACTCTTTTACCATCATGTATGCCCTTTCGACGAATATATCTCGTTTGAAACTATTTATTTTTTTCAAATTTACAGAATCTCCTCTGCATACTTATATCCGAGGAAATATCAAGCACGAAGACACATGAACTTTTACATTTGAATTGTACAAATTATCTTCATCAAGACTTTTTTTTAATATTATCAGTCGATACTAGCTTCAAAGTTGAAAACAAATTATTTATCTCGCGCCGTAATAACAATCGATTTAATCTACCTCCTTCTCATTTATCGTAAATTCGATGATGGAATTCGAAAGATAATCCTAATCTGAAATCGTCGCTTTGGAATCGGTCCGAGCGGCCGGACAAAAAATTAATTCGAAAATCGATCAATTGCAACTCCGTCGATGCCTGAACACTTATCCCATTTATCGTAAATACACACGTCGATTTCCCCGGGTCTCTTTGTTCGGCAAATGCAATCGCGAAACGATCTCCGCGGTGGATCGATACGACGAGGTCGGCCAAGTGCCACGAGAAAGAAGAAAAGAATACTCTCTCGCGAAGCGGAGAAGAGAGAGGGGGAGAAAAAAAAAGAGAAAGAAAACGAGCCACGGTGCATTCGATTCTACTCGGCCATTAGGGCACACACAGCATCCTCTCTCGAACTCATTCCGGGCCAGGTCTGTGCTTGCGGTTTCGCGATCGAGGAGCGGTCGCGAGGTAGGTGGATACCCAGAGTCGATCAGACTCTCGTTGCAACGATATCGCATTCGTTTCTCCAACCTGCGTTATTCCGTCAATCTTTCTTTCTTCTTTTCTTTGTTTCTTTTCTTTTTTCCTCCCTTTTTTCTCAATCGATCCGATTGCCAGCTGCTCGGCTTCGAGAAGTATCGCAACTATCGAGATCTCGTTGGGTCCGGACGAGCTCTCTCGCGCGCCTTCCGAACGATAGATCACGCGATTACGTCTACTACTTGGTGATCCTGTCAGACGAGGATGACGAGATCTAACGTCGTTATGGGAGCCTCGAGATGCCGCGCGTAAATACTTCTAAGATTTAGAGACGCGACGATGGAACGTATGTGTATTCGATAGAGGTCGGGCTTACGTGGTCGAGTTATGGGGTCACGTTACGCGAGAGAGATCTGGAGTGTACGTACACTCCCGCTTGAAAGTCTTTGGACACTTTTATTTTTAATACTCTGTACTTGTCGTAGATACTTATCGTAATACGATACGATGCGATACACATATACATATACGTAATAATAATGTAATAATACAATATATTAATATATTTATATTTGTATTGTAAATAATTGTATTGTATCGTAACATAATTTATAATTGATATTTATTGTCCTAAGATTTCTGAGCGAGGGTGTAGCTAGAGTGTAGCTGCATGAATAACTGCACGAATAGATGAAATCATGGGATGATCGATAAGAAGACTGCATGACTTAGTATGCAATTTTTAAATTTTCAACAACGCAATTAATGAAATAAAACCTAAATAAAAATTTCTATTTATTTTTCGTTGCTTCTGTAAGAAGAGTTTGAATACTGAATGTTCATTTACATTCATTCATTCACAAATTCAGATCTTCATATGTAAGTAGAAATTCATGATTTAACAATTCTCATCAAATCATTCGCGGGGTCAAAGATCGAGCTAGGCTCATTACGTGGATTCGCCTTTCGGCCTACTTTTGCGCCATTCGTGCACCGAATGCGACCCGACCGCAAAATTCGCGGCGGAACCACGCGGATCGACGAAGGATGACGCGTATCCGTCGCTACGCTCCAATTCGCGCAGCCATCGAAAGTGAACACGCCGAAGTACGTACGTAATCCGAGTGATTTATCTCGCGAAACGGTCGGTCGGATATTGTCATGAGCACCGCGCGGCCCAGAAACCCGCGCATTCGCGAGAACGAGCCAAGCGTCTTTTTCCTCTCGCGCGAGAACGTAATTTACGCAGCCGTAAAAACGCGATAACACGGCCTCGCGATATCTCTGCCCGGCGATGCTTTCTGCCGTTCAACGCCTGTTTCTTTATGAACTGACGCGAAACCTGGGTCTCGCGTTAATGAAACGCGCGACGTGGAAAGGTACGAGCCGCGTCGTAAAATCTCAGACACTTATCAGTGGCATGTGTCGCGGAAGGTTTCGCATTTAACGATTGGAAGATGGAGCGATGAAACTGAATCTTTTTAAATGATACGCATTGAATAATTAGATGTTGCAACTCGAGATCTTATTTTGGGATTTTTCGTCTCTTTCGTTTCGTTGTAATTTAGACTGTAGAACAGAGCCGGTTAACTGGCGGCCTTTGCCCCTACTTTCCTGATCGCTAGCGCTACCCCCACCACTGCATCGACCTCTCCATTGCATTGAAATTTTCTCGTCCCCACTCTCTCAATTTCAACGTAGTGAGAAGAGTGGAGGGGATAACGATCAGGAAAGTAGGGGCAAGGACCTGCGGGCCGCCAGTTAGCCAGCTCTGCTCTAGAACGTGCAACGAATTAGTAGCACAAGTGTACTTGCTTATTTTCGACAGACGAAACTGGAATTTATCTTTTTTATTTTAACTTAGAATTTAGACTGCGTCTATAAAATCACTAAAAAGTACGAATATGGACCTTTTGAATAATGGAACTTGTTACCACGAGAGTTTTAGAAAATTAGAATTTACTAACAGCAAGAAGAGACGAACGATTGGAGTCGCTCGTTAGAAAGAGCAATTGATTGCGCGTGGACAAACTCAACAATTGCGCTGCTTGCATCGTGGGTCGATTGTCAGCGATGAAACGAGCACGGCGAGGCATCAAAGAACTTACAAGTTGCATTGATCTTTCATAACGTAATCCCATGTGAATAACCATGAAGGATAAAAGGAGAAACGGAGAACCTCGCTTCGTAACGACTTGCTCTTTCAACGATATCTCGAGGTGTCATAATTGCTGCTAAAGCGAGAAACAAATAGAGTTGAAGGCACCAATAAAAAAAGAATTTATTAGATATATACATTTCGCGTTGGTTTATACACCAACAAACGCATGGAAATTCTATTATTTATTATTATTCGAAAAATCGTATATCAATTACCAAGTAATGCCGTTGCGTTATAGGTACAACTGTAGCGACACATAAATAGAGAATAATAATGAAATTTAAAGAAATTAAAAATTTCAAAATTATGCAAACTGGATTCCATTAAATTGCCACAATCCCCAAGGTTACCAACTCCCCAAAGTTCGAAATGAAAACTGTCACCCAAGAACTTTCGCGCGGAAGTGTACGCGCGCGGCGGAGATAAAATTCCTCTGAAGAAATAACAGGTCAGCGGCAGGTGGTTGCAGAGTTAAAAATCGGGGCCCCGAGTAATCGTGGAATTATTTCAAAATTGTCTCGTCCCGTCTCTCTGCGCCAAGTCGTTAACCTTTTAATTAATCGATAAGGGTCGTTTTCGCGAGGAGGAAGCTCGATCGAGAGCGGCAGAAAATTAAACGGCGTCGAACAAAAAGCGCGATGGCAGGTAAACGAAACGAGCACCACCAAGCGAGCTCTTTTTATTCTTTTTTTTTTCCTTCTTCTTTCTCTCTCTCTCTCTCTCTCTCTCTCTTTCTTTCAAGCGTTCTGCTCTTTCCTTCCTTTTTGTCTCGCGAGACCTCTCTGTTAAAAAGTTTTCGATTCACGGCGTGACCTCGAGGAGGGAAACAGCTTTCAGCCTCGCAACGTTTACCGGAACGGTTACGCGTAATCGTTATCGAGGCGAGTCCCGATGACGTAATTACCACCTCGGCCGAATCGAAAAAGCGTTAAGCGTACGGGGCCGATGGCTGATTACAGTGGAACGTAATAGGGGGCTTTTAAAAGTTCATTAAGTAGCCGATTGTGCGGCTCGGTGATTGTCCGCGTTGAATTGGGTCAACGGCGCGGCGGCCCGGGCGTGATCCTCTCGATGGGCCCGCGCCGGATGAAACGGCACGCCAATCTCAAATAATTCGGCGCCTTTTGAAGCGGATCCGCGAGTCGCCCGGCGAGAACGGGATATTACGGTGGATAAAGGCGAGCGCACGAGCCTATCGGACACGATGCGAACACGCGATGCGGTCAAGCACGGCGATTCTACTCTGATTTCTCCGCTAAAGGGTACCCTGATTGCTCGAGGGCTGTTTGTTTGCTCGCAACGCTGTATTATCACGCGGCAAAAAGAAGACAACGCGAGTGGAACAGCGAGCAGATTTCGAACACGCAGACGTACGTGTATCGAGAACGCGAGGAAATTTGAAGAGCAGATTTGAACGGAGATCTCGGGTTTTGAAGTGAAAAACCACGAAGGCTCGAAACTTAAAATTCCGAAGCGATAATCGAACAGAGGGGATAATTGAGGAGATAATGCAGACTTTTATTATTTACTAAATATTCAATAAAAATTTCTAACATTTAACAGACTATTTGATGGAAATATATTTTGGAATATACAAATCCTTGGAATTTTCTTTCACAGCGACAACATTTGAAAACTTTTGCTAAAGGTACAATATTAAAGAAAAAAAAGAAGAAATTAATTGGAGATGAAACGTCGTGTTAACGCAACGTGTGTTGGTCCTCAATGGGTTGAATTATTCGTGCAAACAGTTCTAATGTCTCATTTTGAGAAGTGTATATTTAAGAAATTTTCACAGTTTCGCTTTTAATTCTAATTCCGTATAATAATCTGGACTAACGACGTTCCCCGGCCTTTCACGGCGATTCTTAGAAAACCAACGTGGGCAGGAGAAAACCTGTAAATTCGAAATAGCTCGAGAATTGCCGTTGTAAACTGTCTTCGCGAGTCATCTAATAAACCAAGTGCTAATCGATCCTAAGCTGTCGAGGCTGGCCGCGGGAACTTGGAAACTTTTTCCCTACGAAAACAGGGGTGATAACACATTAACCTGCGATTACCACAATCACTCGGTCTAACTCTAACCGAAAGAGCGGATAGACTGCCTCGTTTTATCGAACACATTAGTTAGCAGCTGCACTCTGCCAACTCAAACATACGGTATCATATCAGTTCCGCGGGTAAACCTAATTTCAATAGCTATTAAACAAACGCGAATTAACGAGCAACCTCTGTCGTGTGATCAAGTTCAATTTTGTTAAATTAATCCTTCCATTTAACGCGGGATCGCGATAACACGCAATAACGTAGATTACAATTCACAGAAATTTGAAAATAATACGTGCGAGGTATAATTTTTTCAATAGGCTCATGAGACGATGAGTCAGATCGCTCGTGCCAGACTGTAAATGTTTGTGAATTTACGGGACGTTCGTAGATGCAAAAATGCAAAGATTGCGCATGATACTCGAAGATATTTTAACGTAATTTAACAATTTATAACTTACACAATTTAAAACATTTAATTTAGATTTCATTTTATCTATTGAAGCTTCGATTACTTTATATTCGTTATCAATAGACCAAGTATGTCCATGCAATATTATTCGATGAAGACGATTTAAAAAATGTCCGTATAGACAATTGTTGCTTAAAGCGTTTATACTTTGAATATTTTACACACAATTATCTTTGACATTAATTATTAATTATTACTTAATTTTAATAGCTATTAATCTTGAAATGATAAAACAACACGTCGGATCAGCTGTGGAAAACAGGCCAGATCTTCTCATTCACAGATTCATTAAACGATAATCTTTCTAAACACCGATCGCGCACGATACTTACACATGTAACATCCTTCTTCCATAATGAGCTTACATGCTCTTTGAAACGGCCGACGAGAAGAGCTCAACCGTAGGTTCGTTCGAAGACGACGAGAGGACAACGGGAGGTGGAGGAGCAATTGGGGGGAAAAACGGACTCCTTCGGCTCTCATCCTCCCGACAGAGGCGAGATTCCGCTCGCGCTCCTTTGGTCCAGCCAGGTCAACGCCCCAGTGACCAACGCACCTTGTTCCTCCTCGTTCATAACGCGTACGCGATCGTCGTCTGCGTGTGCACGCGCTTGTGAGCGAGTGAGCGAGCGTGGACATCTCTCGCGCGCGCTATCTAGGGCAAACGGGTTCGAGCAACGTTAGACTTTTTCCCCGTCTGTCGCTTCGAGCCAGATTGAAAGAAGAAAAAAAAAAAGAAAGAAAGAAAGAAAGAAAAAAGAAAAAATGTTTCGGTGAAAAAACACAGCAGCCAACCATCGCTGCCGACCTGTGTGCAGCTCTCTGCTCTGCTCCGCCGGAAGCGACGACGCCCTGTCGACTCGAAAAAGTTGCATCGGTTCGCCGACAATCGAACCGGAACTCTCTCAAGTCGCGGAAGCGTCTGTGTCTTATGGATAGAAAAAAATCCATTATGTATCAACATGGTTCGGCGTTCATTATGCGTCAGCTTGGTTGCCGTTTAGAACTAATTAGAATTCATTTGGATTGTCGAGTGTACGACGAAATTTGCCAATTTCGTGGTTTTATGTACAAAATTGAAGGAACGAAGATTGAGCAGAAATTTATTTCCATCGTTAAATAATATCGTAACATACATTTTATACATGTGCATCGTTTATCCTTAAATTTCCAATAAGTGCATAAAAATCCGCGTTTAAAGTATCTATTATTATTAATAATTGGAAATGAAAAGGGAAAGGGAAATGGATGAATATTCTAATGCATAAATTAACGAAATAATTTTACGCGTGCAACGCGAGAAGGACGAAGCCAGAGCTAATTTGACGTTCTACGTGGACAAGGATCGAGCCCTTAAAAATGTTTGACACAGAATCGTTGCGTCTACGACGCGCAATCGTACCTTCATTTTCATCCCCCTATCATCTCACCTGGCCCCACTCCGTACCGTTTTGCACGAAGGAAATCGTGCTAGACGTTGCAAAAAATTGAGCAAATCGGTAATTGAAGTTGAGGGGTCGTGCGAGACGGTCGTTGATGGGACGTGCATACTCGAGGTGGAATCGATTCTATGCAAATTATTCTTTGGTCTTTACCACCGACAATCAACAAACAACACGTCATTCATCATATCTGTTGTTGTTCGTTAACGTCTCGTATTTAAATAATATTATTATTTATTTATGACAAACATTCGGCATTTAAAATGCAAATGGAGAATAACCAATTCATTATCTCCGTAAAGGGGAAATGTATTTTTTTACCTGCAAAGAACGTTGAATCACATTAATGATTTTACGATTTTGCAAACTTTAAATTATAAAATTGTTTATTTCAAAATCTTCTGTTAAAGAGAAAATTATTACGGGACGAAACGTGGAATTTATTCGGAGTCAAAAAAGATCGTTTTCCACAGCTTTGAAAATTCCGAAAGCACGAACAACACCTCTGGTGCATATTAGAGTGTTTCGAGCTCGGTAAGTCACGTAGATAATCGTTCGGAATTTACCGCGCATTATCCGACTCCGATGACCAGAGCTGGTCGCCAATGACACGGGACACGTGAGCAAATTACGTCGTTTCGTGCTCCGCGCGAATCTCCCAGGCTTTTAATTTCAACCGCGCGCCGCACCCTCGCGCCATTTCGCTTACCCCCGATTACTCCTCCGTCTCCCGAGGACGTTGTGATCATCTCGCCCGACGATGACCGAAAAAGGTAAATCGCATCATAATCCACAAATAAAAACGAATATTCATGGCAACGTGTCTGCTGCCATAATGGATTTTACACTTTACGTTTCTGCGTGAAAAAAAAAAAAAAGAGTTATAATTCACAGGTTTGAAATTCTTTGCGTTTTCACGTGGACGATGCGTCATAACTTTTACGATATATCGATTAATTCTATTTTTAACATGTACGTTGATCACGTAACATTACGTCATTGTGTGAGACTACAGAAATATGATCTCAGACTTTCAGCCTTAACATTGTTATTAAATTTGAATTTTGGGTATTTCACGCTTTAAACAGTTTATTACAACACTCGTATTATACAGAATATCTAAATATTTATGGACAGCGTTTGAAATTATGCGAGTATTGAAATAAATAAAATAAATAAAAATTATATAATTTATAAGGTATTATTTAAAGTAACAGACAAACTTGTAATAATTTCTAGAATTTTTTGTCCATCTTATTTCATTTTGTACATTCCCACATCCTTGTACAAAGTGTTACCAATGAAAAATTAAAAATATTCCTCAAAAAAAAAAGAAAAAAGGAATCATTGCTTGACTTGCATTTTCCAAGTTACATTCATCGACTCTAAATTTGCACAAAATTCTACAGTCGATGCAACAAATGAGCGCAACATTTTTGAATCTATTCGCGTCGCGTCAGAAAGGTATTGTCCTTGGTTCGTTTCGTATCGCGAGACCACCGCAGAAAATTCGATCGGAAACGAAGTAACGAGATTACGCTGCCTGATTAAGACAGCTTGCCGATCAACGTCAATCTTTATTCCCAACTTCATTTTTATTCGCCGGGATCGATCGCAGCCCGCCGCGGCGAGGCGAGGCGAGGCGAGGCGAGGCGACTTCATCAACTGCTGGAGCTCCGTCGATTCACACGCAGATTTCATCTCGGCGATGCCCTAATTGCTTTCACGTTCTTTCACCGGTACGGATACGTCGCGATAACTGCGCGAATGAATGGCAAGGCTTCGCCTGGAAACGCTGCGACATTCTTTTGTAACCGACGTTTTATTCCCATCGCCTGAATCGCGATCGTCGCTGTGTCGACGTTTAAATAACCATACGGTAATTGCGCACACGAACGAAGATGAATTATTTTTCGTATTTTCCCTTGCGAAACGAACGATCGCGCAGCGTACAATTCGATTGTTTCGAGCTGAATTTGATAAACTCGTTTGGCGCTCGGCTCGTATCTCACAGCCGAGAATCCTTCCGAGCCGAGGTTTTCAATTATACATTATTGAAATCATTTACGAAAAAGTTGAATAATAACCGCGCTACACGTCACGCTTGCTGAATAAGCTTTTACTTTCGAGAACCGGTTGCCTCAAAAAAATGTTACACCGTCGCTTGAATCTTACAAACATTTACTGCGTTTACGTTTGATACATACATATACGTGTAATATTTATTTTATTATTTCGGTGGCGGATCTCGCAACTTGTAATTGTCAAATAACTTTCACATTGCTCAGTTGTATCCTGGTTTCGTCGTAATTTGCTAATGGGCGTAATACAACAGCCGCACGTACGGTTAAGAGGAACGATCCGTGTATTGGATGAGTAATTGGACGATCGTAATAATAATCGGAACGACGCATAAGGATATTAGATATTAAAATCAGGACTTGAAGCTGAGCGAGGAAATTGATTTTCTAAATTAATTACATTCCGCCAAGCTACCGCGTGCAAAACTAATTTGCCTCGAACAGATAAACCTCGCAGGCAACGATTAATAAACTATTTCTGTTAGAAAATTATTCTTCCAGTTGTGCACCCAACTTCGAAGTATCTTTTTTTTCTCAAACGAAGATCATAGCGTAGAAGAACCTATCTATCCAATTGCGTTCATTATTCTAACGGAGAACAATTAACAAACTAGAGTCCACTGGGAAATTGTTCTTCGCGTTTTGAAGCGTTCGCGCAGCTTCAGAGAACGTCCGTTCGCTCGAAGAAACGAAGAAGCGGCGATCGAAATTTATTCGTCAACGACGATATGCCGTAACACAGAAACCTATTTATCAATCCTAGCTGTTCCATCCTTGGTACAGAGGCTGGCGAGCGCCCATTGAAATCGAACAGCGTTGTTAGAGAATCGCGCCAGTCAGACAATGATTAATGCATGAGGGACATTTTCGAGGATCGGCGCTGGCGGACTTTCTAACCGGCCGACACGCCACACACGTGAGATATTTGATCGCGCGTATTCCTTTTGAGATCCAAGCCCGACGACAGAAGTGACAGCGCGAAAAGAGATCGGGATCGTGGCCACGAAGCCACGATTAATTTATCCGGCGTTGTTTTCCTTTCTCCCACCCTGCAGTCACGTCCGCCTTGTTTTCTAGCTTCAGCTTGTTCCCGGTCGGATCGTACTTATCAATCAATTTGTCCTGCTCCCATGTTTTTTCGTTTTCCTCTTTTTTTTTCTTAACATCGGATATTAGGTTACTTTTTGCGTCAAAGTGAAACTGGATTTCATACTGGACGTAAGACTCCTGAGATTGGAAATGTTTCAAAGCAGCGACGAGTAACTCTTGCTCTGTTCAGCGATCGGTCGGAATTGAAAATTAATGAGTATTTCGTACGGACGAGATGTATGAAATATATAAATGAAAAAGATTTATATTAATGGTTTTTTTTTTGGACAGTGTCTCACGAAATGTTTATTTAATAGAATAGAAGAACTTTCATGCAAGTATATTATTATGTGTGTGTTGTATCAACACTATCTTGGGAATTAGCTACTATAATTATGTTGGAGAAATTTGAAATCAATGTGAAAATTACAAGATATTTATTGCAAGCATATAATCAGTGTTTAATACGAATAACTATTTGAAACATTGTTGAAGAAGAAATATCGAATGTCGAGGCTTATTATCATAATGTTTAAATATTTATAATTTCTATGTACATTTATATTGTTTCAACCAATACAATCATAGTAATCAGGCCCCGTTGTAATATTAATAAAATTTTAAACTATTTTGTGTAATGCGTCTATTCAAAAAAAAATTCTTACACGAGCAATACTTTTTCTTAAAAATTCGATTTACTTTTCATTAATAGCAGATTTAATTGCAAACTCAAGTATTTATAGGATTATCGAATGCAAGAGTTAATTATATTAGGGTGTCCCGTAAGTTTCTTCCCTTTTTTTGATGCGAAATGAATATACGATATTTTTTGTTTAAGATGGATTTATTATGTTATATATGAACCGTTCTGTTCTATAACCTTCTTCCATCTCTCAGGAAGCCTCATTATGCCCTCTTTCCAAAATTGTTTAAGTTTACTTGTAAAATATTCATCTAGGTGCGTTTTTATTTCGCTTATGGATTTGAAAGATTTACCACGGAGAGAATTTTTTAAGGAGAGGAACAAATAGTATTCGGATGGTGCAAGGTCTGGGGAGTATGGAGGATGAGGTAGAACGTCCCAATCAAACTGTAATAATTTTTGCCTTACGGCTAATGCAACATGCGGTCTTGCGTTGTCGTGATGGAAAACGACGCCTCGTCGGTTCGCCGATTCTGGCCGTTTTTCTGCTACTGGCTGCTTTCAATTGATCCAGTTGATTGCAATATTTGTCAGCATTGATTGTATCATCTTGGGGAAGGAGCTACACCTTTCCAGTCCCACCAAATGCACGGAAGAACCTTCTTCGGATCAAGTCCAGGCTTCGCAACAGTCGAAGGTCTTTTTTCCTTGGACCAAGTGCGTTTTCGATGCACATTTTGGTATAAAATCCAAGTCTCGTCTCCAGTGACAAGCCTCTTTAAGAACGAATCCCTTTCATGTTGCTGGAGAAGCAAATCGCACGTAGAGACGCGGTTCGTAAGGCCGGTCTCCGTCAATAGGTGTGGAACCCAAACTTCGTATCGATTCGCATATCCTATCTTGATTAAATGCTCATGTACCGTTGTCTTGGGAATATTAGTGGCATCCACTATCTCACGCACACTGTATCGTGGATTTTCAGTGAGCACAGTCTTGATAATGTCCGTATCAGTCGTTGCTGGGCGGCCGCTGCGGTCTTCATCTTTCAACTCGAAATTGCCAGCTCTAAATTTCTTAAACCAATTGCCGACGGTCCTAATAGTGGTAGTACCACTCCCGTAAACGGTGAAAATCTCGTCTGCAGCGTCCTTTGCACTATTGCCTTTTTTAAAGCAATGAAGCGTAACATGCCGCAAATGCATCTTTTGGCTCTCCATATTGAACGGTGCAGAAAAAATTTTAAAAGAGACTTTGTCACCAACGAAACGTACTTTGAAAGAGCTCTGGGACGACTGAAACCGATGCCATAAACGGCTAAGAGATAAGCCTGCATGTTTATATAAACACAGCCACTTAGAGTCACTCATAGCGTGGCGCGGAAGAAACTTATGGGACAACGTAATATAACGTTGTCGATCGTGGATGTAGCTTGTTATTATCTGTTAGAAATTTTTTTTTCAATTCGAGCTGCAATTTGCTGTAAAAAAACAGCAAACGCGTTGTTTTTACGGAAGTGGAATCGAAGAGTCTATGGTCGTAAATCGAGATTGTACATTCATTAACAAGCTAAGAAAAAAAGAAAAACCGATCGTCAGAGATCATCAACGAATCATTAACGAAGGAGTCATTGCAAATCAAGTCTCTTTGATTACGTCTACCGCGAAGGATGTACGTCACTGACACTATATCGTTGAATGTTTTATGTCCCGATCTTTGCACCTCTGTCGCGCCAAATCGAAGAAAAACAGTCAAGTGACAGAGACAGTTCAAAATTTAATAAAATTGAATTTTCTCAATATCAACGTAAAACGATCTTTAACGATACGAAACAAAGTAGAGATGTTGGTTTTCTTCTGTTACGAAATAACGATATAGTTTGCAGATTTTTTATTAAATTGCGAATTATCGTGAAATTGAGCTGCAAATGATCAATACTGCAAAAGAAAATGAAGATTTTTATCTTTCGCAGCTTAATTCCGTCGCACGGTTTAATGGGATCTGCAAACTGCTATTATCTCGCAATAAAAAAAAAAAAAAAGAGAAAAAAGAAAAAAAAATTCTCTGGCAGACAGAAAGAAATTATTGCGGAGAAGTTGGCCGAAAAAGGAGTGGAAATAACAAAGCCAACTAGGGAACTATGGCAGTCTCTCGGCGAAATTATATCTGTTATCGGCGGGTCGTGCACACTTTCACGTTGGAAATATAATACAATGCGATTGCGATCTGGCCTGGTGATTGCACTTACATAAAATAATAATTATCGGGGGAAACTCTCAGCGAAAGTAATTGATGCGTCCGCGATTAATTAAAACCTCGATTTGAATTCTATCTCGCCGTCGCCTGTTTTATACGAAGATCGTGCCTCTCTTATTACGAGAGTTGGCTAACAAAAAACGAACAATGAAAGAAGATATTTAAAATAGAAAGAAGAAAATAAAAATGGAATGAAAATGTTATTTATTGGCTAAAAATGGTGCATTTACTTTTTAGACAATTACAGCTATTTAAAGCTGTGTAGTATTTCTGCTAAATCTCTTCATGCTGCTGTTGAAACATCTCAGTGGTTTATTCAGAATTGTAAGATTTTATTGGCTCCTTTAGACTTGCGTAATTCGGTATATTTTCTTTTTTAAATTGTGCGCTAATGTGCATTATCTATCAACCGATCCTCAAGATTTTATCCCCTAAATATTGATACAACTGGCTGAGAATCATGAGATTTTCCCTTTTCTAACTACTACGATCTTCCACCGTGTGTACGTGCAACCAAATATCTTAATATCTTCCACACCAACTTTCAAGAAGTAACCAGTTAAATGCGAATAACTTTATCAAAGCATTTATGCAGCCAGATAGACCATCAAGTTTCTTCCTAATACTATCTCTAATTTATGCGTAACATGAAAGCGTGCTTATTCCACAAACACATTCAAGATTATATTTTTAGAAATAACGAATA
The DNA here is from genome assembly GCA_001276565.1 of Melipona quadrifasciata. Lineage (NCBI taxonomy): Eukaryota > Metazoa > Arthropoda > Insecta > Hymenoptera > Apidae > Melipona > Melipona quadrifasciata. The sequence goes on along the minus strand of KQ435794.1, from coordinate 8,104,413 downwards.
AATCTGGTCTGGATATCGATGAAACCAGCCGAAAGTCACACGTATTTCTTTTTCGACTAGCAGCAATCTCCGAGCCTCGATATCTCGACGATTCGACAGAGAAGAAGAAGCCTCCCCGTGCCAGATAAAGATACAATTATCAATCGCGCAAGAGGATTCGCGACTCGTCATCGAAAGATAAAAGCCCGCCAGTTCGAAACTCGCGCACCGCGTATCGCGAAACGAAAGCAAGAAGTTGCTCGAACGCGGCCACGGTTACGAAGCTCTCGATAGGCCTGCTCGGCTCGTAATTACTCGACAAGATTTAATCGGCGTGCTCCAGGCTAATTAAAAATTCCTCGCCCCTCGCGGACTCTATCAATAAGGAGATCCTATCGGGCTAACGGTAAGAAAATGTCTTTAGCCGTTTCTTCGTTCCGTGAAAGAAAAGGCACGGCCGGTATCTTCGCGTAAATCTCAAAAGCCATCCGTCACACGATATTGCCGCCGACAATCGACCGTCTCTACGGTGAGCTTGCATATTTCGCGCGGACGACGCGCAACTTCGACGCTGTTCGAGGCTCGCTGGACAATCCCGGACCGGCGAATCTCGTACACCTGTTCGATACACTCGTCGCAAACCCTTTGTGCAAACCACAATAGCGAGGCTATTACCTACCGTGATAAAAGTTCACGATCGCGAAGGGAGGCGCGTTCGTAGTTGAGACCGAGGTTGGTTCAACGTTAATTGGGATTGCTGGAACATGACAGGAGTTGTTGACGAAGAAAATATTTAGAAAAGAGAGTGGGCCAGGAAGAATTTCGAAATACGACAATGTTTTATTTGTATTTTCATCGATAGTGTCTCACTTATCGAGAATGCGTGCACGTCAAATCGCCGTAAGTAATGCAGTTACGTCAATGTGCGTATAAATTTAGGACAGTAAAGCGAATGAAGTGAATGAAAAGCCACGATGATTTTCACAATGCAAAAATTGATATAAGTATGATGGAATATTTTTATTAAGTTTAATATTTTTGACAGATTATGTAAGTCAATTAAAAACAGAAAGGATTTGGACATTTTAATTAATCTGTTCTTTCTGAAATTTATACAGCGTTTCTTACGTTTGTTTAAAAGAGCATGATATTACAAAAATTTATAACTAACTTCAGTTGTAATTGTGAGAGTGCGTGTTCCTTTTTGTTATTTTCGTATTATTTAAAATACGATTAATAAATTAAATGTAGTGCCTATAAAACTCTTATTTTCCTTCAAATATTTGAAATTTACATGACTTTCGTAATTAATTGTACGTTTGTGTACCAAATAATGTTGTGAATATAATTTTAATTCAACGAATTATTTATAACAAATGTAATACTTTATGGCTAATGCATCCATTGAATACTAAATAAGTTTCTGACGCAATTTCGTTTATTGATTGGTGAGGAATTAATTAAAATTAATTATCCTACGTATTTTATTGTTGTTAATTATTTCATACAAAAGTACTACTTTACAACGTTTGTGTAATTATCCAATTATTAATATACGTAATTATTACGCATAAACGGAAAAAAATAGATGAACGTGTGCTTTTTAATTTGTAAATATAAAAATCAAAATTTTTGTCGGAACAAACCAAACTGGATGTCTAAAATCAATACGCGTCATCACGCGTTTCGTATTTGGCGCATTCGAACGCAGCAATACATACTACGACCATCTACTGAGGAAACAAAGTATAAAATCTCTCGTTATCCTCTCGACTTCCTGCAGATATCTTGCTTACCGACTTCAATACCGGCTTCTGCGATTGTATCCGAAGAGCTTCTGAAACTAGCATTTATAGATCTCTACCATTACCTACATTTCCTGAATTATCTGAAGAGCATAGTAACAAATCACGACGAACATGGTCAAAGAAACACCAACACATCAGTCATGAATATTCCTAGATTCAAAAGGGACACTTTGAACAAGAGATATTTGCACGAATTAAAGCTGTATTAACATTACTCATAGCTAATAATTACCGTGTAAATATGTACAGAATTAGTAAAAGTAATTGATCTTCAAATACTTGCGCGAAATACAATAGGCTACATCTCTTTTACTCTATAATGAACGAATATTTTCGGACGTGATTTTTTTACAAATTAGCACAATTGTGATGCTTTTAAAATTATTTTCTAATTCGTGCATTTTCCTAAAAGTATTTGAAAAGCTTCTCCTCTATTCCGACCATCACATTTATAATTTTTAAGAGTGATTTCCTTCTCTGCATCTCTGATTTTCCCCTCGAAATAATTGGCTTCTAAACGAAAATTCATATACCCCGCGTGGGAACCGGTTCCGAATATGGCGTCATGCGTTTAGCCGAATTGTCTGGTCTAGATGAAGGGATGAGACACGAGAGGGATAAAGGAAGGACCTTATCCAGCTAGCTGACAGTAATAAATATCCCTTCGTTAAAACGTAACTGATTCAAGACATTCCGTAATCATCGGTTTAAGCGTATGATTTAAGACCGTTCCCGTTAAGCTTCGTGGAAAAACTGGCCGCGTCCTACCGATACGCCGCGTGCATACTTGCAGCTTTAATGCGCGATCGTTTCTCGATCGCAAACAAGTTTCAAGCTTGGACGGTATTTACGGCATTAAAACAGCCAACAGGCCACTTAGCGTGATTACAAGCCGACATGTTGGTTTAGAAAAATCCCCTTCGCTTCGTACCACGGCACAACTAAGTATCTTTCTATTTTCTCCTCTCTTTCTTCCGACGTTCTTCCTTTTGTTCTATTTCGTTTAGAAAAATCCCCTTACCGTGCATCACGCTGCACCAATTGTCCCCCTCTTTATCTCTGTGTGTCTTTTTCTATTTCATCTTCTTTCTTTCTTTCTTTCTTCCTTTCTTTAGTTCTTTCTTTCGTTCTACTTCGTTTAGAACACCCTCCTCGCATCAATTGTCTCTTCCTTTTATCCTTCTTTTTTTCTTTCCCTCCCAGTCTCTCTTCGCTTTATTTGCTCTTTCTTCCATTGTACTTCATGTACCGTGATACTCCAATCTCTTTTCCTCACACACACACTCTCTCTCTTCCTTTCTTTCGTTAGTTTGTTTACTCGTTCTTTTATTCTATTTCGCGTTCCGTTGATCTCTTTTCCCGTGTCCATCGGCGATGGCGATTTAATCGCGCGCATTAGACAAGCAAGGCTACACTGGGGGTGCCACGTTCCCGCTCAAAGTTGAAAATTCATATGACTTGCTGGTCACGAAGACTGGCCGAGGTAACCCGTAATTTATAGTTATTAAGCAAAATGAATGAGTCGCTGATCCCGTGGACGAGATTTTTGTTAATGACCGTCATGCGTCGCCCCTTGCGGAGCAGCTTAATGCGCGATCAGCCAGCTTTGCTCCGGAATCGCTCCTAGCTGTTTGCGTAATTATTGTTTTCACGCGATAGTTTATTGAAACGCTTAGAAAAGCGATCGCGGACGATAACCAAACATCGTGGAGCACTGGCGAGATGATGCGACATAATCGATCCGACGTTTTACATCCGAGTCGATTTAAAACAATTTCGTTACAGTTTTCCTCGATTTAAATCTATCGCGTTTCTCGCGAAAGTCCGAGAAATATTTGATTCATGTGACCGTATATAATGTAATAAAGTTAACCTCTTATAAACCCATCTCATTTTTACTACAATGTTTAGCCTCTATCATGAATAATGATACAATTGTGTTAATTGCAATGAAAGAAATATAGTACTTGTTCCAAGACTTCCTAGAGGGGTCGTCAAGTGAAAAACCAAAAAATACGAACGAGAAGAAAAAAAGAAACAAAAATCAGGGAAGACGAATACGAGGGTTGGAAAAATACAAAACGATCAAAAAATCTTAGAAAATCAGCCGCGTATCTCGAACATGGTTCCCTCCCCCCCTCCCCCCCCTAGAGAAAAATCCGGCGTGGCTCGTCTCTCTCGATTCGTGGCACGCTCGGAATTCGCGAACGTCTTTAATGAGGCAGTTTTAGACCGGAGCGTCGGCAAGCACCGAGGGGGAGAAGGTTGAGAACCCCAAGGTGGCTCGTGCTCGATGATGACCTCTGACCGCAAACGCTCGAGAGTGAGACGAGGCCATGCCTGGGCACGCGAGGCCCAAGACTTCGCCCCGAGGCACGCGCACCATTCTCTTTTCTCCTCTTTTTTTTTTCTTCTCCCTCCTCTCTCTCTCTCTCTCTCTCTCTCTCTCCTCCCGTGTTTCTTCTCTCCCTTGGCCACCATCGAGCCCTCTTTCTGCGCTTCTTCTCTTTCCTCCACGTCGTCGTCTCTGCCTCTCCTTCGACCCGCGTTCACCCTGTCCCTCCTCTTCTTTCCCTTCCTCCCCCGTCGGCCTCTCTCCACGTAATTTCGCGCGATTGACCGGTGTCATGCCGTGCAGAAACGCTCGCCCCATGGAAACTCCATGATCGCGGCGCGCTAAGTGGTGGACGAGCGAAAGGAGAGGCGAAACGTCGCTTGTTTTGCATCTGCCTCCCCCTTTTCGAACGCGCGGACCATGTCGATCAGGATCCACCGCGAAGGGATAGCTGCTTGGACAGACGCGCTGGGCGTGATCGTGGAGCTTCGATCGGACTATGGCTCTGCGTATGTCGGAACGTAGATTGGAACATCTCGATAGGCTCATCCAGCGGATACGATCTTCGATTCGCGACGCTTCGATTCTGCCAGTTGAATCTCGAATGACGATGACCAGAGACGTGGGATTCTGAATACTTTGTTCGGAAACGAGTTGCAGCTCGAGTTACAGCGTAAATGTGTCAGTTTAGGATTTGATTTAAACATGATTGACAGCGTGATTATATCGAGTATAGTTACAGAAAGTTTTGTTCGTCTACCATTTTCTTTTTTCTATTTTAAAATTGACGAACAATTTGTGACAAAGGCACAGTTGATTAGTCGAATAAGAACTTGGACGATTACGACCCAAACATACCGTGTACGAATATAATATTACCCTTTGCAAATTAAAAATATTCGATCGATTCTCTCTCGCGTATTCGCGTTCAAATTAAAGGAATAATTATTTGAAAGAATTTTTGTAACGAGTAGTATTCGAGGGTGATTTTTAGCGACAGATTTATGAATGAACGAGAGAAAAAACTATGTACAGCGGGCGACGAAGTCATTGAACTTGAAACAGCAAATGAAATATCGCGAGGTAAATTTTTCATATGACGTTTAAAAAAAGAGAGAGAGAGAGAGAGAGAAAAAAGAAAAATGTTTCTGGGAGGAAAAAAATACATTTCGCTTGGTACGGTATGCACGGTTATAAATTTGCAATTCGACAATATGTAATCTGATTCGCAGTCTTTTTCTGCCTAAAAATTGCAGAAAAATACGACGTCTGTCGATCAAATGTACAAACGTGCATACATTGTTGTTCGCGTAATTCGGTTTTAAATTTTCCTCTGTGAAAAAACTACTTGGGCAATGCCTATGTACCAGCAAATACAAATACTCTAAAAATCGCTTGAATATTCCACTTTTCTTTTTTCCTCGAACGTAATTTTCTTTTTCTTTTTTTTTTTTTGGTAACGAGATTCTCCATTTTTCACAAATATTCAACAGTGATTTTCACGTTACAAGATTTATCGTCGTACTTTGCCGAGTTTATCCGATTCGATAATTTTTGAAGTGTACGATGCAACAGTATTTAATAACTGTACTTTGACTATTTCTCTCTCCTTATTTTTCAAAACTTGAGTAATACTAAAGTGATGCTGCTAGCGAAATGTTATACATCGCAAATGACGAGTTACGAGTATCAGTAAATTCTTTTATACACAACAGCAACAGGTTTGCCATTTTTTACGATACGAGGCCGTGGATTTTCCTAGTTGATGTGAAATTTGAAAAATACATAAAAAAAAAAGAATTTCACCATTTTTTGTATTACATTGCAGGTATTTATGAAAAATTTGACGGTGAAAAAGTACATACGATGCAAATAATATAAAATATTTAAGGTACATTCCTTGTAATATTTAGTAAGTAAATTAATTCTCTACATGGTTACCATTTTTTTTTACAATACAACTATTGGCCTAAATTACGCCTAAATTTCTACTACTAATTGCACTTCGGCAATTTTCCACAAATGCATAAAGGTCCACAATCTGCGAACTTTTATACAATTTTCGAGATTATAGTGAAAAAGAATAGAACCTTTGTTTCTTTCACTTCGAGTAAAATTTTATACTGTCATACATTTTACATAATTTTGGACATTTAATTAAATATGTCACGCTGAACATTTTTTAACTTTTATCATTATACGAAAAAGACTTTATATCTTTCTCCTCTTGTCGGAAATTTAATGTTACCTGCCACTAATTTTCAGAATTCTAGATTTCGTCAGAAGGTCAGAAGAAAGTGCGGCAATCGCAGAATAGGGGATCAACCAGCCGGACGACGAGTGCGACGCGAAAGGGAGAGCAACGTGGCCATGGAGCTGGACGCCGGACATCAAGGTGAAGGATACGCGCGCCAGGTATCCGACACGGCGAAACTTTCCAAGGGGGCGGTGTGAAGGGCGTAGCCCGCTAATTATAATTATACCACGGCGGTATTAGCAGCGTGAAACGCAACGTAAATTCTGGTGAAATACTCGGCCGCCCCTTGGAGTCCCAGGGCGCGCAGTTCGTTTGCCAAGAAGCGTGCACACGCGCGCCAACAAGCTGCAACGCGCCACGATGTCGTACATTACCGTGTCGAAATAAATGCCTTCGTTATCCAAGAAAAATTCACGACGGTTAACGATCGAGCAAAGGGAGCGACTTTCGTCTGGCGATGCTGCGCGATTGTCAAGTTTATATTTTCAATTGTACGATTGCACGCGTAACTTTTCATTTTTACGCGCTACGTTCGAATATTTATGGGGTACCTTTTATGAACATATCGTGCGTGTGTGTGTGTGTGTGTGTTACATGAAACATTTTGACACTTTGTCGGTATTGCGAGTATCATGGTTACGTTGATGAAATTTGAAACGAATCTAAAAGTAATGTAGAAATTATTGTGCTAGGTATTTAACAGGAGATTATATATATATATTTCACAGAGATCACAAGATTATATATATTTCACAGAGATCACAAAATTGATCTGTTCATTCTGTCGATAAGTTTAGATTAAGATATTCAAGTCCGATGCTTGAGATAGTCTGCTCATGTTGTAAACTTGCAACTTACACACATCTCTATACATTTTCAAATTTTCCCAACGTAACCGTAACAGTCGTCTTTGTCAATGAAACTTTAGAATAAACATAACACATGATACGTTGCATAAAAATAACTGTTCAAATACTTTTTGATCATGAGCCACTGATGATCCTGTTCTACTCACGAGACTGAAAATGATATCGATGTTATAGTAAGGATCTACAAAACTACCGTTATATGAAACTGTTATATGAAAACACATTGAATGACAGATCTATTTTGCACTTCATCAGTGTCGATACATAGACACAGTAGATTCCTGTCATTAATTCGATTCGTGCACTGGCAGCCAAAGGATATCTAGCAAAATATTTGAACATGATAATTGCGCTGCGTTAAACAGCTTAACGCTAGATCGAGCAACAACGAGCGCCCGCGTTGTAAATCTCTGACGGGATTATTGTTGATCTCGTTCCTCGAGGGACCGTTCCGGCGCGTCTTCCATCGCCAGCTTCTTTTTACGGGGTGGAGTGCCTGGTCGTAAAACAGGTGTCCATCGGGATCGGGTACACAGATCGAAGGTTTGTTTCATTCTCGCGACGAGTGTGAGAGAACAAGAATTTCGAGATGCTCTCAGTCTTTTCTGGTAGACGAGATAAGACGTGTCTCACTCGAAACGACCGTGAATTTGTTTAACGATGTTCTTCTGCATCGGACATTTAACAATATTTTTGCGAGTGCAATCGAAGAATCTATATCGGGGATTTGTTTGACGTACGAGATACGATCATTTTTAAGAATTGGCTTAGTATATCTTCTCGATTGATTTTCAAATTTAGCTTTAAAACTTGAAGAAATTTCACTCCACATTGCATTCGATTTGAAATTAATCGATCCGGAATCCACGATTTTCAGAGACGCGCGTTTAAACGGTTAAGAACGAGACGATCGAAAACAAAGATCCACGAAATGACGGTGAACGCGCGCGGTGGCCGCGGATATGTTATAGAAGGTAGGAAAGAATCCACGAGCGGCAGCTTTTATTCTCAATTCATAAATCTCGCCGCGCCGTTCGCTAATTGATAATAGTAATTACAGCCGCGTGTCACTCAAAACGGCCGTGGAGCAGATTATACGTGCGCGTGTATATTCGCCACGTCGTTATTTATCATCGTCGACTTAAGGATCGTCGGGGCTGCTTCTACCATCGGATTGAGTCGCGCCGCGAGGCGGGCGGTTTCTCCTAGTGCACTAATAACACACTGGCGACCTGATAATTAATAATGAAACCATGCTGGGCTTCGGCGAGGGCAAGGGGAGGGGAGGCTGTTACGCCGTACAGCGACCAGCCGAGTCGCGGAGAGTGGGTGGACCGCCTTTCCGCGTAATTGCAAGGTGCAGCTCTCGACGCGCGATTCGTCGGCCGCCAACCATCGAATGGATAGAAACGGATGGGACGACTCCGGTGGATCGGCAACCACCGACCGTGTGGGGAAATGCTCGCGAAAAATAAGCGGAGAAAGGATATCTGGTGATCGGTGAACGTGCGAACGAATTTCTCCCTCTGGACTCCATTTTCAGTGGGGATCTTTAATTTTTCAACTCTTTAGCGTTACACACATAGGAGACGTAACGAGGAGAGTTAAAGAGAAACTTCACTTTGGGTTTGTTTGAAATTATAGACCGTCCATCTGTGACGAATGGACTGTTGATTTTGTAATTTGTACGTACATGTGTACTTTTGCAATTACACGTGAAAATATATGAAACAGGAATACAGTGGAAAGTTACCGGGCTTTAGTGTTTAAATTCTCAAACATACTCAGAAATTATACAAGTAAGTGTTCGTGTTCGAAGCACCATGAAATAATTTTTGCTGTAACCTGAATTTTTATAGATATGTACTTCAAAAAAGAACAAACTTGTCTCTTATCATGGAGCTCAACAAAGAGACAAGTATTTTCGTCTAATCTAACCACGATTGTTTCCTTATTCTTTTTTTTTTTTTTTTAGTAATTTTTATACTTCAATGATTGACAATTTTAATATTAAAGTAAAGTATGGTTTGAAATACGTTCTTTTCCTTTTTTTTAATAATATTTCAATTTTGTCAATTTCTCAAACAAATAAGTATTTGATCAAATCCAACAACGGTCGTCTCCTTGTTTCTTTTTTTTTTGTGCGATTAGGTGGCTGCTTTCTCTCTCTCCGTTTCGCGAATTCTCCCCGATTTTTCCCGTCGTTTTTCCAGCAACCGTGCAACAACTCGGACCTCGACTGGACGGACTGAAACGAGTCTCAACAGGCAAATAAGATAATCCCCATTATAAACTCAGGGATAGGGCGAGTAAACGGCGAGGAGTTATTTACTCGGCACGGAAAGAGGGGAGAAAGGAAACAAAGTAATAACAACGGAACGAGAATAAGAAGGTAGGTTTGAATCCTTGGGTCGTGGCGGCTAACTTCACCGCCGCGCAGCCGCGTTAAGCCGGCTTTTTATCGCGGTTTATTCTCCGTGGCAAATAGCTTCTGCCAACCTCATTTCTTTTCGTTCCTCTAATTCCGTGAATCCTGCCTCCGATGACCCGCTTGACGTTTGCTACTTTGTATTCTAATTCGTCGCTCGGCCATCCGCAACCGATACTTCGGACCCTTTGAAGCCTCGTTTGAAAGCTAGGTTCGTTCGCTGACAACTTGATTTTTCACCCCTTTCGTTTTCCGGGCGTTCCTTTTTCTCTTTCGCTTTAGACGTCGATCCATATATATATATTTTTTTTTTTCAGATAATTTTAGTTGTAAAGTACCAAACAAATAGATGATTTTTTTGCGTAAAGGAAATAATATTAATTATTTATTAATTCTAAGACACATGGAGGACAGTTTTATAATTTTCTTTTAGAGTTTCCTTTTAACTTCCTGACTTGCTCAACACGATTATTATTTTTATTTTGTAATTGTCAATTTATCTTACAACTTGCATCTATCTTCTATTGGTTGTTCATTCATTTCACGATTGCAGAATTATTCTCTCTTCGAATGATTCGTATGTTTGAATCAAATCATTTCCCGCGAGTGACGCAACGCGAGAAGTTCAAATTTTTCAAATAAAATGTCAATTCTTCGCGTAACAATCTTCCTCTGAGCAAAACTGAGTACTTATTCTCCGCGACTGCTTTATTTCTCAAGCGAAGCGCAGTTATTAATGAAAGAAAAGTTTAAGTTTATCATCGTGCAACGTTGTAATCGCAGCAAGTTTCAAACGAAATAACAGTCTGAGTAATTGCTTTCTTGCGGCATTCTCTCTCGAAAGTTATGTAAATTCATAATTCTTGACAACAATTGTCGAGCAACTTTCAGCCGCCATTGAACAACTCCATCTGCTCTTTGTCTTTTGCCTCGCAACTTTATAGCGTGGCTTAAAAATTACTCTGCTTAATCATTTCGAGATAACTGATGCGCAATCGTTTCTCTGTGATTTAAATATTTTTCGTTGTATGATTAATTTTGCACTGAAAATCGCAAGTAAATTAGACTCATTGCACTGCAATACTTGAAGCGATTACTATTATTCCGAGAATCTGTCTGGTAGATCTCTTCATTTCTTCGTTTCTACGGAAACTGTTGCAGCTTCTTAAAGAACAGATGGTGATTACTTGTCAACAATGAAGATTATTAAATTTGGAAGAATTTTCTGATACCAATAATATTCCCTTCTTTGAGCAATTCCAATTTTTGAATAAAGAAGACGGCAAAATTTTCAAGTCGATCTCTCGCAGTTTCTAATTTACAAGTCAGATGTATCAAATTATGAATTGTTATTGTTAGATATTTCATTTGAGTATTGAAATATTAAATATTGAGTATTAAAATGTTAAAACCTACGTATTAATTCGCGTTTTGGCAAATTTGTGTCAAGAATCCAGCAGGAACCTAATCCCTAACATTTTCGAAATGTTGTCCCACGAAGAAAGGATTCTCGGGATCCTTTCTCGACCCAAGTGTGCAAACTTTGTGCGTTCAGCAGCGAAAGTTAATGAAAAGAGCTTGTTGCAATTACTTTACTCAAATCCGACGTGTAATAATGAAACGTAACTGTTCCTTAAGCGTGGGAAAATCTACGGCGCGCAAACAAAATCGACGGAAACAATGTCGATTGAATGGAAAGAAAACGATTCGTTTCAAAGAAAATAATGGTTTATGCATCGGCGTTGTCGAGGCGTACAGTAAATTCCATCATCGACGTACACCGCGCAAAAAGTAAATAACGTTACCGGCGAAAGGAGCATTGTTACCTTTAATTGAATCTTTCTCTCGCGCTACCGCTTCCTACAGTGGTTTAAATTCGTTGAATTAATTATCAGATTTGCTGGCAAATAACGGCGAGCCAGTCCTGCTTCCGTACGAAGAAACTCGTCGCGGTTTTAGTTCCGCGAAAATGTCTTATTTAACGTGCGCGGGGGGTCGTAGTCTGTTAATTTTTCTTATCCGTTTGCACGGATTTTAAATTTCGGTGGGTTTTCAGAAATTTCGTTGAGAAAGATCTTGTTATATGTTCGCCGGTGTGGATTTCTGTTCCCTCTCGCAAGGATAACGAGAAATGAAACGTGTCGACCTTCTCTCTCATTTGTTCGCTGGTATTTAAATTTCGTTTATGTTTTATTTAAAATTATACAAGGAATAATGTCACATATGTCTCGAGCATGAAATATTACAATTTCGATTAGATGATATATCGATAACGCAATGACCAAGCAACGAATGACTCTGCTGGTCGATATCAGTAGAAACGACCGGTCTTACACAGACTCGTTTCTACTTACACGCCTGTATGCATCACGGTTGAAAGCGTTAAGAACTTTTTTAATAATAAAATAAAAAGATCTTGTTATCCCTCCACGCAGATTTGTATTTTATAAATTCATATCAATAAAATGTTATTGCTCACGAGAATGTTTAAACTCATGTACGGAAATTATTTATTTAAAACGAATCTAAATATTATATATATGTTTTCCGTAGCTATGTGCAATATACATACGTATGGATATGAAAATATAACTTTGTGATCAAGAAAATTTATACCCTAGTAATTTATTCCCCAAAATAACTAACAGACTATTTATTAATTGTAGTCGAGAGTTAACTCTAGCAATTGATAAAACATCAGAAATTCTGAGACTATTAGAGCGAGGAAATAATCGAGAAAAGGAATCGCCTTTTGATCTAAGTTAATGGAGATCGTGGTACCTGCCCGATAATAAAATCAGAAAACACGCTACGAAAACCGGACAAACTTAACGCGGCGTGTCGAACGATGTACTCGCCAGATAACCAAACAAATGAGTGAACACGCTACGGTGAAAATTATTTTTTAATTACTCGCTCTGTTAATTATTCGCGAGAATAATTTTCGAGTGAATTTTCGACGACTACTTAAACAAAATATACGATACTGTTTAAACGATTTACAATTCACCAGTATAGTACTGGATCTTCCATTATTTTAAAACGGACGAAAATCTTTTTGAACTAGTCACGCCGTCGTATTTTGATACATCAAGTTTCTTTAATAATCCTTAATAATTGTACAATTATTTTAAAAATCCACGTATCGCTTGTGCATCTATCAAATTATGGCCGAGTGACTAGAGAATTGTAGAATATCTCGAAGAAAGGTCGCATCGCGTAAGTTTGTGTGACGTACTTGTCGTTCGTAGGGACTCGCGGCAACCGAGTTACATAAGTGCAATACACTTACCCAGGATGCACCGCAGTCACCGCCTCCGAGTGTCTGGAAGGCTGGCATGCATCTGAACGTCATTCTGAGCTCTACCGCCGAAATATTATCCAAACGTTCACCGCGGTTCTCCGGTCACAACTTACCTAGAACAAGACGAAACGCCTAGTTAGCGATCGAACGAAAATTTTTTAGAAGAGAGAAAAGAAGCTGAAAAGAGGAATGCTCCCAAGCTTCCAATACACGATAATAATTAGCCTGCAGATTTATAAGTATAAAATTCCACAGAATGCGCGTAGAAAAATACATAAAACATCCAAAGTGCAGCGCTTTATATGATACGAACAATTTTTTACTGAGATTCTGAGGTTCTACCGAGACATTTTTAAAAATGTTGCATAAAAATCCACAGTCCAGTAATAATAATAACGTGTGCAGCAAGCATATAGTAATTATTATTAGTAGAAATTAGTTACACTGCCTTTATATTGAGATTATTAAAAACAACTATCTATTCTTTCTGATTTTTAATTAAAAATTTCCCAATAGTAATTTAGACGTGGAGTAATCTGGCCGTGAAAATTTGAAAATTGAAAATTTGAAATAATCCAAAAGAACCATTTTCTATAAGAAATTTCATTTAAAATCGATAAATAAATAAATGGCAAGAAATCGAATTAATCTCTATACTCGATACATGGTAATAATATACCGAATAAGAACAGTGAACAAATATGAGAAGAATAATTTTGTTGCCTTAGTTATTTATAAACTACGTGGTCCTGATGATGAATTTCTAAGTGAGCTTCCTCTTTTACATCAATCTTGATGCTGCAATTCTTTATTAAGTGATTAGGGACGATTCAGACGTTACAGGAATGTTGATTGATAATTACAATCTGACGAACAAAAGAATATATCCTGTTACATTGTGCTTCAGAGAATTATCGATTCGGCTTATGAAACAACAATTATTTATGTGAAAGATATAAGACCTGCAATTTATTCCGTGTAGAAATTATGATGTACGACATCGTGTGACCAACAAACAAATACATTCGTATTTTTGTTTGACTGAAGCGTAGAAATTTAATCTTTTCCTCAATTCCTAATTGAGTAATAGGCAGGAGCTATTAATACTAATGCCAATATTAAAGCTATTATGTATTCCCACTAATGACCTGATAATATTGCTATCGATAGCTTATCGCCGTTTATCTTCTGATTAGATTAACAACACATGCTTAATGAATGGCAATTAGGAAAAGTACCTATAGTTATCATGAATGATGACGATGAATTACAGATTTCCTAATACCGAAACAATATTTTATAACATGTTATATAACATCATTGGTTTTTGTAATTCCAAAAATTTTTCTAAATAAGAATCGCGGTACTCCATTGATCTTTAAACTTATCATCAGCAAAAATTTTTGAAATAAAACTACCTCTCTAATAATTATAATTCATAATAATATATTA
>KQ435794.1:8051597-8072783 GCA_001276565.1 Melipona quadrifasciata | reverse complement strand
TTTGGAAAGAGGGCATAATGAGGCTTCCTGAGAGATGGAAGAATGTTATAGAACAGAACGGTTTATATATAACATAATAAATCCATCTTAAAGAAAAAATATCGTGTATTCATTTCGCATCAAAAAAAGGGAAGAGACTTATGGGACACCCTAATACCATCAGGGGGTTAAAAAAGGTTATAAATTATTATTTACAAAAATTGTATAATTCTTTAAAATTGTCATCTGCTTCGTCTGTGTCGTGGAATTGATGCTCGCAAATGACAAATAAATTTTGAACGATCGATTTTCCACAAAAAAAAAAAAAGAAGCAAAGAAACTGCGCGCGTCGCAAACCCGTATAAACAATTATTAATTACTCAAAAACAATTGCCGATCGAAAACGATCTAATTTAATTACCCGCCAAATTGTTTCATGGGAGGAAAGCGAGCGTGCAAGTGTGCAGTTGCATCGAAGGTATAAAGATGCGTGCAAATAATGGGAGGGCGCCGGTGCAGACACGGTACTGGCACGGCTGGACGAGCGTTTCCGCCCACGCGGTTGTGGCGAGTTGTTCGCGAATTCTTCAATACCGAAATAGGCTTGAAACCGTTTCGTTTCAGAGGTTAACCAGAGGTCCTTCGAGTACTTGTCTGGCAGTTCCGCCGTCTGAATGGCTAGTTAGCGCGAAGATTGCTTTTCTTCGCGTTATTGGTCCCTTGTTCGGTCGGCGTTATTGGGATCACCCAAACACACGGCAGTAAAATCAGCTAAGCTGGCGGTTATTTATTGCTCGCGGTGGCACAGGTGAAAGAAACAGACCTCGCTCAACCTCCCGTGCCATCCTTTTTCTTTCGCTCCCCTTTTCGCCCTTTGCTTTTAATTGTTTCTTTTACTTGCTATCAAACGCGGTCCTTCAGAAACGTGACGCACGGACAATTTCTAGTTACGTGTTAAATGATCCTATCGATGAAAAATCTTCGATATAGTTACGCTGTATTTAAATATTCATGAAAGGATGGAAGAAAAAGATATCTCATATGAAAGACGAGACTTTAGAATCGTCTATAAAAAGGTGGAAAATCTTACTAAACATTGTTGTTAAATGATTCAATCAAGTCAAGAGCAGTAACAAAAGAAACGATTTTTCTTCTTGGCTACGATGTTGTTTATCTCGACTACTGTTTCTACCTCGAAAGATTCGAGGACATGACGAGTCCGCGGCTAGAAAATTCGCGCGGCCAACAAAAGTCGATGAGAGAAACGAAGGTGAAGAACGGTTGATTGAAACGTCAGCCAACGGGAGTTATGTTCCCAGCGATATGTTGCGTGGTATACGTTGTACCTATACGTCGTACTCTCAACCCTTGTGCAGCACACACGCTTGTGTACCGTGCTTCGATCGTAGTGTCGCCTTTGCAACAAATTTCTGACGAGACGCTGCAGGAACCGAGACTCGATTGCAACATACATAAAGCAAATCCTTCGCGAAACGAAACGTTACGCTCTGCTCGATATTTACTAGCTCCGCTTCAATAACTTCTCCAGCGTTATACGTACGCGCTCCGACGAGAGACCTATGTATGAGAGATCTTGATAGTCTTGCCCTTTTTCGGCAATAATAATTGAATTTGGAACAACTCCGTTTCAAACGAATGAAATTTCAATCCATTGACAGTGGAACTATGTTCTGTCTGCACAAACTAAAATTTTTTATCAAATAGTAGAATCTCTAAACAGAGATTATTTTCGTTCTTCAAATATAATATCATAACGAATCGTGCATTTTTGAATTTTCAAATTTTCAGGCGAAGTAGATGATAACAGAATTAATATTTGATGTTAGAACTAATAATACTACTATTATTAATATCAACGTTATTATTACTTATTATCGTATTATATATATTATATTCTTCTTAACAGTATAAAATATTTAAAGCTTCGCCTATTCTTCGTTATGTTGCAAACTTTTCCCAACTTCCTGTACATTTTTTTTTTCTCCGATGCTTTCACACTCTGACAGATCTTAGACTTTTAGGCCAAAACTACAACTTGGATACAAATAGCAATATATCTGCTGTGTTAAGAAAATCGAGGAAAGAATACTTCGATTTCTCTGTTAACGCCTTCTTTTGCACATTTTCAAAGTTCACGCGCTCGACTAGTTCCTACAACGACGATCTCCAAACAAACGACTGCGTATCTCGAAGTATCTCGGCAATTACTTGTCCAAGAAAAGAAGCTAGTTCCATGGAAGATCATTAAACGTCGATTACCCGCGCAACTTTGACCGGAGGCGAAAAAATTCATCGCCGGCTAGAGACCACGTGAATGCGTGTAGCTTATCTCGCACGTCAACGAAAATAATCGCCGATCGTAAAGCATCGGAGGCGTTAACAGCAACAACGAAATTGTTAGAGCGGCGTCTACTTCTCCGCCCAGCCGGACGACGATTAACAGCCCTAATAACTGTTTATGCACTCGGGCCCGAGCGTTAACTTCGCCGCACTCCGCCGATTTTTCTCCGCTCGCGTTCCGTTTTCTTCGATACACGCAGTTCGCGGCGCAATTAACGCTATCCGTTGTTGCGGTTATCATTACCGGCGGCGTTCTTGCAATTATTTTTCACCGCGCCGCCACGAATCGTCGTTGTGCTAACGTAATTACATCGTTCGACCATTTTTCTTTTTTTTTTTTTTTTTTTTTTTTTTTTTTTTTTTTTTTTTTTTGCGGCTAGCTCGAGCACGTCAATTAGATACGAAAACTCCAAGGCACGAAAAAGTTTGCTGGCTGTGACGCAAACAGGCGAGATTCGAACGATTGATATTAATTTCGTTAATGGCTAGCTTGTACGTTCGAATGGGACAGTATCTTGTCGGGTATCACTTGTTTGAATTTATTAGACAGGGAGTTGTGTATTTTGTGACGCTTCGATGGAATTCGTAGGAATAGATCAATGCTGCTGACATTTACTATTTTTTTTTTTTTCTGTCGAATTTGGAATTTGTAGCACATATTACTGTTGCGTTGAACGACGTCCATTGTGAAATTTTTAATTACGCACCTGTTTAAATATTTAGAGCGTGTTAAGATTTCGATAACGAAAGAGATAAATGAATACATTTCACTCATAATAATATTTCTTTATTGTATTGAAACTTTGATTAACTATATTTCAAAGTTGGAGATTTAATCGTAATCCTTTTATTTCTCAAAAGAATGAAAGAATGCTAGCCAAAAAAATTAATATTAAATATTACACATGATACGAAGGTGTTTAAATCGTAAATACGAGAAAAAACACGCCGCAACTTCTAATGTAATACGTAAGTAAATGAAAATATATTCTCTAATGCAATGTAATTGGTTAACATTCAAATTTACCAAAAATTACAGATCTCTTTTCACATAAGGATCAAGAAAGCCTTTTCATTCTTTTAAGTAACACTATCTACAGCTTGATTAATTTTTCAATATCGTTAAATAGTATGTCTGTCTCTGAGCAAAGAGCAATATGGAACGAAATTATTTTTAATTAATTGGACAAAAGTAAATACGAAAATTTCGCAGATTTCATCAACCGCCTCTCGATGATAACACGCTGCGTTCCGTAATCACTGTCGAGTCAGTGTGATTAAATGAGGCATATAAATTCGATGTCAAATATTTATCTTTTGCTTCGATGGGAAAGAAAATAGTCTGCGATTTCTTCGTTTGCAGGAACTTCATGAAAATGTAAATTTATATTTACTTCTCGAATGATAAAATTAATCGCTGCAATCATAATTTGAAGTGAAAAAGGATGCGAGAAACTCAAACTGTAAATTTCTCTTATTTTCATCTCTGGTCGAACTCGTGTTAAAAATAAAAAAGAAAAGAACTTATTATAGATCAGGGGTGGTTAAAATTCTACAATTACGCATCGCAAAGTTTGAGTAATTAGCATCTATCCTCGAAGCAATAGGGTGTAATTAATCTCGAGTAACAAACGCATCTATAATCCCGATTCCTTCTACTTGTTCGTCGCAAAACTGGAAATAAATTGGAACTGTCGCCTTCTCGTTTGCATGTCAACTAACCCCTTGTTTCACAATTGCTCCACATATATTTACAAATATTAATTTACCAATAGAAGATCAAATTAAAACTCGAATTGACATCACGTAGCTCGAAAATTACACTTTGAAAATTTTCCTGACAATCGGACTAAATAACTGACAATCTTTTCCCTCTTCTGTGTAGACGAAATTCTGGTTAGAGGATATTAAACTGGAGGATGACTGTAACCGAACGAAATTCCAATGACAAAGTTGCAATAAAAGACACGCCGCTTCTCGAATTTCAAATTGGAACAAGTAGCTACAGCCAGCCAACGGCCTCGCTCCCCCTGACTGTGACTAAACGAAATTCTAGTTACAAAGTGTGAAGCAAAGTGGCAAGAAATTGCACGTCGGTGCCTCCTACGCGCGATCGGCTCGAACGCTCGCGTGTCGTGGCGAGAAGCTTCCAGCCAGGGGATGGAAACTCGCGGCCGCCATTTCGCACGCTCCGGCCGTGTTCAAGTGCCATGCAATAGAGGCAACCATCGTCAAGAATGATTCCATTGTGGCAAGATTTTACGAGTCGCCTGTTAAAGCCTGTCATTACAGGCCTGGCCGCGATGCCCCGCGCGCAAACACGCTCCACCGAATTGCTCCGCGCAACAAATCCCCGATGATTTACTGCTCAATTTTATGAACTTATATTCCATGAGACTGACGTATCTATTTCACTTAAACGCGTCCCCGGGGCGCGTGACGAATCCACGGACTCGCAACGCCATTGTGCCGCGTTTTATTACGCGCGGCCAGGTGTCTACGGTTCCAGCCGCTCGCGAGAACGAACGAACGAACGCAGTCGACGCAGACGATCCGCGAGGATTCTTCTGATCGGCTCGAACGACGCGAAGCTTCGAAGTAATTTGAACCTTAATTTCGTAAAAGCGTAGAAATTCGAGTCGCTTCGAGTACGATACTTTGATTCGATGATGTTGAAATCTTCGAACATGTCGAGCGTTTTCTCCCATTTTTTACAAGTACAACGATAAATATAATTTTAATGGAAAAAACGACAACTTGCTGCTTATATTATTTATGACACTACCACTTTGAAATATTGAAACTGTAATTAATTGTATTACAGTTAGAATTGCAATAGTCTTATTTCCCTAAAATCTCTAATAAGGGATGCTTCAAAACTCTGTAAAAAGAAAAATGTAAATATCATCAAATTTTCCAGACTTTTCTTTAATATGATATATAGATATGTCAACGATATCGTACTTGGAACAAAACATTGAACATTCACCATTTTTCGAGGCTTTCAAGACTATCAGGAATCGCCAACGAAAACTACTCTTAAATTCAAGATTTAAGAGTAGCCAAGACTTTCAAGAGTTCCAAAGCATCGAATTATATTCGAATTTAAATGTTTATTTTAGCGATTCAATTTTCACTTTGTCTGAAATTTATTTTCGTAGAGTTCTTAATACGCGAGATTTTCCGCCCAAATGGCGGAAACTAAATTTGCGTCGAAGTGACGGACGGTCAATTTTCGCGGTTTTATTTTATTTGAGTGTAAATACATGGCAAAGTAGAGAGAACCGATACATCCTACTATTTGTGTAGTAAACAGACTTCGATTTTTTAACAAAGTTGCCTGTGACATTTAAACAGTCGGGATTCTGTAGAATTTGACAACGCTATTTAACAAATACGAGCGACAGATGTTACAATTAAGACAGAATTTTTTGTTTCGAAATCAAAGAAGAAGTCTGCGATGTTACATTGTTTTTACAATATTCAATCTGCAATTGCTGATGCAATTCATTCGGTCAAATTATCGCTCGTTACAATCGTAAAACCTACGACTAGAACGCGTGATTTCTATGAGTAATTCCGTGTTTCCCCCCGTCGTAATACACCTTATTATCCACGTGTTGGCTATTGATTTTTTGCTAGATACGTGTTTCCAAGAAGGATGTTTTTCACAGTACAAAGAAAGCCGACTCACAATAAACGCACACTATTACACAGTAAATAAAAAAAAGAACCGTATAATTCATTTTTCACCTTTCTCTCATTTCTCGATAAACCAGCCACTCAAGAGTTCGAAGTCCGTCCAGCGAATCAATTCAAACCGCCTTGTCATTAACTCCATACTATATTTAACAGTAGACTGCAGATTTTTATGTATTTGTATTTTATGTATTTTACTGTATTTATCTTTGCGTCTATTTAAAGCGTGAAATTATACAGAACGCGCGTAATACGAAAAACTGTACAGAATATCCACTGTGCACGGTATTTTCTACGACACTTAATACCTAAATAAATACCCAACGTAAAACAATTTTCTCTCGAGTGTCCGCGTCTTTGATCGTATTTCGCAAAAATGTGAATCTGCGTGAAAATCCGTCGTCTAGGTGGGAACTATCAACCGCAAGTTGAAACTCGTAACCTTCTCGAGGAGTAACACAGCGCGGAGAAATCTTACGAATCCTCAAAAGAGTACCTGCGTGCGCGGTGGACTTTAGTTTGGTGGAACTCTCGCGAGACAGCCGGCGTATTGAAGACGGCTCGCTTATTTATCCGTTTCCGAAAGGTAGAAAGTTCAGTCACGTTCTAAGGTGTGTCCTCGCAAGGATTTATAAGAATTGAACCTCGCGCTGTCGGGCGATCGCTGCGAGAGAAAACGTTATTGGACAAGGAGATAGCGGCCGACACAAAAAGGAAATTCTTCTTCTCTCGTGTCGTTCAAAACGAGCCTGCGTTTCCACGTCGTAAACATCCGACAGCGGGGAAAATGCGCGAACGTTAATATCCTTCATTATAAATTTTGCGCGTTCTCGCGAGATTCTCGTCGCGGGAGAGTCGAACTCGGTATCATGGTCTTAATGATATTCGCGGCTAAGATAACGTCATGGTGCGCGAGTACGCGTGTACACCGAATATGGGAAAATTGCACGTTGTATGGTGTAAAGTGCGACTGAATTTGTTACTTCCGAGAGAAAGCCATTTGCATCGAATCTATGATCGTTGTGCAAAGTACACAAATACGACGCAATGATATATCTGCTACACTATTTGAAAAGGAAAAAAAAATTGCAACGCCTCGAATACGAAATCGCACAACGTTTTGATTGATGACCGCTCGCAAAAAAATAAATTCCAAAAGTTGAATGGTTAATATTTATTTCCCAACCAAATTTTCGTAGCCCAAAAACATAGTGACATGTAGTTCCAGATTTGTGCATTTTTTTTTTTATGAGTAATGTAGTATAAGCTACCTAATAATTTGGGGAAACTTTTGTGCATTTATTAAAAAAATCGCAGAGATGCGTATTATTTACACGCGAAGCATATTACTTATTATAATTTCTATAGAAACTTGATGGACGAAATAAACTTTCATACAGGACCCACTTGCTCAATTATACAAACTTGGATAAATTTAATATTTGCGATTCACTATCGACTCGCGATGTATTAAATCAAAATTATTACTTTTTGCAAATGAAAGTAGCAGGTGTTCGAAATCGTAATGTCTGCAAAATTTGCCATGATTCTACCAACTATCACGACATCTGTGTTATAAGAATTTTACGAACGAAAATCGATTGAAAGTTAAATTCCACACTTCGGTTGAGATCAATCACTAAAATGACTCTCTCTTGAAAATCGACAGACGCGCCACCAAGTAGGTACATCTTGAAAAGAGTTTACCATTTGATGCATTCTCGCGGTGTTGTAGTAGTCTAGATTCGGCATCCGGCCTCCCGTTGACGTCAATCCAGTCCCAAGAACAAAAAGCACTACTACCGAGCAGACGGCTCGCGACGACTGTCCAAAGAGTTCGAGGAACCGATGACGTTACTCGCGTGCCCCGGTCATTACACTCTTATGTACGAGCACTTGACTTGGCGCGCACCACTGGTAACCGAGCGAGCAATCCAACCCTGACCAAGGTGCGCCCCTCTTGCAAATGTCCAAAGGGTCCTGTTGATATCGAATCCTCGTCTTCGACGTGTGCACGTGCCTCGTCAGAGCACGACGCGACACGAATTTCCACGAGTCCGTGCGAGGTCCATGCGTGAGTTCACGTGAGTCCCCGAAACGACGATCGTTCGCAGGCGAGAACACTTTGGACGCGACACACGCGCACACAAAAAAGGACGACGCACGACGCGAAACCGCGAGATACAGACGCAGAATCTGTAGAAACGGTCGCGTGTTTGCTCGCCGGCTATCTGTCTCTGCGGGGCCCGGGCCCAACGGTTTCCCGACGAAACGTCGACAAAGTGGGAACGAACTGAGCGACTGAGAGAAGGGTGGGTCGTGAAAAGACGCGAGCAAAGGACGGAAAAACAAGAGAGATGTATCGAGTTACCACGGGCACACTGGGTGGATATTGTTTTCCGATATCCCGAGCTTTGTGTATGGGTGTTCGCCTTAATCCGTCGTACACGCAGGAAGACTCGAGGGTTACTGCGCCCGCGGGGCCTTAGCTACCAGATAGACGCGCCGCGCGAACGGCTCAGGGTGGGAACTGGGATGGGCCTTAAGGCCTCAATCATTTTCCAACGACCGTTCATTGGTCGACGGGCTCTGCAACGGGCCCAATCGTTGGTTGCCCTTTCGCGATCGCCACGTGAACACGGTTCGTCCCAGCTCGTGTGGGATTGGTTAGTACTCGCGTACGCTCTCTCGTCGATCTATCTTTCTCTCTCTCTCTCTCTCTCTTCTGCTCCTCTCTTCTGTTCGCTGCACCGCGGATAAACCCCCGGATAACGTCGTGGCGATTTTATTTCTTGAATAAAGGATGAGTCTTTATCTCGTACTACTCTGCCTCCCCCCTCCCGCCCCTTTACACGACGGGGCCCGGCGATCTTGCGGCCCGATATCGGCGCAGCTCGAAAGATACGAGAGCCTCGGCTACAAGGGACCCGCGATCCTCGCGTCGTGGATTCAGGATCCGATGCTGCTTCCAACCGGCTCACCACCTTTACGTTTTATCGTCGGTGCGAGTTTCGAGTCTTGGTCTTTTTCGTCGACCGGCTACGGTGGCGCGCGATGTTGTTTTGTTTCTGCTTCCCGTCGATCGAAATATGTAGGTAGGATCCGTCGAGACTTTTTCACGAAGATATTGTTGCAGAATGTTAAGTTACAGTTTAGATTTTGAAGTTGTGGAATTTAGAGCAATCTACATTTCGATAGATATTATTGATATTTGGATGATTTTAGAGTATTTAGTTTTAACATTCAATGTAATTTTATTAATTTTCTGTATGTACGACATTTCAAGACATTTGACAAATCCTCGTTTAATGATACCTAACTTGAAATATCTAACTCAAAATTTAATAAATCATCTTCAACGATAATTACATAGAAACTTAATCTGTCTTGCGTCAGATTAAAGTAGAAAGAAAACGAGTAAAGGCAAAAGTTTGGAGTATAAGTAAAATAAATATTTTATTTATGATATTATTTATAACTTTAAAATATAAACTGCAATCAATTAAGTATATTCAGAATTGAAACTTACAATTATAATATTCTTGTTTCTCCGTGAAACTGTATGAAAGAATTTCTGAAAAGAATTCCCTAAATTTCCCAGAGGGAGTGTCAAAAAGTTTTCACAAATTCACCGTATCCGTATGTAAATTTAGAAAATTTCCATAAAAATTTTCTAAATAAATCCAACGCTAATTATCTGTCTAAAACATTCTTTGATTAACCATTCTAAACGTAAATTATTTTTCACCGAAATCTTGCACAATTTCACATTTCCCATGTGATACTCCGCTTTTTCGAGAAGAATGTGCCAGTGATAATCGCGTTATTTCTACGACGACAGGGTCGATTATACCACTACACAGTTCGAATCTTTGCTGACCATGCGAACACGTTCAATGCGACTAGTTCCATCGTTCTGGTCGATGACCCTATTTAACCGGAGGCCAGTCCAGAGGGTAGATTTCTGATTGGCTACCTGAGCAATGAACGAATGAATGAAATTCCTTCGACCGTTTCGCAGAACGTAGCTGTCCCGCACGACTTTATTACCTCTACGACCTACAACTTCTTGTATCGTTGATGGCTGGTCATCTTCATTGACGGAACCCGTTGAATTTTAATAATATTTTAATTCCACGTCACGGGCCTGGCATCACCGGTGAAATTTACATTGGCAAATATCGTGATCGTGGCTGATGAATAATTCGCGTGGACGCTCACGAGTGGCGATCATTAAGCCTTTTTTCTTACGTTTCGCTGCTTCGCTACCGCGTATGATTTATGACGACGCGACGTTTCAACGCCCTGTCTTCTAAACAGAATAGATTTAACAAAGCAAATGCAGTTCTCAGACGTCACGAATTTATTAGTCTCCCCTTTCCAGTGATTCTTGTTCAAACTGAACTCGTAACGCTCTGACTTTGCTCATTTTTTTTTTAAATCGTTTGTAATAAAATGGCCACGCTACCGGTCAAAAGTTTTAGCACACTTGTTTTATTGTTAGTTCAATATTTTACTATTTGTTGATTATGTAGTGACAGACTACTTCGATCTCAGTAATGTACCTACTTTGCGAATATTACGAACTTCATTGTACAATTCACTTTTAACTTTGTGCTGCACCTATACAGAACCAACGTATTCACACTTTGACTGTACTTTTAACGATACGATCTCAGAGCAATTAATGAAATCGAAATATATATATATCATGAATTCAAATACAATTCAGTTATTATAAACTAGCAATGGTAGAAAGTAAATTACAGGATTATACCACCTGCGAAAAATGTACCTGAATCACTAAAATCGGGATTCAAACCTACACAACGATTTAGAAACATCGACGAGCGCCACGTCGCGCGGAATCGAAGTTTCAATAAATCTACGGACACTTGGACAAAATTAAGATGCCCCCGCGAACGAGCTCTGTTCGTTTTTGCACGGGAGGTACGCGTACCGGGCGGAGAAGGAATTCCAAAGATGAAATTACCTTAAGAGGAATTCCTGAATCGGTTGTACGAACGCGGCAGTTAGGTCCGAATCGTGACAGCCCAGGGCGTGCACGCGAGCTTACAAGAAAATTTCAGATCGAGCTGGCGAAATTGGAAGGGAGGCCTTTTAACGAGATGCGGTCATCACTGCGATGCCCAAACCTACGCTCGTCTCCTCTCCCTTTTTCTTCTTTTCACCATCATCCCCTTTCGCTCGTGCATTCTTTCGTCCCTTTTATCTCCTTCGAATTTCCTTCTCCGTCTACCGCCGTCGAATTAACAACAAACGCCCTTTTCGATTCCTTGAGCGACGTTTTCATCGCGTACGACGCGAGCTTTTATTTACGTCGCTCGCACGTAACGCCGCGTAGCAGCCGCACGCTCGATTTGATTCGCGTTTTATTTCGAATTGATCGTCATTCGTAAATTGACATTACCATCAAAAAGATCACGATATATCCGCCCCGCGTTTCGTTAAATTAAATTTGATTTGAAATCTGTTTTGTCAATGCGTGCGGGCGGTGGACGTTCGGTCAAAGCTTTGTCACGTAAAAAGATTCGCGATAAAAACTGCTGTCCAATGCGTTGATGAAACTACGCAGCTACGACGTGACTTTCCAACAAAAAATAAGGGTAAAAATACAAATAGAATACTGCAGCTTCGCTGAATTAAACCAGAATGTTTACGAAATTAATTTTTGCAGTTTTTCGAAATGCAATGCTTTCCGCCAATCTTCTTTGACACACGACTCGAAAAACCAAGTCGTGATTTTGAGAGAGCGAAAGATTGGTCTTCACTTCGCCTTCAAGAATAAATACGCTGACACTTTGTAAATTCTTTGTTTCCAACTTTGTGTTTGTTCCAAGACCGTCGAGTGGCGGTGTACCTGTTAATTTTCTATCTCGATGAGCTCGTATTCCAACGAGATCGAAACAGGCAACCCCTGCAGCGTCAAAAACATCTTCTCCCCCGGAAGAATCCATCTCCTGTTTTTTTTTTTCTCGCAAACGTCACCGCAAGTCGAATAACACACCCGATGTCGAGGTTCTCGTTGCGAGAACTAGGAACGAGGGTTAACGCGCGAACAAAGGCCACGGTAATGATGACGATAATAATAATGTTGGCCTGGTTGAATAGTGTCTTTCGGCCGACGCCACGAGGGAAACATTCTCTCAAACGAATAGAGGCGATTCCGCTGAAGCAGAGGGCAGAGCAGACGGACGATCAGCCAACGTCTTTCGGCCGACGCCACGAGGGAAACATTCTCTCAAACGAATAGAGGCGATTCCGCTGAAGCAGAGGGCAGAGCAGACGGACGATCAGATACATACATACATACATACATACATACATACATACGTACATATACTCGAGTATATGTAGCACGCGTACACTCCATGTATTCTACACATATATGTATATATATGTATATACAGACGTTTCTCTCCCTCGCGGAGAGGGAAGTTCTTGGCGAACCCCGTCGGCGAAAAGGGTTTCTAGCTCCTGGTGATTGGTGTAAGTTAGCCCTCTGGGCAGAGAAAACGGTCTCGTGGGCGCATGCGCCAGCCACGGGGATCCCCCTTTGCTTTAGGGTTAGCCGCGGTCCTCCCTGCGGCCAACAGCCCAGGATGACACGCCCCGGGCTACCAGATCAATAAGATCCCTTATACCTACCTACCTCTTTGGTTACGCCCTGAGATATACGCCGGTTTAAATTTGCAATACGTGGCGACGGCGACGGCGACGGCGACGGCGACGACGACGACGACGACGACGATGACGACGACGGCGGCGGCGGCGGAGGCGAGAGTGTTCTGCGAAACTTTGCATCCTTTTGTGTCGCGCATCACTCGCTCGACGAGAAAACCGTATGTATTTCTACTTAAGACCGGATTTTCTAGAAGCGTAGGACGCCCGACGGAGATTTTCCGATCGATGGACGGAGTCGGCATGTTTTATTTTCTTATGTAAATAAAGGGAGACCAAATTCCTAAGACGGCGAACAGCGCACTTTAGAGAATAAAAATAACTGACATTGCTACTATGTACGTAACGAGTGAGACGAAATTTCGCGTACGATCTCGAGGTATCAGTGAGATATCTCGATGGAGTAGCCTAGTTTGCCTTTTCGAAATGAACGGAAAGGGAAGTGGCGTGTTGGTCTATGGCGCTTCGTGTCGATTGAAACGGAACGCTACTTCCCCGGTATTAATGAGATGGATCTTGGGGATGGTTGCTGCGTTGGAGAGTACAGGCTGATTCGCCGAGTAAAGCAATCAAAGAGGTGGGTATTCGAAAATATCGAGTAACTTTTTGGGGATACGATTTAATATTGTCGGAAATTTCAGTCAAGGAATGTGCATCGTACGATCTGGTTTGTCTCGTGCAAAATTCACAAGCGGCGATCGAGAGGCGAGATAACCGGCATCCCTTTATCACTGGGGAGCAACGGCACGATCTGTTATTAGTTTTGCAGTCGTAAAGAACCTAGTTTAACACGCGTTACGACGATCTATATGCTTCTAAACCAGTTCTTGGCATCGCATGAGTTATAAAGACGTTACACTTGTAACGCTGTAATTACAAACAGTCCGGTGGCTATAATATTTCCGAACGCGTTCTTCTTCGCGAAACTACTATAATTTTCCATGAGCGAATTTATATTTCCGGATGCTGCACTCTGTTTACACACTACGGTCTTTGAGTAAGAATATCGGCGGAATTTTTGAAAATATTCTGTTCACCAAGCTCCACTGACTTTGTCAGTAAGACACTCGCGATTTTCTATGTAGATTCATTGCAAATTTGACGTAATAAGTATCTTGTTATCTTCCTCTGTGCCAAAGATTTATCAGACAACCGTGTAATCTGTAAAGCACTAACCCTGTGAGCCCTTAGCTCAAATATAGGTAGATATATCTCCCCCTTTGTTTTCTATCTAACCATTCGAAAATTACTCGAGCGAAGATGAATGATTATACTTTTCTGGTGTAGAATACAACGTCACGAGACATCTCTTCTAAAATGTAGATCGTAGAAAATATCGTGCGAGATATTTCATTCATAAACGCGAAGGGGTTAATATGTATATAATGTGTATAACCCCCAAATACTTAGATTACAAAAGATTAACATATTCAATTCTACTCTGTATTTCACTCAGTGAAAATCACTAACAAAATTGAAATAAAATTTTGAAAAGTTAGATAAACTTAAAATTCTAAACTGCTGTCGGTTCCAATTCCCGGATCACATCAATTAAGAATCGAGTCTCCTGTCATCGTCAATCTTTGCAAAAATATTTGTCAAACAGGTCGTCTTTCTATAATTTTCAATAGAAATTCCAGTAGAAATTCCAACAGTTTCACAATCTGAACGCTAGAAGCAAACAGTGAACTCAAAGAAACGATTCATTCACGTCTGTCCGCGCGTAACAACAATGAAAATTCTCAACGGGATGACCTTGAACGACGCGACCGTAACGGATAGCCGTGCGGCGAAGGGTTGAAGGTAGCGTATTTGACGAGCGCGCCAACTATTGGTACTTATCCGTCGCGATATTTACACGCACCGCGTTACGGACCCGCGTGTTCTTCTTGTCGTTCCACCTCGGAGCGACTTGGAGTTCTCGAGCGGCGCTCGTAAATCACCGTGAAAGTCGGCGTTACGCTTCTGCGAGGCTCGAACGGTCATACGCGACACGCGCTGAACCGTGAAAGGATATTGGAATTGATAAGATCTCAAACGTAGGTCAATGTTGCATGTCCGATTTCTAATTGCATTTTTCACCCTCGAATGATTTGTGTCACGAACCGGAACATTTCACGTGGTAGCTAACCCTTCGGTGTCACCAAACGCGAGATAATTCAGGTATTGTGACTGAGAATTTTATATTTATTAACCCTCGGGTGACAAACAATGACCGAGTTAAATTTGATTTAACGCAATAATTGATACTTCTGAATTAATATTTCTGCTGGAATTTAAGCTGGAAGATTGCGAGGGGGTTTTGCGAAAGAGACGACGAGTAGTATACTTTCCACTGTAATTTCCGACATTTTGTTATAAACTGTTTCATCATAGGTTATATTTGCAAGATAGAAAATACTTTCAATCACTATAAATAGTTTGATAAATTATCTACGTGCTTCGGTGACGGGGATCCATCGTGCAAATATACTTAAACTAAAATCTTTTGATTCTTTGTTAGAATTTTTTAACAAGTTCGAAAAAAGTTGCGAGTTATTGATTGCTAGATTAGTAACTATACTAGAGTTTGAATATCTTAAAAGAAACGAGAGTGAATGATGGATAAGATAACTATGTAGTTAGGAGAGATAAATGACTTAAATGATTAATAGTAGTCATTACTTACTACGACGACCGAATGAAATGAATGATTACTGTGGGTAAATGGCACTCAATTTTTCTTTCTATTTTATTCAATAAGAAACGAGTGGTCCGTAGTTGAATAACGCGTAAAAATGTTATAATGAATAACTGGATGAATTCAATTCCAATTAATCAAACGGTGGATCGAAACTCTGCGACGCGTCTGTATAACTTGTAACTGCAATAAAAAAAGAGGCACGCGTAATTTATTCAAACATTTAATAACACTGGAAATTAAGTATCCAGTCTAAAATTATACTCTCCGAAGAAACTTGCTTGCGCGCGCTCGCTACAGAAAAATTACCTTTTTCCCCTCCCGTTCGTTTTTCTCTTGTTTCGCAATTTGTTTCCAAAGTTCGGAAATTCTCCGAGAAAAAGCTTTCAAGCATTCCGGGATATTATAGCTCATAGGTAAAAGAAGTGTCGTGAATTATGAAACAACTTTCAAATATCGATCGAGACAGTTTCAGCAATTTTTATTAGACTGCTACGTTTGAAACGGCCAATTTTATGAGAACGCAGAGTCATTCGGAGTTTCGTAATGCGCTGTCAAACAATGTATGTCAGACGTCGATTTAAAGCTACAAGTCTGTCAAGTTCAACGTGATCAGAGTTGATTGTTTGATCATGCATCGAAACGAACGATGATCAAATTTCGGTGAATTTCTGATAAAATTTGTAACTTTGACCCAACGAGGTAAAAGTTGCTCAGGTTTCTGGAAAACTACGTTAAGAGAATAACGGCAATTTGCCGTTCGCGTAAAAAGATACAAGCATAAACAATTAAAAACTTGGAAAATAATCGATTAAAAATTTTAATCGCCGTAATTGTAAAAACACGTTGGATCTGAATCGGAGTTTAATTGACGATTAAAACTTACATCGGGCACGAATTTCGCAACAACCTAACACTTGCGTTCACGCGTTATAAATGTATCACGCGTGCGGTGCAGAAATAAAATTGCCGTTGAATTGATTACCTCAATTCGTTGGAGTCTCGATAAATAAATCGATCGTTCATAAAAGCATGAAAATTCGCAGCGGCCACGGACAAAGAGGGAGGAATGTAAACCGATTACGAAAGTTACGTATTTCATCGGTGCTGCGGCGTTTTTCTTTTTCTCTTTCCTTTTGCTTTGCTCTCTTTCTCATTTCGAGGAAAAGCGCCGCGCGCGCGCGCGTGCGAATATTTTGATCCACATTTGAGACGGCGCGCGAGCAAATACGCTTTTAAAACTCCCAATTAACCGTGTTGTTGCTCCCGCCGTTTTAATATCGATTTTTAAATATTTGCCGATGCAACACCTGCCGATGCGCTTTCAAACAAATGCCGCGAGTATGTTAATAAGACACGCGGACTATAATTCGATTGGGAACGCGGAGCACGAACCTGCGTATTTCCGTGTAACCCGGACTGAAACCAGTTTCGATGTAAACTCGTCGAATACGATTTCGGTAAATAGCCGCGTACGCCGCTGATAGTTCTGCCCCTATGTACACAACTAGCTTCCGGTAAGCACGCCTGATTAAACGAAAATTCCCGATATCAACGTCCATTGTGGATATTAAATTTCTTGCGCGCGATACGCCTAATTTCTCGTCGCTGTTTGATCGAACGATTGCAGAGAAAGTAAGTGAACGAAAGTGCACTTGGTTTGTTTGAGAGCAAGTCCGTGGAATGATAGATTGTTCTACTTGGCATAGATTCGGGACGAACGTAGATCGAACCGCAAAGAGATCTCTGAATATGGACACGGTAGATATGGCAACCGCTAGACACCATCTTGGAGAAAGTGATCGCTCATTAATCACAAAATGGACAAAGGGTAATTTAAATTTGTGGGTAATTTAAAATACAGCGTGTAGGAATTTCACGTGTATATAGGAATTAGTTAACCCTCGGATGACAGGATCATTTAAGTAGAGAAGGAGAATAGTTGAGAATATAAAATATCGGTTAATAAATTGTAATATTTCTAAATAGCGTTCTCCTTTGTACATAAAAATAACTTGAAAAGATACCAGATACTTGAAGAAGGAACAGGACCCAAGTCGAATCTAACTATCCCTATGCGTATCAGAGCATTTCTTGAAAAATGTGCAACTCTTTATTGCGTATTTAATCCACGAAAGGAAATTATTTTAATCGTTTCCTCACATCACTCGCATGACCGTGAAAATATTATTTTTGCTCTCTTTTCTCAATACCACACGGTCTTTCACGGTGTTCTCTTTTTAATTTCAAACACGTTCCGAGTTACCTAGATTATTATTTGCCGTACAAATGGAGAGAGAGGAGGGGGAGAGAGAGGAGGAGGAGGAGAAAGAAAAAGGGGGAAAAAACGAAACCGATATAGGAGAGATATGCAAGAAATGAATATGTGTATACGAGTTTTCGTTGGAAATACACGTGTACGAAGAGAAATCCGTAATCTTGCCAGCGGCGTTTCAAACTCTGCTCCGTGATAGTTATCGTGTTCCGATAAATCGAGCGCGTGTTATCCTTAGACGTCGGTGAGACGCGGTAAAGCGAGAAACATAATGCTCAAACATCATAACAAAAGAGCTGATGAAATTTTGGTCCCGGGAAACTTTTTCATTCCCTTTCGATCCGCGCCACCGCCCGAAGATAATTGGATTTCAGAGCGGAAAGTTGAAAGGGAGGGCAAAATTATTCAAACGAGGAGGTAAGAAACGCAGGCAGATACGTAAATCGGGAGATTGAACGCTGGAGATAAAAGAAACATATTTAACGCGCTTTATCACCCGTCCCTCCGCCTCCTCCTCTTTATCATCCCTCTCCGCCCTCATCTTTTTATCGCCGTCTCCTCCTATTCCCCCCTCATGTAATTAAATCGCCTCTGAATTCGATCGCAATTCCGAAACTAACGTGGAATCAAGAAATTACAATCGATCTCGGCAAAGTTCCCGGGCTAACTTGGATAATCGGTAGCCTGCGGATCTTGGTGGAATTTCGTGTCTTTGCGAAGGCAGTTAAAGAAATGGAGACTAAACAAAAAAAAATTCGAAACATACCACGCGTTATTTATTTTATACGCAATATATTATAATTTTATATTTTCTTCGTATTACAATTTTAGATATTTCTGCGTACTTTGTGACTCTCTGCGTTCTTGAATTTCCCGCGAACGCATCAGAGTCAGCAAAATCCAGCCCTAATCGTTCACCCTACTGAAAAAAATCTACATTCCACTTATTCCCTATCGTGAACGCAAATTATCGAACTAAAACGGATACCTGCTCACCTCCCCGATCTCGTTAACTCCTATTTTACTCGAAAACCAAACCACCCCGCATCCGCCTATGACCTCTGCTTTGCCGGCCTGTATTCCCTTAAAACCACGAAACCACAAACCCCCAGCGTTCTCCAATTCCGTTCGGTAGGGTCGACTCTGGAATCGAGTATACCTGGAAACGCCATTGGAAATACTTATGCAAAAGGCTCAGGTCCAACGAAGACTTGAAGCGTACCCGCTCGCGATTCCCGAGAACGCAGAAGAACACACGAGAGGAGAACGAGAAGGAAACGAAGAAGCGCAGTGCTACGACGTTGCAGTGGAACGCAGGAAGGGTTGGCACGGGGAATTGCGAGGCAGAGGGCGAAAGAGGACACGAGAAGGGCTGCAGGTGAGGCACGAGGAGGTGAGGTGAGGTGGGGTGTGGGGAGGACGAGAAGAAGGAGGAGGAGGCAGACGTCGGTGCATAATCGATGATCACAGTCATAATAAATGAAGTATGTCTTGGTAGGAGGTGGGTAGGGTATAGGTACCTGACGACGGCCCCGGGCATCCACAGGAAGATCATCTTCTCCGGCCGTAATCCGAGGTGTGCGTCGCGTATCGCGTATCCGATCGGAATCTCCAGCACTCCCCTGGACCAGACCGAAAGTAGCTAATCATAATAACGTGCCGGTACCCTAGTACCCAGGTGCGTGCACGCCCTGCTACGATTACCCGGCATTATAAATTTCAGTTGCCCTCGACGCGTATAAACTCTCGCGCTCTCTCCTTCTCTGCTCGCTTTCCTCCCCGTGTCGGGCAGAGGATACTTGCACTCGAAAACAGGATGAAAGTCGTTGCCTTCGTTTATTTTCATCGTTGCTGTGCCCGCTGGTGGACGTGGACGCGGACTTGGCCGTGGAGAAGAAGAGAGAATCATCGTAGACACCTGAAGTAACTTTGGTACATTTGGAGCATTGGAGCGTTCTGTTTCGTTGGAGCGTGCTAGAGACAAGATGTGCTCGTGCGTGGTAATAGAACGTGGCGGAACGAAAACGCGCGTCCATTGCTGCTGTCGCGTTCGTGTTCATTGATTTTTTGCCCGGCACTTTTGGTCAAAGACCAACGAGGCTTGTCGCCTCTGCGAGAGATTGAATCATCGACGGATTGATAGGCTGTTATCAGTCGTACTAGACGAAGAGAATGGCTAGATGTGGTAAAAATTACTTTTTGTATGAATGAATTCATTTTTGGACATTTTACAATGGTCAAAAAATGATTATACATTTGACACGTTGTGATCAAAATTTATAGAAATGCATGCTACTCTCAAATATGATAATTTTGCACGATCAGAGAATACATATCTGTGACAATCCAAAGTATGATTGCAACGAGTATTTGATATTAAAAAAAAGAAGGATTTTTCTTCCATCGACAACGCAAGTAGCAAGCTGCTGTATTGTCGAACGACGTATAAAAGATTCGTCCAAAAATAACCTTAAAATTCATAGCCGAAGCATCAAAACAACGTTCTGACGCTATATAGGTACGGACAAAGCTCGGAAAATCAGCTTTCAACTACACTCAATTCACATTCCCTTTTGTCCCGTCACACGGTAAACGAAGAAACAAAGATACATCCCAACTGCGAGATACAGCCAGCCCGCGAGAGAGCAACTATCCCCCTTTCGATTGAAAAATTTAAACACCTGGCAACCTTTAATTCCAGCAGATTTTATCGATATTCAACGACAATCATTATTCGCCTAACAGCGCTTCTCCCTTTCGAATTAAAAATTGCAATCCTCCGGTATCTCTATACCTTTTTCATAATTTCCCATAATTGCGACTGGCAATCTGCGCGACGTGAATCTCGGTGAATTTTCCACAAGCAGAGGCCGCGGCGTAAATCCTCGACGAATCCAGCGGACGACACTGGATCGCGTCGTTTAATGCTTTTTCGCGCGAGTTCGAGCAGCCGGGAGGGTGGCCGAGCGCGAAATGTACACGCATCGCGCGCGCGGCGAGCGGAAAGAGGGAGAGGATCGGCGTGGAAGAAAGAAGGGTGGAAAAATTTCAAAGATGAAGAAAGACGGAAAGAGAAGCAGGAAGGATAAACACACGAGTAAAAAACAGATACGGGCAGAGAGAGAGAGAGAGAGAGAGAGAGAGAGAAAGAGAGCAGGCAGAGAACGAGATGGAGATGGAGAGAGAGAAATAGAGAGGGAGGCATCGAAGTTGGAATTGATCGGAGGAGGAAGGATTGGAGGGACGAAACGGAGGGTTGCCCGCAGCGCAAGCGCCCCTCAGGCGACGTCACATTGATTCCTCCGGGAAGAGCTTACAAAATGGCCGCCGGCGTTCCATTCCTTCCTTGCTATTCGTACGGGGTAGGCTTCCGTCTATCTAGGTCTCTTTGTCTGAGGTATATGCGAATATGGGCGGCTGCCGTGGCGCGCGGAGCCATAGGGGTGTGAGGAAATCGATGCACCTTAGGGAGAGGAACCACCGGTGTTCT
>KQ435794.1:8034943-8050020 GCA_001276565.1 Melipona quadrifasciata | reverse complement strand
GAACTTAAATGAATAAAAAATAAATTTAAAATACATTGATAATATGACTGTATATTTGTAAATGTTGCGCTCGCGTAGTTTACCAAAAAAATATTATTCTCTCAAACCTTTGCGAACAAATCGTACCTACCGAAAAGCTTGGAAAAAAAAAATAAAATCAAAATGTATCGATAATATATTATTTACCGTTTACGCTGCGTTCGTATAGTTAGAGCAGGACGCCACAGCTAATCATTACCGAAAGCGAAATACGACGCCGCGTAAATTACGCTGGAACAATCGAATTATTATGCAACGCACCAGCCGGTTAAATTATGGTCGCGTTGAGTATCTCCGTTCTTTTAACGCGTAGACCTCTGACCTCTGTGCTCGATACGGGGAGATTAATCCCGAGACCTGTAATTGCTGCGTGTTCGTGTGCCATACCTGGTCCTGTGTGCGCGCTCCGCATCTGGCTGATCGCGTTACGACAACGTCAAGAAACAGTGACACGCGGCAAACCTAACAGGCTATTTCGCGTGCTGCAACTGCGAAATTTCAGGGGAAAAAATAAAGGGAACATAGACGAGAGGATATCACGCGAATGGCGGTAATGGTCGCTAAATTTGCCGCAATTCGCCTAATTGCGAGAGGCAACATGCAAAGAGGCGCGAGTATTGCATATTTCGAGGATAGGAATTTAAATTCTTTACCATGTTCCTTCCACCTAACTTTATAATTATTATCGCTTATTATAATTATTATCATCTTTAACGTGAACTTTATAGAAATTTCAATAGAAATCTCGCACGCTACCTTGTTTTAAAATTACTATCGCAAGTTAGTTCCCAAAATTAGTAGTATAAATTATTTGCCTACGGTGTTCATTAATACCGATTATCCGCGAACAGTGAAATCAACAAAGATCGAGTGTCGCACATTTGAGGAGACGAAATGAAATTTAATCTTTCATTTTTCCCTGTTGAAATCCTACTTTGTCTTTTCGTTCATTTTCCACTTTATTCTAGAATTACTACTGCGAATTAGTAAACTCGTGTAGATTAATTTCCTGTAGTGTTAATTGATATCGGTGTTCCACTAATATTACCTTTCGGTTCATTGACGAGCAATGAAATTTAATTAAATAGCACTTTCTATTAACGCGGCATGCTGCGTAATTACAGAGGATTTCAACCGTTAATTTAACCATCACCGAATAATTTGCCGTAATAAAAGTAAGTTGACAACTCCTCTTCTGTAAACAAAACAAAAAAAGAGAAAAAGAAGAGAAAAAATATCGTGCAATCGTTTATCGTTTTTGCTGCGTGCAAACTTATTAATCGATACGCTTCCACTCGCGTATCGGTAATGACATTTTACGATCGCCGGGATACGCGTTTCTTCAAACTGTGCACATAGCGAACGAGCAATGCGTTTATGCAAATTTGCACGAGTACTTGTTCACGTGCGTAAGTACACACGAAGCGTGGCGATATATCGAATGTTGCCGTTTCGCCGGAAGTGCTCGTGTGCAAATGGGAAGTCTCGGTCTGCGGTGACCATGAAATGTCCAATGAATATAATACACGGTGCGTAGCGGTTACCATATATCACCTTTCAATTCCCAGCTCCGCTCTGCGTCCCGATTTGCAACACGAAGTGTCTTCCAGTGAAAAACGCGTAGATTCGTTCGGTAATTGGAACGAAAAATGCAAGTGCACCAGCATCCCATATATTTTAGACATCTCAGATGTTGTCAGACATGATATAAACGTGTCAGGAAACTTTTACTTTTATATTTGAATCGAGAGTTTTGCGGTGAAAACGTCTCTGAGCGTGAAACACGAATAATCATCCAGAAAATTTTGCAATTCTTCCAACGCCACTGTTTCGACATGTCGTAGACATTGTGCTGAAATAAATAAAAATTGCAATTCTTCCAACGCCACTGTTTCGACATGTCGTAGACATTGTAATGAAATAAATAACAGCATCTATTTCTTTCGTCTTTAATCGCGCAAAATTCATTCAAAGATACGTGAAAGTACCGCCTTCGTCGCACCTGTCCACGTCCGCTTCTTGGTCTTTTCTGCATCGCAACGCGAGAGGTCGTTGACGCTCTCGATCTCGAGCGGTGCTCGGCCCCCGACGAACACTATCTTGGTCGTCGGCCTAACATGCATAAATATCCATCGGTACGCGGCGCGATTCCTTCGGTACGTTTAATCGAACGGCCTTTCCGCCGTTAGCAGCCCGGCGTGCGTGTCTAAACGGGGAGCTCCAGTCTGCGGTGACCATGAAATGACGCTTCAATATGCATGCGGTACACCGCTCTCTCACCCTTTCTCCGGACCGCTGCATCCACCTACGTGTACGCGATAGCTTCCACCACCCTCTTTTCCCCCCTCACCCCCCCTCTCTCCCTCTCTCCCTCTCTCTCTCTCTCTCTCTCTCTGTGTTCTCTGTTTCCCGTGGCGTGTCGCTCTCCACCTCTCCTCTCTGTCTCTCATTCTACCTCTCGTCAGACACATTCTCTATGGGGGTGGTTGCTGGTAGTGCCGGCTGGATCATTATCCGCTCTCTTTCCCACCCCGCGTTCCAAACCCATCTCCCTTCTTCTCTCTCTCTCTCTCTCTTTTTCTCTCTGTCCAGCAGCGTATATGCATACACTCGCGCGACTCTCCACTTCCCATCTCCGTCACTTCGTCGTCGGTTCTCCCCCTCGCTCGTTCTCTCGCTCACTCTCTGCCAAACCTCTGTCTCTTTCTCGCGACGTATCCGCGGCTGCCTGTTCTCAGCCGCTTCCCGGCAATCGTGATTTTCCGTCCCCGCACCGACGGTACAACGTAAACCGAGAACTGCCGCCGCATGAGACCAGGCCAGATGTGACTACATACATTCCGCTTTGTGTCCCGCGGGTTATTGAAATTCCCGCGTGCGGACGAGCTCGCCGCCAACCACGCCGCGCAGCCACCACCGATCGCGCTGCATTTTCTCCTCTCTCTTCCTTTTTCCTCTCACTCCCTCTTGCTCTGTCCCCACTGTCTCTATCCACACGTTTCTCTCCTCTTCTCTCACCAGCGCGTGTGTGTGTGTGTGCTTGCGCGCGCGTGTGTGTGTGTACGTATGTGCGTGAGTGGCCAGCTCCTCGTTTCTGTTTCCACCTTTATCACCTTTCGCTTTTTTCCTCCTCCTCCTCTGTCTCTCTCTCTCTCTCTCTCTCTCTCTCTCTCTCTCTCTTTTTCTGTTTTTTAATCTCTTTTCACGTTATTTCCCCGTAGTACTCGTTGCTCCATCCCCGGCAGCAGCCACCCGCGATCTCTCGTTCTTCTTCTTCTCCAAGTTGCACGCCGTTTTCCGGGGCCGTGATTCGTCGTATCGCGTGCACGCGAGACCCGTTCCAGATCGCAGAAGCGCTTTCGTGAGTTCGAGGAAAGCGGGCTGGCCGAAATAAACGGCGAATTATAATTTCAAATTAGATCTCCGCAGGCCCGGCGGTTCACGGTGCGTCGATGGAACCACGGGCCACCTCTGGCCTCTCGAAGAACGAGCTACCAACGATCCTCGGCGTCGCTTTCGCCTCGGCTAATCGCCGCTGCGTTTCGTTCCTGTTCCTCACCGTGGAACGCACGAATTTCGCGCGAATTCTCCTAAAAACCCTGGACCTCCTCCTAATCTCGCGCTCGTTTATCGCCTGTTACGTAAGCTGTGCGTTTTGAGACAGACACTCGTAGTTCCTTGCTTTGCGCAGGCAGCGTCGTTCGAGATTTTCGAAAGTTAATACACTCGTTTACAATTGCCAATATTGTCCGTGGATATTTGGAAATTTCAACGCGAGTCAATTCTTCAGACGATGGAAAATTGCGTCAATCGTATCTCTTCGCTTGCTTCTTTCAAAGTTAGAATTTCAGCGAGCGTGGGACGCGAATGAAAATTATTGTATTATCGATAGAGTTAACGTATGCGCGAGTTTAATGCAGATTCCTGGCGGCTGGTAACGTTTAAATGAATTGTAATAATTAGACGGTGTAGAATGTACCACGGTTTGCAGAGAGCGAGAGCACGCCGGTGTTCAACTCTCGCCGCAGTTGTCAAAGCTATAAATTTCAAAGCGATAGTAATGCGCGCAATAAATCTAATAATTAACAGAACTAGATAATGCGTGTCTCTTTAATTTCGCGGGTATCGTTGAAATAATTAATGAATTGCTCCTAGCTGAACTTGAAGCGCATGATATGTATGTATGTACAAGTATCTATCTATATAATTTAATCAATTTAAAATCCTGACTATTTGTCGCGAATACTTCAGTTTCTTAAAGTTTCATAAAATTGCACAATCTAGACGAAAGACACAGATAGAATAACAAAGAGCGTTACCCTTCTGATTTCCTTCCACGGTGCCGATATTAAAATGCAAAATTTAATGACGCAAATTGACTGAAAACAATCGCAAATGAAACGTTGATCCCTAATGAGCAAATGGATTCAATCAGATAATTGAACAAGTTAATTTAAATTTCCTTTCCCGTACACTGGCGACAACTCGCGACAAGTCCGTAAAACTACACGTCCAGCAGAATTACACGCGTCCTTTGATCACTTGCTGCCGGAGCGTCTTGGATCGTCGCGTTCTCGTCCGGAAACGTGACGCTCAAGTACGTTTAACGAGATTGCTCCGTTTAATTCTCGCGCGTATAACAGTAGACGCACGAGAACGTGTCCACGTGGCGAAAGGCGGAGCGGGTCTCCACTTCCGGCGTGCGCGTCGTCGCAACCATCGAAAAGCAGCGCGCGCGTTAGCGCCGGCCCCGGACAAGATTGATGCGGCCGGTGTCAGCAACATAATTGAATGAGTAGCCCGCTGGTGCCTGTGTCGGCGCTCATAGCGAACGCCGCCGCTGTCCTCGCTCTTAATTTCGCTGCTCGCGGGTACGCGGACGGGCCACCACCTAAACCTTCGATTAATTACCGGCGAACACCTGGGACGTACGACCGGGGTCGGTGCTGGAATTGGCCTTGAGCATTCCACCATCGATTCGCCCCGCACGCTCCCTTCTGCCTCTCCTTTCGAACGATCCTGCACCTTTGATCGAGCGCTTTCGTCGTTAGACGATTCCCGTCCACATGTGGGGCAACTCTTGCACATTTTTTTTTACTCTCGAGCGCGCGACGAGACGTGTTCATCGAGGACCACAGTTCCTTGGACTTCAAACGATTCGGATCTCTGTCCATTTATTTGAGAAATTGAACCTATTGAAATTGCATTGCATTTTTCCTGCTTCCAATCGCTAGACTACACGTACTTACACG
The DNA here is from genome assembly GCA_001276565.1 of Melipona quadrifasciata. Classification (NCBI taxonomy): domain Eukaryota; kingdom Metazoa; phylum Arthropoda; class Insecta; order Hymenoptera; family Apidae; genus Melipona; species Melipona quadrifasciata. The sequence goes on along the minus strand of KQ435794.1, from coordinate 8,044,729 downwards.
TTTCTGCTTGTTCGTGAACTCTATCGACAAACGTTTGACTCTTCTGAAACTTGCTGATGCTGTAAATATTTATTGAAACAATATAATTTGGCTCTTTCTCTTGCAATATTAATTTTATTCCGTAATTACGGCATTCGTCAATACAATTTGCCAAGCATCTAAAGACTTATCGACAGTAAACTATCCACATACACTATGTGACAAAACCTTTTTGCAAAGAAACTTTTACTCCTTATCAAATATACCAACTTGAACTATCCATCTACCCATCCCAAGATACATTCACTCTGACGAAGACGTTCAAAGTGCCGTTTGGTGCATCGACCTACATCCAAGAGAAAGCGTTCACTTTCGCATGCATAAAAATTGAAAAAACTATTCCGGGAGGCACGAAGGTTTCGCGGACACCTCGGGCGCGGCGGAGTTTGTCGAGGCTCGGGGAAGGGAGAGAAAATCGTTTAGCAAGTGTACACACGTCGGCGAGTATGAATATCGCGAGCGTCCGTAATGTGGCCGGCCTTCCCGCGCACAGAGGATTAAGAAAGACAGTTTTTCTTTGATGCGACTCGTGACCTACAATCTTAGAAGCGACACTATTTTTAGGCCCCTTAAAAAGCATCGCGGTCGCATAGAGCCGTTTGAAAACGCGTCGTTCCGCGCGGCTCATTTCACTCGCCCTTTAACATTTTTCTCTTTTTAATGAGCAAGCCCCATATTCGGGGTGAGGAACGAGAAGCCGCTGGAAACTGGAGATCGAGGTTCCGAACGTGTACTAAAATACACGTGCACGCGTGGCACACGTACGTGGCAAATTGGGAAATTAAGGAATATTGAACTAAGACGCGAGGAACTGAGCATTCGTATCGAGAAGTTAAATACACAATACGTCTTTTTGTACAATATTATATACGTCTTTTAACATTATGTCTTTCAATTTAAAACATACACGTGAACAATTTTTACTGCGACGAAGATTTTGTATTTAACAAATTTAACAAAACACGTTCCTCTTTTCTACGTACGATTTTCAAAAAATTTCGCTACCGCGAGTGTTTTTCCTGCTTTTATTTCACGTTTCAATGCAACGTGCATGCGACTGACACTTGTAGAAAGTGTCACCTGAGTTAAGATTGAGACTTTTTTTTCATGTGTACATGTACACTACTTGAAAATTCTAGGACATCTTTTCTTTTTTATTGTTAACATTCGTGAAACAGAAATACACGGTCACACGTGTACTTCCATGTACGATGAAATGGGGAGTAATAGTTTTACTGAAAGCATCTCGGTATTCCTAACACGACGCGTCATCGTGAAACACCTGAACCGCGTTTCTTCCATCTACGCTTCGGGCGTTGGAACGTTGTCGTCGTCGTCGTCGTCGTCATCGCGCGATCGATCGCATTTACGTTAAATTTACAACTAACACTGGGACAATTATCGTCACGTTTGTTTAGCAAACATACGACACACATGCTGCGCACGTTGCACGCAGAAGCGTTAGCTCCGTTCACGTCTAGTTGCCTCGTTTCTATTTGAGCGGTGGTTACCTCCTTCCTGGCAACAAAACACAGAAACTGGCTCGCGCCATTCTCTTTCCAGGAGACCCTGGAATAAAGCGTGTCAGTGGAATTTCTAACGAGACACGACGATCGAGAAATCTATTGATTTTAATGTCGGTGAACCGTTGCATTCGAACACACACAATATGAATGAAATTGTGCTACTCGAATTTTGAAGTTAGCAAGAACAAGAAATAAAAAAGAAAAGGGTAACGAATCACATAGATTATTTGAAATTTTCAATTTGCCACTGTACACATCCATTTCCAATTTTCAATAGTCATAAAACAAGTACACCTACAGTACAAAAATTCCTTAGTCAGAAATTAACCATAATTTGGATATGAATTTTTATTTCCTTATGTGACCAAATAGTATGAAACTTGTGTTAAATTTTCTAGCAAGCTGCAATTCACGAATCTTCAAAAAATTTGCTCTTTGAAATTCACAAAATTCCTACGAAACAACAGTGGGTCGTCACTCTGCTGAGGAACGTGTTACAGATATCTACCTGTATATAAAACGAAATAATTTTAGCAACAGTGTTTGCAGAGGGTCTTTAGCACCTCGTAAAAAGTGCCGCGTAACATTTTCCAAGTTCGAACCGTTTAAAGCTGCTCGAGTCCGTTCATTCCGGCTCGGCCAAAGGGGAGAAGGAAGTGTGTAAGGAGATACACAGTGTGGGAATCTCACGTACGCCGCGGTGGAATGCGCGGAATGGAGGGCACGAGTTGGCTAACCACCCATTAAGGGCAGCCCTAATCTCTAATTATTTAATAAAAATATGTTTACGACGTGGCGCACCGTACGCCCCTTTTGATGTTTTCTTCGACTTTTTAAGCTCGCCTCCTCCCCGAGAAGCCACGAAGAGACGGGGGAGAAGAAGAGGAGAGGATTTTCAAAGGGGGTCGAAGGTCGATCCGACTCGCCGACGTGGGCCCTGCCATTCGAAACAAAACGCACGAAAAACCGCGCCAATTCGAGTATGCGCTGAATTTGTGATTTATCACTGCTCAAATTATAACCATCGGCCCGATGTCGAACGGTCGACTATCGAACGCCTCCAACTTGCATCCACCTGTACACCGATCCTTCTATATTAACGCATCGTTTCGACATCCCGATTTTTATCAGACTGCGATCGACGCTATCGACTGAGCCGAACGTTTTAATTTTTTAATCGCACGTCGGCGTTGTTGAACGTCGGAATGCTCGAAACGTTTCGCGATCGTGAAATATTTGAACGATCGGTGTTTGCGCAAATTTAGACCTTTGTTTGTGTACGATATCGGAGAAATGAAATTTAAACACAGATTGCTTGCATTCTTTGAATATTACAACGTGCGCCGTACTTTTACAAATTTCGTGTCTTGCGCGTGATTTTCGAGTCTCTGAATTTCCCATAAATGCGTAAAAATCTGCAATTTAATCAATAACGAGAACGTGGAAACACACTAAGTTCGTAATCGTGAATTATGTAAAATTCGGAGTGGATTATGAACTGAATTTCAACGTGACTTTAAATTTTAAATAAACTTGGTTTATTACTCGACAAAATTTTCAAGGAGGAAATTTGTGGAATAACTGACGACAATTAATTGAACGTCATACTCGCGACTTTGTCCTGAAAAGTTATGAGTTCTTTTGAGATTCTTCAGCTGAACAAAATTGGATCGAAATTGTGAGCATCACGAATCCTGTATCAATATTACAAAACTTTTCGTGTAGAAGCTAAAAATCTTCAACTGAGGATGCAACAAAACACTGGGACACCTTTTCATTTTCTAAGAAAGATGTATAACAAAGATTCCAAATTTTCCCCTAATTCCACTCATTTAAAAAAAAGAAGTACAAAAAAACTATCAATAATTTTACACACTCAAGATGTAGCCTAACCCCTTCAACAATGCCTCCGTCAAGTCCATTATTTGTATCGATTTCACTCAGCTTGTCAGCTCTTTTCAAAGTATTCCAATAAATCGATCAAACAGATCCATTCAGATTCTCTTGCCCTATTGATAGCCACCTGAATAGTAATCTGAACGCGCGTCGAATTTTTGGGGTTAGGACGTCGAATTGTACCGAATCGAGACAATTTGAGGGTGATCCTCCTGCGGATTTTGATTCGTGCCGTTCGACGAGTCCACGGCGAATCTTGAAGACCTTCATCCGACGAGATCGATACGGACAAGGCCGGACCAAAGCAAACAAACGGCACAAAGGCTGGCCCGATATTAGAGCCGTTCACGATTCACGTACATACACGCGAAGGCTAAGAGAGGTAGCCTGTAGACGGAATCAATGTACACACGGCACCTTGGTCTGTTTGAACAGAAGAGTGCAGGTCGCTTCAATTCGGGTACGCGGTGATCCGTGATGAGACAAATTCGGCCCCCGTCGCTTTCGTTCCATTTACTTCTTCACGAAGGAACAAGTAGACCACGCAGAGGGAAAAATGTGATCGTGATCGATGGTACTTTGTCTCGTTTGCTATCAACAGCGTTATACGACGCGTGTGTTTTACACGTTTGTAATTAGATTGAGAATCTACATAGATGTAACGAATAATACAAAACGTTCAAAGTATGGTACTTGCATGTTATATAATATTCAGCGAGTGAAACAAATTTTTGCTCAGGTCTCATTGCTTTAGTCAAAGAATCTGTAGCTTCTCTTTTTACTATTATACATTTTATTATTGTATTTCATGAAACACTCGCGTTGAAATTCAAAAATCAACAATTCTGCTGTAATCTTATGAATTGTAAAGAATATTAAATTCAGAGGAACGAATATCAACCTTTTCATTATGCAATGATATTGAGCAGAAAAAAATGACAATTTGACACTGACCATTTTCTATTTTTCCAAAACAAATTCAAAGAGAAAGACGAGCGAAATTTTCTATTGTAGTTAAGCGCTTCTTCAACTTCACAACCCGAAAATTTCTTTGGGGTGTTTCTTACCCCACCGAAACCAAACCCCCAAGTCAAGTAGTAGTCGGGACCCCCAAAAATTTATTCGCGATAGAAGCGATACAACTCGGCATTAAAGGAGCGTAAAACTTTTAAATGGGCCGTTTGAAAGGGACCTTGGTGCGTAATATTCAAACTTTTACTTTCGTTTGGATCTCTTTGCCCCCGGATGCTCTGTCCTCGCGTTTCTCGTCTATCCCACACAGCGTATAGAGCAGAGTTTCGAGAAAGCATGAGCGGGAGGAGGAGGGGGTGGACGGGGAGGTGGAATACAGCAGAGAAAGAAAGATCGGTTGTCTAGCCTCGGAAGAGAATCAAAAACTGTGGTTATACCGTTCAAGAGCCACTAAAAGGGCGCCTACCTGCCAGAACCATTGATTACCGAAACGCTTCCCACACAATCTCACAGTGGAAACAAGTCAAACTTGGTTAAAAAGCGCTAACGGAGCTCACGAGGCACGGTAAGTATATCCTCACGCCACTTAGAGACCACTGTAATTTCCATTAGGGATTTCGCGTAATCGCTTAGAATTCTATACGCGTTCCGGCGAACGGTCCACGACCAACGGAGGGTTGTTCTCTTTGGTTTCAACGAACACGGTTTCGTTTGTTCCGAATGGCGGAATACGGAAAGGGAGAAAGATTTCGAGAGATTCGTACCAACCAACGCCGGCAGGACGCATGAGGTTTTTGCTTCTTCGTCTGCAGCCTTGATCGGCTTCTTTGGAAACGAAGCTTCGAACGATGGAATGTCTCTGTTAAGCGGAGTCTTGCGCGCCTATCTCCGTGGGAGAGGAATGTTGGAAAATGGTGGAATTCCTGGAAGCTCGAATCATTTTGAGAACGGGAGATCGTAATTTTGGGATAGTTGAGCTAACGTTATTGCGTTATATTGTAGTTGACGAACGTGTACTCAATGAGACTGGACATTAGCCTTTGGACGAAATTATTTCTAACACGAAAGGAAACGTAATTGCACAATTACGAGATAAAAAGAACTATAAAACTACACTGTTGCAAAACGTGTTCGGCTGAATTTCAAAAGTTGAAGTGTTTGACAAACGAAAGAAATATGCGTAATGTGAAATTTTCTATGAAATATAAAATACTAACAAGAACTTAGTATTTTATATTTAGCTTTTCAGGTAAATCTAGAAAGCTCAAATATTTAATAAAAGAGAACTCGTATGTGAGAAAGAGCTAAAAATTTGGCTCGTTGGTTAAATTTTAAAAGCTAAAATGTGCTTCCGGACAAAAAGACGAAAAGAAATATGTTTGACTCAGAATCGCGCTTACAAGTACATAATTGTTTGTTACTTTCATCAAAGGATAAGTAAAGATATTAATTTTAAAGAAATGACAGAGTATTCAAACAAATATATGCTTGTAAAACATTTTTCCTTCAAACTAATCATTTACTGAATGCTAGTGTCTCAACTAAAAAAAATTGACTGACTCCTTGTATAATTTGCAAGTCGCCGTGTTAGAATCAGATCAAGGTTTACCGACGACGTGAACGCACGAACACAAGTTACAAACACGCAACTTGTAATGAACTCGAGACAATATTGATGAATGCAGGAAACTGTTGATTTGCACACTGCGAGGAAGAAAAATAACAGCCAATCGAAATTAAAGGTAGTGGATCTATAAATAACGATTATCTAGGACTGTGGCTCGCAGTACGAAGAGAGAGAACACATTGAAAACGTTGGTTAACGTGTTTTCATGTTTAATAACGTCAACTACCAGCAAGGAAACTTCTACGTGTCTTTTATGTAACAGTGAATTATCTTCTTCATATTTCACGTGAAACCATTAGAATGAAATTTCCACGTTTCAAAATGGATAATATTTCTTCTGGTTAGAAATTATTCTTGAAATAAAATTCAAATAAAATCTCGAGATACGTTAGTCACGGTCAAGAAGTGAACAATTCGCGGTGTGGAAGTTATTATTTTACAAAAATATTTCCAATCCTTCCAAGAATGTGTTTCTTGACATTTCTTAGAAGGCAGTACAAAGTAAATAATGTTTCTCTCGGACAGAAATTATTCTTGAAATAAAATTGAAATAAAATTCTTTCCTCGTCATAGAGCAAGCGAAACATTTTTACCGTGGAAATTATCACGTAATTGGAAGCATTTTCCAACAATATTTCTCGACGTTTTTTTCAGAAAATAATCGTTCAAAATGACTGGACTATATCTAAGCTTGTCCATATAATGAAAACATCCCGGAGAGTCCCCATAAAATACACTATAATACGTAGCGATGCCTGTTATAGAGCACGATCTCGAATGACAAGGGTCGATCGTTGTTTAGGAAAATGATCAACCTCGTTATTTACCTGCTAACCACGCCGATCGTTTATCAGGACGTTCCTTCCACGATTTTATCGAGACATTATTATAATAATATAACAGTATCGCTTTGGTCAACGGTTCAGAGATGATTGAAAACAAATAAATTCGAAAGGAGAAGAAATTCTTCGAAATTGCCAATTTTATCAAATATTTGGTAGAATAGTTCCCAAGCAGAACTTCCTAGCAAACTTGGCTTATTAAAGTTCTCGCATGTGAGAACACATACATGGGCCACCACTGACCTGGTGTATTTACAGAGAACAACAATTTCTCAAAGATTCGATTCCGAGATGAAATAATATCAAGAAAGGCAATAAAGTTGCGAGGCAAACGAACAAGACATAATCGAATCTTGAGAACGATGTAGCGAAATAACGTCGCAGTAACGCCGAGGTAACGTTGGTCCTTTAATAGGTTAAGATAATAATATTCAAGTTTCTTCAAAATCATGAAGATTTCTCAATTTCTGCGATTTCTCGACTGAACAAAGCGTGCACGTTATTCTCAAATATATATGTTTGTAAAATTTTGGAACAGTTGTTACGTGGTAACTCTAAAATTGAAAGTGCTACGTTGTTAAAAAATTTGATACTTTATGAGGAAATTTAACAAAGAAGGTATCAAGTAACAACCTATGCAATTAAAAATTCATACTTTTACAAAAATCTTTTCCCAGAACCGAAAAATTTACGTATGAGTAAAAGTCCAAAGGAAGCTTCGTTGGACTTTCAAAAATTAATTATACCACTTTACTTCGTGTAAGTTTCTACGCATGTTCTAATGAAATTCTTCCCACAAGCGAGAAACAAGTAAACAGACAAATGACCGGAATCTTCTCCCAAAGCTTCGAAACGTCACCGAACGTTTCGTTGCCAAACGAAAAAAAAAAAAGGAAGAAAAGAAGGTGCGAAAGTTACGCTCGTGAAACACGAGAAAGAGAGAGCCCAATTCCCGGCGGAACTGCAATTCGAGGTCTAGGATCACCGTTTTCGGCTCGGTTCCAACGAAACTCGCACTTTGCCAGAAATCCGGAGCCGTCTACGTGGGAGGCGTCGAGGGCGGCGTCGCTTCCTTCATCGAAAAGGGGAGGATTTCGCGGAAACATCGAGTCTCGACGGAAGAATTCTCATGAACCAGATTCGCATCCTCTCTCCTCCCGAGGAGCCCCTCTCGCTCTCTTTCCCGTTTAGCGAGTTTAGTTGATGTATATCCGGTCGATGAAGAAAGAGAGAGAAGGGAGGAAGAAGAAGAAGAAGAAGAAGAAGGGAGAGAGAGATAGTTTAAAGAAGGGGGGAAGAAAAGAGAGAAGTGGGGAAAGCTAGCTAGCTAGAGAAGGAGGCGCCAGGGCGTTCTGGCCGGGGTCAAGTAACCTTTTCATTAGGTAACCCCGTGTGTAGACCGCATCAACCGCGGCCTATAAAGTCCTAAAAGCATTGACGCAACCAGCATCGTTGGCCCCTACGGGACCAAGCGCGCCGAGAGCCTTATTCGACTATATAATTATCAGCGTGCCGCGGATAAGGCTAATAATTTGGTGGCGCCACGGGAACACTTCGCTGCTTGGAGACACGCGAACGATAATTATCACCCGCGCCAGATGGACGTGCCGGGGCCCCGGTTCCGGGACCCTCGTTCTTCATCGCGTCTCTGCCTATCTGCCTGCGGATCTTTAATCGATCCGACATCGATCAGCATCGACGACGCTGCGTAGGCGGATCTTGCTGTCCCTTTCGATCCGTCGAATCTCTACTATCGTTTTGGTAGATCCTCTTGGTTTAACCCTTTAGGTTAGCCAGTGGTTCTTTTACCTTTCGCTTATTCACGCTTCCAGGAAAGCATTTTGGATCTTTATCTAGTCGACGTACGCAGTCTTTGAAATAACGTTTGCCGTCAGATTGATTTTCACGTGGAAATTTCATGACACTTGACTCCGTGATTTCAAGATTCTACGAAGAACAAGTTTTTCAATAAGCTCTGAACGATTGATGCTTCAAAATTCTTCTCAAAGATGATGCAACTTGCAACAACTTCATTGGATACGAGCCTATCAGAAGGCCAAACTGATCAATTTTAATTTCATTACACAAGTACAGGATTAACTTCAATGCTTAATCTCGCGAGCCTATTCCTCGCACGAAGATGAAGTAAGGGTAAAGTTCTAAAAACATTGTTTCGCAATATCATCGCATCACTTGTGCCTTTTAATTCACGGAGTTGATCAATGATCGTTGAGTTTCTGAACTGACGCTTGCCACTGAAGTCCTTTCCGCGTCCAACTGCGATTTCTGCTTGCGAAAGAGCGACGACGGACCACCGATCAAGGGACAGGTTACCGTCGAGGCTCTCTTTGTTAACCAGAAGATCGATCTCGTCTATACTCACCGCATCTGGTTCGACGAACGATCACCCGGTTGGCTGTAAGTTCTCCGCTGAGTTACTGTTCTCCCCGTTAACAGCACAACAGTATATTATAATAACAAATTGGATTCCTATATCACAGCGCGCGGTGGTCAACTGTCTTGCGATTATTTCCGAGCTTGTTCAAGACCCGTCGTGCGAGTCGTTACGATTTTATCGTGCGTAAAATATATGGCCGCGGCCGGTCGATACCACTTAACAATTTACTAGCTATTTAAATGCTTGGAATCACGCAGAAGGTAATTATCATTCGCTCCAGACGGACAGGTTTCGCGCGCTCTGTTCGCCCGTGCGTTTTCCACCCTTCGCAACGCATCTCGCTTCCAACCCCCGCGAGCAACCCCTCGTTGGATCACGATGCAGGACGCGATCGGCTGGACGAAAACTCTTTTGCAAAAATATCAAGTGTATTTTAGTAAATATTAATTATACTTTTTATAACAAAGAAGAAACAAAAGTGAAATA
>KQ435794.1:8021187-8034908 GCA_001276565.1 Melipona quadrifasciata | reverse complement strand
CGACCGTATATATCGAGTATAGATCGTATTTTTGCAGTCCTACGTACTCCAAAAAATATTATTCTAGTAGATTCAGAATATCTGTCTGAACGACGACTTCTTCGACAAATCTTACGTTTAGATCGCACGTTCGTTCGAACTGCTCGGGCTTATCGATGGATACCCTGCGAGATTCTATGTCGTTTTCACATGATTATGCGCATCCGGTAATGGCAAACACGACGTCCGTTATAGAAAATGGTTAAATCGTCCCACGGTAACGGGCCGTTGATCGCGTGTGTCATTGGAATTGTATATTCGGCCGGGAACGGGGCTTGTCGAGTTGATAATTTCACAGAATGCGCGCAAGCCTGTAATTTAACCATCTCTAAGCGCATGCAAGATCGACGATCGAGTGTTCGATTCCCTCTAATCAGGAGAGGAACGCGATCAACAGGTCGGGAAGGTCGCCCGCCGAGCCCGAGAAAAATTCCGATTGAAAAATTGCGCAACGTTATTCGCCGCGCATTCCCTTCATTGTACGTATCAAGGTGAAACGTAAAAAGGAGAAGAGGCGAGGAGAGGCGGCAATCGCTCTCCGTAACACGCAATACATCGAGCGATAAGTGCTCGACTCGCGCGTGTATGTTACGTTGTTTTCTCAGGTGTATGAATATCAATATTGCAATTGGCTATTCGCAATTTATGCGAGCCTCACTTGTAACTAGCGGAGAGCAGATGTTCGTGCAAATTAAGATTTTTAAAAGTGTGATTCGAAAAGTGGAACTCAAACAGAGATGAATATTACAACTTTAGGCCGTAACTTTGAATGTTTTACAAATTTTTTAACACTTTTACACTATACACCCACAAGCACAAGTTTCCAGTTATACATTGTACAAAAAATTATTCAAACGTTCGAGAGACACATCGTTGTATTTATTCGGATTAACAGAATACTCTACGCTTTGTCACGTTGACAACAATAATCCATTGGAAAATATATTTTGCATTTATCGTCCATCGTCAAACGCGGTTTTCTGCGGTTCTAAAAATATCCCGCCAACTTTCCTTTGTCCGTCGCTGTATTAGAAAGGGAACCAAACAGAGAGATTAATTTTTCGCTTCGACTCGATAGTTTCCCGACCATGATGAAACCATCAGAAATGTGCCAAATCGCGATTTCTTATTTGATCAAAGCGTATCGCCGAACTACAAAATAAAACGGGGGGGAAAAAAAGGAGGGAAAAAAAAAATTCGGGGAAAAAAATATTCTATACACTTTGTGAATAGCATCTATCGGGGGAGCAATATCTGGGCAGTTCGGAGCAGAATATGAAAACCACGTCGAAAAGCGATGGTGGACGGGAAATTGCCAAACAACGGTTTCACAAAGTTGTGCCCGAAAGGCTCGAAACCGTGCGTACGATGCGCGTACGGCTCGATCGCAACAAACAATTATTATCAAGCGGATCCATTCGTGTGACATAGACGCAAGTCGACTGACAGATAGTCAGACAGACCGACAAGCCCTCAGCCCGAGGGAATCTGAACCGGGCGAATCGACTATCTACTAGATTCAATGGCTTCGCGGACCTCGCGTAGTACGTGCCGCCGACATTTCTACAGAAATTCGATTTACATAGAAGATGCCGGCTTGTAACGCGTCTCGCGGATTTTACTCTCAACAAGTGAATAGGATCGTTCCCCTCGCGTATCGTATTTTCCCGGGAAAGAGACACCGCGCTATACGCGTCCGTGATCAAAACCCTTGCTATCCGCTGTTGTATTATAAATGGTAATTAATCTACAATTAATTGAAAGAGCATCCGCCTAATTTTGGATTTGAAGTGTATAATAGACATTCTTTTCGTTGGACATATTTTAGCAACGATCCATTAAATATTTTGCCAATAATAATAAAAAATCCGTTGAAAATAGTAAATTTTCTGTTCATATTGAAAAACCTTCGTATCATAACAGAATAACTTCCACACAGTTTGACAGTTGCTGATACAGTTCAATCGCAATATATTGAAAACCGCGAATATTCGCTGAAATAAAGTGCAACATCTCCAACCAACCTCCGCTCAGTCGTCTGATCAAGACAGCCTATTCTACTGGCGACGGAGCAGCGACGAATCTATGAAACTACACTCGAGCCAGTTTCGCTAAAGATACTCATTACCGTGACACGCCGAAAAGTTGGTCGTGGTCATGATCATCTCCCCTATCATCATCATCATCATTATTATCATCATCGTCGTCGTCGTCGTCGTCGTCGTCGTCGTGATGATCCTCATCATCATCAACGCGAACGTCATTGTAATTATTGTTATCCAGCTAGCCGCGTATCGAAAGAAAACGAAAGAGAGATCGAGATGGTTATCGGTGTCTGACGAGCAGAGGAGACCCGGTCGAAATTTCAGGCGCGTAGACTCGCGCGTTAAAATTCTAATTTTCTGTGGAAAACGAACGCGCGAGCACGCTGATTTGAATATAACGCCGCGTTTAACTGCTCCTACGTATATGCGCGGATCCGTACAAATTGCCGGATCCTGCACCGGCAGGCCCTTAGGGATATGCATAAGGAATGCACGCTCGCCTCCTCGGCCCTCCGTGGCGGAGCCGAGGGTAGCGAGCAAAGGACGAGGAGCCGGCAGATTGTCGGACGGATGGACGAGCGAACGGACGGAGGAACGAATGAGGAGAATGCGCGTGCGTGGGCGGAACTCCAGCTTACACGTGTTTCAACGTACAACTCTAAGGCTGGAGAACGAAGGGCAGTCGGCTGTGTGAGGATAAGCCGGCGAAACGAGCAGCCTGCTCTCGAGCGTTGCCTTCGCGTTAACAGATTTGCCGGCTGCAACTTTCTGCCCGCGCAGCAACTTTCGGTGTCTACTGTCCCCACTGTCCGTTCGTCGATCTAGATCCTCGGCGATCCATGCTGGTTTCTCTGGACGAGATTGATTAAAAATTGAGCTACCATTTCGATCGACTCTGAATTGAACCGAAATTTTTAATACCTCGAGAGCAGCGCTCTGAATTTAATTTATTCATTTCTTTTTCAATTGTGGTCTTTATGAAAAAATCCCTAAATTGGGAATTTCAATCGTTACTAATAGAAAGTGAAATAAATGATAAGATAATAAAAAGAGGCACGGATGAAACAATTATGATTTGTCGCGGAATCATCCCGTCGGTATTCCGAGGATTAATTTATCTACTTGATAATTGAATTTTGTTCTCCAAAACGAAATATTCCAGAGCATAATTTAATTTAACGTCAATTTCGCAAGTTGACGATTTGTTTCAATAGCTACGAACACGCGAAGCTGGTTGCGCGAAGTTTAACGCTATATTATACAATATATATTCAGTGATAGGGTCGATTGCAAAGGTGCTAGGATCGAGAACGATACAAATCAGAGTGACTAAACTCGGACCGTATAAATCAGTTTAATGACTGTCTCGTGTCGCTACCTTTAACCGACTTTCATTTATAGAAGTCGTTAGCTTTCCATTCATTCGTATCTCCGGAGCCATTCGTTCTCGATAACAATCAGAATCATTTCCGAGAAAAATCATCGTTATTTACGATCAGGATAAAGGATTACAAACAAGAAACGCATAGGAGAATTCGATCACTTTCTTCTTCCATCTTAGTAACTTAATCTCGTCGAGCGTCCCAATTTTAATCCTCTGTAATGAGAAAGAACTTTGTTTATTAACGAATTACAAATAATAAGTTAATTTTTGTAAATGTTACAAATTACATTACAACTGTACCGGTGAAATTCAATAGCAAATCAACGAGCGGACAAAATAAAATTTCCAAAAATGTAGATTAAACGTAACTTTCAAATCATAGATACTAGAGTATCGTAGAAGATCAACAGTCTGAGACACGTTAATGATACGGTAGTTTTAAATCGTACCACTCGATGAAAGTGATTTACTTCCAGTCTCTCGCCTTTCCATCGTCGTAATTATCATCCGAAACTACCGAAGGACTATCGAACAACAGAGTTCGGCCTCGTCTCCCTTCCTCGGAAACATTGAAAACGCTTTTACTCGAACGACTTTGGATTCCGGGTGATTTATACACCGCTCAAAACCAGGCAGAAGGGAGAGGGAAAGGGAGGGAGGGAGGAGAAGAGGCAATACCTAGCAAAAGGGCAAAGTGGAAGATTAGAGGCGATTATCGTGGATCAGGTGCGCTCACATTCGGCCGTAACTCAGCCGGCTGGACGCGTGGGTGGCGTACCTGTGTGTCCGGACGATGAAAGAGGGCACTTCCTTATACGTGCAGCGAACACCGAATACCGAGACGCTTCAACACTTTCTCGATAATCGACCTTGAGATTGTAACACGCGAGAGGATCGATCGGAATACGCTACGAGGAGACGGGATAATTGCCCGGAAAGGGCGATCTTAATTGGCCAGGGCTACTAGTTACCGTTTCGAAAAGAAACGGATTTCACGATATATTAGCTTCTCTCCTTGCTCCGGACCCGACGTTTAATCGGCCATCGAGTGATTTCATAAGCGGCTTCAGATTGCCCGGAAATTAATACACCGTCGATCTCTGACGCGGCGATAAGTCATAGTCTTTTATCTCGAAATTTCACTTTATTCAACTCGAGGACGAGATATCTCGCTGCGGAATGTCGATCGCGACATATAACACTTGGACGAGACATTTCACGTCAAAATCAAGTAAAATCGTGCTGAAATCATAAATAAATAGGGCTCTTCCGGATGAAATACTTCTCCACTTGAAATAAACACTCCTGTTCTACTTTTCCACTTTTCCTCGACGAGCGTAACAACAGAACGCAATTACACGCACAATCACAGTTGCCGATTCATTGTAGATTGATTGGTTGTTCTGAGATATCATTGTTGTTATATTGATATTACTATTGTTGTTGTTGTTGTTGTTATTATTGAATCACAAATGTCATGTAACTTTCTTCATTCAGGGACATCTGTCAGTCTATCAACATTTTTAACAACTCGCTTCGCTCGTTCAGGATTTATGCAATTAACCATATGCCTTTTCAATTAAATAAAATAAAACGTTCCGCCGCGGGAACATATCGTACGTGAAAAGAAAAAAAGCTGAAATCTTTTCTCACGTGGAATATCGGTTAAAAGGACATAATCAGCGTGCCAGCGAACAGATAGAACGTCCTGGGAACGTCCGACACGATGGTATCGCGGGTCGATCCAGAGCAATCGGATTAGAATTACGAAATTACGCGGCGGATTCCAAGGGAAGAAAGGAAAGGGAAGATCGGGTTACAAAGGATCTAAATCTCTCGCCGAGATTCTCTGCCCTCCGCGTCGTAACGCTGGCGACTGTATCATTTGCCCGGATTAGCATAATCACCGGGAACTTTTACTGCGCTGGCCCGCGAAAACGCCGCGCTGGTAGCAAATGCGCCGAATGAAATAATGAATAGCACAGTTTCTGGTATTCGATGATTATACGCATCGCGACCGGCGAAATTATAGATTTGCCGTTTCGTCTGTTTCGTCTTCGACCCCTCGACGTATCAACGAGCCAGCACCGGGAAGGACAAAAGAGAGCGGAGGCGGGCGATCCAGCGAGAAAAAGACGAGAAATGGAAGACCACGAGGATTGCGGTTCGTAGAAGAAAAGAAGAGAGAACGGTGAACGAACCAGAGAGAGAGAGAGAGACAGAGAGAGAGAGAGAGGGGTTGAAATGTGCGTATACTTGGCGGGTGTAACGAAACGTTTTTGCCCGAAAATTGCTGGTCGACCTGGCTGCTATCCGAACTTTATGTGTCCGAATGGAATCTCGCCGCGCTTCGCGTCTTCCTTGGTATTTTCGACAACTGGACGACTTTTGGAAATTGCACGCTTCGGAAGCCGAGGTCCGCGTTCAGGAGGTGGCAGAGGTGTGAAACATTCCCGAGACAGTGCATTAGGCACCGGAAAAAATTCGTGCAGATTCTTAGAACAAAATTTATTTGTGTTTTTCTTTTTTTTTTTTGACGCAAGTTAATCATTCGCACTTATTTTTCGTAGATTTTAATCTCAACCATTTAAATCACTTTCACGCTATCCTTTCGTTAATAGAATCTGTTCACCATTCTGTTGCATTTGCTTATCACAATTGATAATAATTCAATATCGATAATACCGATATTATCAAGAATAAATATTCCGCATGAGATGAACGCATGAATTTTTAATCTTTCACTGCCTGTCTTTAATCTCGTTACACGCGGAATATTTGAATCATTGGAAACTACACGAACTGTATGTCATAAATCAAACTTTTGAAGTTTGTGTATTTACACATTATTATGTGTTTCAATAAAATCAATTTTAATGAACTGCTATCGAATCTGTTTCGTTATCTAACTTAATTGGTTGTCGTGTGATATGTGATAATTAGAAACGATAAGCTCGTATGAGAGTTTCGTTGGAACGTCACGCGTCTCGTGAATCCGCGAATAGATACGAAGACTGGATAAAAGGCACGGAATGAAAAGAAAAATACGAGTGACGACTTCGCGCGTGAAAAACGGAGAAAAGGGAAAAATATTCGCCGACAAAGGTTCGCCACTGCGTGAGAAGGTTGACGCGCAAACGCTACGGCTACCAAGAACAAGCCAAGAATAAAGAAAATGCATGGATCTTTGTTGAACTTGTTAATTAAATTGTGCATAAATATTTCCACGTTTTCCCACTGACGTGAATAAATCTGTTTCCTTTCAGCGAAAAAGTAGAGTTAAAATTACTCTCGGTAACAAAGAAACGCTTTATTTTTTCCCAACCTTTCCCCCTTTTGTCTATGTAACTTCAGGAAAGTATTTGCAGGAAACATTTTAGAAAGGTGTTCATTTTTTGCCTAATTTTGGAGAATGCATCAAAACCCGAGACGCGGGTTATTTGCGAGATCTCGGCGAAACAAAAAAAAAAACAGAGAGAGATCTAAACCGTTAAATTTGAAATGATAGTAACTTCGTACGGCTATACTGCTCTTAGAAAGCTCTTAGAAATTGTTGGAAACTCGTCGGAGCCGAATGACATTAATAGTTGGACGCGTGATGATCCACGAGGGGACAGAAAAAACAAGAGTTTCGAAAGAGTGGAACGAAGAAGCGGACGGCGGAGACGCCGAAAAACACGGCGGAATGACAAAACGAGGCAAGAAATACCTGGTATTAAGCATGAGCCTCAGAAAATGAGTGTTTATGGCTCTTACGCCGCAATTATTATCAAATAAAGAGTCGTTTATGCGTCCTGCCTGCAAATGACACTCGAGCCTTGGTAACCTGTAATTCTATAGTCATTGCGTTCGTACGATCTTCGAATTCGGGAAAATTTGTTCCTTCTTTTTTTTTCTTCATGCGAGTTCGTGCCGGTATCATTCCTCGTTAGTGAGGGAACATTTTTCTAAGAAATTCCAATTTAACAAATTACATTAAATCCCTAATCAAAGCGGAAACTTTTAAATTTCATCGTGCAAATTATAAAATAAAATTATAATTTACGAACTCTTTATCGCAATTTTGCAACTCTGCGAAGTTTATAAATTTTTATTTCGAAAGATGGATCAATTATTCAGGAGCTACTGCTGAAGTGATTGCAGTAAAAAGCAAAAGAAAGGAATCGAGAAATCTGTGGAAGAATCGCAAGATCGTTATTACAAGAATTATGAATTACCTGCTAATTTAGAAATTATTTTCATATCGCAAGATCGTTATTACAAGAATTATGAATTACCTGCTAATTTAAAAATTATTTTCAGAATATTACCGGCCACTAATTAAAGGGAAAACCAACCGCCTGCTGCGAAGCGAACACCACCACCAGCAATTATCCGGCAATTTTCTTTTTAAAAAAAAGGAGTGTGAATAATTCCCCGTTAAACGCTCTTACCACCGTTGCGAGTGTTGTACGAAATGTCCAGTTGTCAGTTCACGACGCAAGAAGACGAGGGTGGCGTGTCAAGGGAATTATCGACGAAACGAAATTGGAAAATAACACTGGCGACCCGGATCCATGGGAAATTGTTTCCTCGGATAAAAACGTCTGGCTCGGGTTTCGTAACAGTTCGAGCGATACAGCATGATTTCAGTTGCCGTGACTAACTCTTGGGAACAGGTGGGCTTAGTCTAGGGCCAATTATCAGACGCCCAGTCATTATTAACTTCGTGGAACGAAAACATCATTTTATACAGTCGCCGTTTTATACAGTGTCCGATCTCCTTCGCCTCGGTTTCTCGATCATTGCGTACCGACCGGAGAGCAATTAACCAGAAGAGGAAATAAAAAAACGTCGTAATCATATAATCGGAATGATTTCTCGGATAATGTAGAATCAAAAGTATAAAAAAGCAGGTAACGCACCTTTCTGAGGGAGGGAGGAGGGGGGACTTTGATTTCGAAGAAATCGAGGCGGAAGATTTATTAAATACCTCTGCGCGTCTGCACGCTGTTGAGCGTTGATTAATTCCCCTTTACATAATTCATTATTTGTATACGTAATTCGTGTTGATGAACATCGGTAATGACTCTATTTGCCTTCTATCGTTATTACCATGCGATTAATTCTAATTTATATAAATTTATCGCAACACCGCGATATAATAACAGCGTATTAATGCGCTGCTTGCATTATAACTCTGTTTTTTCTTCCGTGTAAATCAAGTGCCTTGAAATGCATACAAAAAGGAAACATTTTCTCGCTATGACTGACGTCATGGCACAGTGATACAGCGGAAATTACGTTAATCGACAATAAAATGATTATCGAAGTACGAAATAAAAGTAAATCAATTCGAAATTGTCCAACTTGTTCACAGAATCGATCAGATTCTAATCAATCGATCAATTTTATATCGATAAATCATGGTTTCAAATTTCGAAACCGCGAAAGTAAATTCCCAAAGGATTCGCTCGACGTTTTCTCGTCGTCGCACCTTTCCCACATGCAGACTCTGTAATTTTAAGGAAACTTCAAAAAACTCAAGTGTTTGTAAATTATCGTTTAGTCCTTAATAGGTTAAACGCAACCTGTCGGAACTGATTGGAAAATGACGCGACGAAACGGCGAATAAATCATGCTCGACGACGGACTGTGAAACGTTGGCGATGTATGGCGGCGGTTGCACCGTGAAATCATAGTTTGTTGAGTTATATAACGCGAAAGAATCCACGGAGGAGCAACGCGTGACGCTGGTCGGCGAATAGGCCAGATTCGTCGCGATATCGTCGCCGTATTATTAAGATTGGTATCTCGCGTACGTCTGCGCGCGCGTTCGCCAGCCTATTACACCAACTTGAAATTATACGGGCGATAGAGGCGATCGTTAATAAGGGTTGTTCCGCGTCTAATCCGCGCTAGATGATTCAAAGACGCGAAAGTAACGCTTCGTCCGTCAGAAACTTTCCAACGATTACGCTCTTTCGGCCGCGAAACGCACGTGTTCGCACGATCGACGCTCTCGATTGACTAGCGTCCACAGTTTCTTGCTTTTCTATCGACAAACGGAGCAAAACGCGGCGAGAAATCGTGCACAACTGGCCACTATTTTGCTTCTTGTTTCGTCCGTTTCTCTCGGAAAAAGCCGACTTTGGTGTGAGAATGCCAAAGGGAGAAGAGGCGAGGCGCGCTGCGAAAGTTGAATCATTTCATTCGAGAGGCTCCATTGCAACGGGGCGAGATCTTTCCCTCGAGATTCAATTGGCGGATACCGAAGATCATGAGCGACCATTTTCTCTCGGCGAGATGTTTTTGCTCGATCGATCGCCATGCTGTTGCTTCTTACGAGGCTCGCTGCGCGCTGAAGAATGACCGTCTTTACGGCTTAATCGTCTTGACCAGCCTTGCTGATGCAGGGAACGACGATTACTTTGTCGATTCGTGTGTTTCTGAACCTTATTTGTTGAGAAATAATTTACCAAATGTAGATTCTAGATACTCAAACGCATATCTTTTCCATTTTCTTTTTGCGCATTTGTAAATTACCAATTTAAATAACCGAGATATCTGAATTGATTTACGTTTAACAAAGTAGCTTAGCAGAGAGCAAGTTTATACATTTCGGGGTGGTTATTGTCGCAGATATTAGTAATTCAAAATCAATCAAAGAAACTACTTATTTGCGCGTTGGTTTTTACCTGAGAACTATGATCGTGACAGCCAATCGGGGCATTAGTGGAATATCGAAATGACTACCAAATTCCTACAATTCGAAGCCGTTACAATCAATCTAGTCGTTTGCATCAAATCGGATTGTATCATTTCCTCCTTGCTCGATCGTAGAAATAGAAATGGACATTTTTCCCTACGTGATTACTATCTCTTAGTATCACTAAAACAACGTGACCGAAAGCGACAACTCACAAATAATCAATTTCAAGATTGCGGTAGAAATTCCGGAACACAGAAATGAAAGAGGAATGTGACTGATTGCGAGAAGGGATGCAATTTGGGGCAGCGCAACGAGAGGAGAGAAGCGTATGAAAGGTGCACGGTCGCGCGAGCAATTCGAGCGGGTTGCAGCAGTGGTGAAGAAGCGGACTGCGCGGGCGGCGCAGCGCACGGTGTGCATCGCGGTGGAAGAAAGCGCGTGGTGGTCGGGGATAGAGGGAACACGAGCGGCTGGATAAGAGTAGAGGGAGCAGCGGCAGCACGGAGGGGCCCGATCGAGCACCAGGCATCGCGGAGAGGAGAGGAGAGGAGAGGAGAGGAGAGGAGATAGGAGAGGAGAAGCGGGGCCAGAGGGACAGTGTGTAAGAGGGGCCTGACACGCGATGCCTGCCCCGGGGAAGCAATCACGCGGCGGGCGGCGGGGGCGGGCCACGAGAAGGGGCCCGGAGAGACCACGTTGCCTCTTCCTCTCTTCTTCGTCTCCCCCGTGCCTCCTACACCGGACTCCGGGTCCCCTGTCCCCGCTCCTGTGCCCCCACCTCCCTCGTTCGTGCACCCAAGTCCCCCTCCGGCAGCGTCGAGCCGCCTCGACGACTCAACCTGCCAGCCAGCGCCTCGAACCTCGGTCCCCGTATCCCTCCTTCTTCTTCATGGGCCCCTCTTCCTCCCCCACGAATCTCCTCCTCCCGCTGCTGTTCCCCTTCGCGTTTCACGAGCGAGAGAACGCGTCTCCAGCACGAGGAGAAAAAAAGAAAAAAAGAAAGAATAGTCGCGCCCCGCGTATGTGTGTATCCGCCGCGCGCATACAGCAACCCGTAGCAACCCTAAGAACACGGTCTGTACTCTTTTTCCCTCCACCCGCGCGTCCCCCTTGAGGCTGGTTCGCGCCGTCGTTGGCCGCCCTCTGCCGTTCGCTCGCCTTCTTCTTTCCTCGTCGCTGCCCTGCCCTCGTGGATTACTCTTCGGGCTCGACGCGCACTGCTACGGGGCACTGTGATTACGCCGCATAGAGGTACGACCACCGCCGACAAAACGAAACGCGATCGGAGCGCGAAACAGCCGGTAAGGCTCGTCCGTTCTCGTAATGAGTATCGCCTAGGTGTTCTTTCGCCGGCACGGAACGTACCCCCGACCGCTGCCAAGGATTTGTTGCACCAGGCTCCGGGGAGGAATCGAACCACGTTCTCTCTCTCTCACACACACACACGCACACACACACACATTCCGTCTTTTCGATCGACTCAGTCTGCACTTTTATTCCTTTCGTACCGCTTGCTAACAGCTAGACGATACTCGAACCCCTTATACAGTCCTTTCTCTCTTACGTCTATCGCTTTGCTTCCTTCTTTTTTCCCACTACGAGTTCTTCTCGAGCTCCGTGATTTTTCAATCTATCGACGCGTTCTCGCCAACAATCCTCCTCGTTATCTATAGAATTCGAACGTAATGCTGTCGAACAAGCGGAAGGAGAGTTTCAGAGTCGAAGAAAAAGCTACGCGCGACTGGTTCCTCTTATCTTCGACGTTCGATTGAAACGCTTCCCGCGGTAATAATAAATAGCGCAATCGGTTTCGTTACGCGTGTACGATCGCGAGATACGAGCGATCGGAGCAAGAACAGGATTACCAGGGCGGCTGGTACAATCGGAGTAGCTCTGGTAATGAGCGCCTCGGCCTGGACACCCTACGGGGGTGCAGTGTATCTCGCGTGATTCGTGGCTGAACTCTTGTCGTCCAGGCTGCTAGTTCCTGCAATCGATTAAAACATTCGATTTGGTCGGAATATTTATCGTCGCGTTATTAAGCTATTTCAACGGGCGAGCGCGTAGCCACCGGGGGTTGCGCGGAGGGAGCTTTCTTCCTGGCGATAAATCAACGGCAATGTAATTATAGAAGTAGACCTCGGCGCGATGATAAAACGAAAAGCAACCGTAACGCGAGCTAAGGCTGATGAGTCCAACGTGTTCCCGTAGTGCTACAACTTTTCTTCCCTCCGCTGTAGCAACCCTTATCTCCTTGACTGCTCGACTGATTAAATGTTTTCTTGATCAATTAAACCGGGACGAGGCGCCGAAACGCGACCGGGTATCATCGCCTCGCGCGACGGTTCGGTGGTAATAACACGAAGGAAAGAAATAGAGACAAATTTACCCTCTATCACCGTGGTGGAATCTCGGAGGCTCTGATTGATCTTCACCTCTGTTGAGAAATCTCACGTTTTGTTTTTAACATTCGTAGATAATAAAATTTGTCAATTGCTCGTTGCATTTTCAAATACCGCACTTTTCAGAATCTTCGTTGCATAACATTTTGAGACAAATTAGTACTTGCGGAGAGTGTATATTTCTTTAAATAAAATTGTTATGCCACAAATCAGAAAGAAGAATTGTAAATTTCGTTTCGGGCTTCCTTGAGGGTCCTAGGTAAATAGGGGTAGGTAAACTTCTCTAAAGTAGTCGTACGACTTGTGTTTTTTTAACGTTTGCATTAAATGTCGATTGTCGGCAAATACGTCAGCAAAGGGGGAGAGAATCAAGGGCGGAGAGCCGGTCGTTATCTAGAGAAGGACACACGCGGTGAAGAGAAGATCGAAGAAGCCGGACCGTAGCAGGAGAAAAGGACGAAGGAAGAGAGGGCATCTGCAGCTCCGGGGCTAACTATGTAAATGAGAACGGAGAACGGATCGCCTCGGTTCAATAGACCTTCGACCCTTGGGTCCGGATAATTTGTTTATGAGCAACGCACGCGGCTATCCTCCGTATCCGCCGCGGGGTAAGAAGCTGCACGGTCCATCTCGCTGCAGATTCTATACAGGGCCTCCTTCATCCAGGCGGTCGCGCGACCAGGACGGGAGAGATCTGCTATACGATTTACATACGATTACCGGGCAAAGTGAAGGCACGCACACCCACGCCACGCAAACGAAAAGAAGGGAGTGCAGCGTCGTACCGGCAGTCCGTGGAAGGGTACACCCAAGAGAAGAGAAAGAGGGAAACTGGGGAAGACAGACAGAGAGAGACAGAGAGAGAGAGAGAAGGGTGAGTCCTCCGACAAGGACGAAAGCGGTCGGTGAAAACGGGACAGACGAATCAAGACTCGGGAGAGAAGTCACGAGAGAGGATGAGACGAGGATGATAAAGTTGGAGGTGGAAAAGAAGAAGGACGAAAGGTTACATGATGATGATGATGATGATGATGATGATGATGGTGGTGGTGGTGGTAGTGGTGATGATGATGATGGTGATGGTGATGGTGATGGTGATGATGATGATGATGATGAAGAGGAAGAAGAGAAAGATGAAGAAGGAGAAAGAGAGGGAAAGA
>KQ435794.1:7993426-8006715 GCA_001276565.1 Melipona quadrifasciata | reverse complement strand
AACGAACGTCCCATTTTTTCAATTTATCGCCCAACTTGAACCAACTTCGATCTCCGTTTCAATCTTGAACATTGTTGTCAAACCTATCTCACTTAATCGATCCCCAAAATTTTTCTCCGCCTCTCTTTCATTTTTCAAGAATAATGTACATGTAGATTATTAAACCAGTGCAATTTGACTATTCATATTACTTTCTTACGCTCTATTCCTCACCTTACTGATTTTGTACTGATCTACTATTTTATCATTGAAAGTGATTTTAGAAAATCGGGCCTCTTCACGTGCAACGAAAATTAGCGATTGGTTGATTTGGGTCACGTGATCCGCGAAGGGGCGTGGGGTAGACCTCGAGTAGGAGTGGCGTCGTCTAGTACTGAGCGATCGCGCCTGTAATAATTTGTTTTCTATCGATTCAAATGTTTGCATATCGATAAAATTTTATGGCAAAAAGGTCGTCTTCGATTTCTAGTGGGAACAGTTGCTTCTGGGCCTTTCAGTGAGACGAATCGTACTGGGTCGTACAAGTCGTGCAGTTTTTGATTGGGTTCTGTATCAAAGGATAATTTCATCTCGTATAATTAAAAATTAAAATATCCGCCGATTTCGATGACTTTTTAGTATGATAAACGATGCAGACACTAATGTCTACTTATTTACAAACTGTAATACTATTTATTTAATTAATAAAGGAATCAACAATTCGTTGATTAAAATTTTCAAAAAAGTCAACTAGGTTCACGCCGATCCCGTATAATTTTCCACAAAATACATAAATAAAAATATTTCACAAAATATATAAGTAAAAGCTCATGTGCCTTGTTGTATTGTAAAGTTCTTTCCACCTCCCTGTTTTTTAATACTCAAAGATGTAAAACGCTTCCCACCAATGCTCTTTTCAACAATATCCTAGCCACCCTCAGCTCCAATTCGCACGAAACACGCGAATCAACGTGGCAACGTTATTGTTCTCGATCTCACGGGGTGATAATGGTGGCCGAGCATTCCTCTCTGTTTCAACGTGCGTGCGTCTTTTCTATCGATGGAGAGGCTTTCACGTGCTCCTCTCTCTCTCTCTGCGTATCGGTAACAGTAACTCTGACGGGCATAAGCCGAACGCTGGCTGCTCGTTTCCTCTTCACGGGTCCGCGACGACGCCACGTGGCGGCGCGTGCCGCAAACTAAAAAAGACCCCTCGTGCTCTCGAGTCCGAGTCTCTCAGTTGCCGGACGAATATAATTAACCATCAGTTTTAGGTTTCTTCGGAGGAACAACACCATGATGAATATGATGAATATATAGTCCCTCTCTCTGTCCCCTTTGGTACGAACGAAATGGCAGCGAAGACAAAGGGGGGGGGGGGGGGGGGGGGGTGAAAAAGAGAAAAACAGGGTACAGAAGAGACGAGAAAAACGAGGAAAAAGGTGAATCGGTCGAGTAGCAGAGGAGGGCTCGAGGGTTTGGGAGGGACACGAGCAGCCAGAAAGGCGGAATATATTTCGCAGGTTGAACGAGCTGCATAAATAAGACGGGATACGAGAATGCTATTAAAACGAGCGTGGAAAATGTGACTGTTACGTGTGAAGAGATAATGGGATGAGGATAATTGTCAGTTTCGCGGGTTACCCCTTTCGTGGACATTCCGAAATTCCTAGACGCGCTGAGAAATTAACGTTACAAATATTGTATTACCGCGTAGGTATTCATAAAACGATCGATTAATTTTTTAGAACAATATGCATTTTTATGCGCGATTAAAAAAGGGGGCGAACTTGTCAACCATTTCTGGTTCAAGATTGTGTCTTATAATCTGTGAATCATCCGTGCACAGGAATTAAATTTTAACTTTCATCTAATGCAGTAAAATGCTGTTATCCAAAAGGCCACTTCAATCTGCTCCATAATCTGTCAATTATTTTCAATGAAAAATTTTATCAAGGATTTGGCCACATTATCTTCAACGATCTAACAAAAGAATTGTACCTGATTTGTCTGATGATTTTACTAGAAATATACTTGATAATTAAAACATGAACTGATATAAGTTCTAATATGCCTAAGTTTACTCGTCGCACGAAAATAAAGATAAAGAAGGAAGAAAGCGAATATTGACGATAGACATCGATTGAACGAAATTTCACGTCTATTTTCCACTAGTTCCCTTTTACGCGCGTTTCAACCAATTTTTCAGTATCTGTCGTTGGCCGAAGAAACATCTGCCGCGGAAGCGATCGTGATTTAATTAGCAAAGTAATTGCAGAGTCGAATCTTTCGATATAGCTGAAGGGGACGTTGACGGGCTTGATTGAAACGTTGCCGGAAAAAAATAATCCAATTTAACCAAGGCGGTCGTTATAGCGTTAATTGCGTATAATCTCGAGCCTGGCTGTTGCAACCGTCGATCCGGATAATAGTTGCAAAACTGTTCAACCGCGAAACCTTCGATCGTACAACACTACCTCGCTGCGGAACACTTTGACACTCAATTAGCGAAAGCCCATTTTACAAAACTGAGCTTTCGCCTGAAAATCCATTTATTTGTATAACTGAAAGTGCAAAATCGAATGATACATAGTTTGTTTAGACAAAACATGAATTTCTTAGATTTAACGAGACATTGGTAACAAAACAACAGTACTTTTTATTGTTTTTTGAGAAATGTAAGTATAATATCTTTTTCCACCGCTCCAGAATCTACCTACACATACTATATAAGATCATAGATGTTTGAAGGATAAATCTAGTAAAATTTAAAAGACTACTCTTTACGCTACGTTCAACATTCCTATTTGTTGCTTTTTTAGTATCAAAAAGAATCTATCACCTACATCGCGATATTCTACTTTGTCTGATTTTTGCACCGAGCAACCAAGTAACGTATCGAAAATGTACAAAACACATCGACAAAATACAATTTTAGTAAAAAGTTAGACTTACCCAACTTTTGCATCAAAGTCTTCAATCCTATCTGCCTCTCTCAAGTTTAACAATTCCATCGTTTACACTACGATCTCCATTATGGAAAAAGAAAAAGGAAGAAACGAAGGGCAGAGAGTGTAAAGCTGTGTAGACAGATTACGGTAAATATTAAACAAAACGCTAAAACTACCCGCCGAGCCACGGGATATTCATCATTCCGGGCGATTAATTAATCAAAAGGCCGGACCCGCTGACAGCGGCCGATACTTCTGGTTTAAAAATCGGCCGGAGCACGTGGTGAGAGTACTCGAACCCAAACCGGCCGTGAAGTGCGCTTAATAGTGCCGTCTAATAAACAACGGGTACTCCAGCGCACTTCGCTTAGCAAACAAAACCCGGCTCGTTGGACACGTGCGAAGCTAAAATCATGATACTGTAAGCTTCACTTTTGTTACGCTGACCCTTCAACGAAAGAGAATGTAGCTGGCTCGAGTAGGTAGGCTAACACGACGGAGAGCGAAGCCGGGTGATCCAATTTACGTTAGGTGATTTCCTTCGGCATAGATAATGGATTTTATTAGCGGAAGCTTCGTTTCAGCCGGTATTGATCGTTTATCGGTTCGAACGGCGCGAGAAATTCATTCTGACGGCTTTCTCAACGGGAGCTCGATTAAATTCGCCACGTACTTTGATAAAGTGTAAAATAAAAACGGGCATTGATCATTGACCGAAATTGGAATTACGAAGCGAAATTGTTTGTAACAAATCACTGTTTGATCCTGAATGAATTAACAGACACGGTCCTCCTTAGGTTCAGCAACTAATAATCTCTCCAACTTGAAAATTTGCTGCAACTGACGTCTCAATCGCGATCCACCATTCGGTAACAAATTCCAGTTCCAAGGGACCAAAAATTAAAGACAGTTCCACTTTCGACTCGAGTAACACTCGAGATGGTCTCCACGCCCCCTGCAAAGTGGACGGTCAACGTGACGAGCGAACGTGAAGCGGCACGCGGACAAGCCATTAATTCGCGGCCCGATAATCACTGCCAAATTCGATATCCGAATCGCTGGTGGTTAAGTATTAAGTGTCAGCGTGCAAAGCGATACTTTCCATTATCCGTGACCGATCTCCGTTTAGCCACTTCCGGCTTCCGGTTACGTGGCAGGCCAGGCCGGAGGCGGTCGGCGCCCCGGGCCACTGCCGCCCCAAAAATAACCAATAAGCGACCAATAAAAGTAGAACTGTTAAACGGCCAGTTGTACGCTCTCTCGCGAGTAAAAGAGCTACCGGTTAATTACAGGTCTAACCCCGTAGCGCGGGTCCCGACCGCCGCTGCCTTAATAGATCCGTCTTTCGACGAGCGGCCCAACCGTTCGCGTTTGCCCGCTGATTTCTTGCTTTCATCATCGCGCCTCTTGGAACCAACATTGTGCAGTCCGAGGGACGTTTACGACGTACCGACAGGAATCTTCCTTCCGTGTGTGTCGTAGGGGAGGAATTTAAATGTTAATTCCATCGGAATTTGCAAAATTACTCGACTGTAGTCGATGAAACGGAGTAATTTGAACATCGAGCTACGTATTCCAATAGCGTAATGCAAATATAGATCAATCGCGCTGGTAATTGCGATCATTTACGATGGACAATTACCGATCCGCGTAACGAACTATTGCTATCAATATTCGCGTCATCTCAGATCATAACGGCACAATTTTACCCGATGACGATCGATGAAAATTTCGTCACGTTTCGGACGGAAGCTGTATCATATACACGTTTTCTCCATCGCCGTGACACCGATTGGATACAGTATCGAGCACAGGAATTCGCCTACGAACGAACGTGCAAAACACGGTCGCCGTGGAGTGGCACGGAACGCGAACGCCGAAGCACCGGTGGGCCGGTGAACTCGTACGGAAGTGGTGTATAACGATCGTAATCTATAATCTCGTTCCGAGGGGCATTCTTCATCAATTTCGGCCACCGACTCGGAAAAGAAACAGTCGACAGGTTGACTTGACTGGAGCAGGCGCGATTCCCAAACGGAGGCTCTTTCGGGAGTCGTGTGCTCACCACGGGGGTCGTATCCCGCAGGGCTTCAGCACCGACACCTTCTTCAGCCTCTCTTTCTACCCTCCCCTCCACCCTCCCTCTCCTCCCGCGATCCCCTGGTGCTTCTCGTCTGTTACATCCTCGTATTTGTATTTATAATGCGCATGAAACTATGCTTCTCTCTCGTCTCGGCCCGTTATAAATTCTCTCGCTACTCGACGTTTCCCTCGAACGACCCGTGCGCGCGACTCTCTCTCTCTCTCTCTCTGTTTCCCGTTGCTTGATCTTTTCCCTCTGCTTCTTCGTTCTTCTTGCACGCGACTACGTGCACGCGTACCGTAAATATTAATAGTATTAATACGAAGTCGGTAATACTCGGCGGTGCGGTATTTGATAATTTAATATTTGATTGTTTGCCAAAGCGAAACGGTTAGCGCGCAAAACCTTTTCTCGCCACTTTGAATTTCAGAATTTCCCGTGTCTTGGGAACCCTTTGTGCTTTCTACAATACCTACGTGCTTTCTCTCTCTCTCTCCCTCTCTTTCTTCTGCACAAGAGAGTCTTCTGGGCTCTCTTTGAAACCACCGACGTTATATTTCCCTTCGTTTTGATTACTGCGATATTACGCTTTTGTTGCCCGGTCCATGATATACAATTTACCATTTCGCCGGCGCGCTATGCAAAACGCGTTTCAACCGTCTGAATTTGCGAGCGTGTAACAACTAAAGCGCTGCATAAATAATTCCAGCCGTTTTTCGCGTAATTATGTTTGCATCCGAATTGCTTTCCGATTCGCGAACGGGGCGCGCCTGTTGCCCGTCCGCAATTCTTTTCTCCGGGTATATTTCCGAAAGATCCTCGCTCACCGACGCGAATTTGACCGGCGTCGAATTACAAGCGTTTCGCGCATTGATTCAAGACAAAACAACGCGCGTATTTGTATAAATTTCAATAATACGAGTCGAATTATCGGAAACTGAAGTGAAAAACTGCTGTTGCAAATTCAACGACAAGGATTATTGAAATTCTTTTAACTGGATACGGCGCTCAAATTGGCGCTCTAACGACCGTTTTTCGTTAATAATTTTCACCAGAATCTGATTTTTGTAATCAGTAACTGTGAATTCGTCGAAAGTGGAAAGATATGAACAAACGTGTAACATTTAAACTTATTACGACGTTGAAAATCACACGAAGCTCGTAACATCATCGGTCGTTGGAACGTCAAAAATTTTCCAACGCTCAATTTAATCGTGTGAAATAGATACAATATCCGTTGCACGAATTTCATTCTCGTTGCACAAATAAACGTTCTTTGCACAAAGCGAATTATCTAATTTGCGATCGTTTCATACTGCGAACGAGACACCGTAATGACCGACAATCTGGTGTAATTATCATTAAAAGTATCAAGGACAATTAAAAGCAAATTGTTCTTGGCGAGGGTAGGAGGTGGAAATATAAGTTGAGTGGATTCGAGAGAGCAGTAGCGAGTCGAGGCTGCGCTGGAAGAGCATCCAAGCGCAGCGTTAAGGAATTGATTAAAAAATAAAATGAATCACGGTCGATGAAACCCGCCACTAAAAACTCATTAAGCTACAGATTCTGTCGGTGATTTATCGTGGATTATATTCGCTGGCCGTGCTATAGATACAGTATAAAACTACGCGACTTCTAATTTACTGCCAAGACGATGCTGTCCTTCAGAGAATTATCGACATTCACGATGCGTCGCGTTTATTTTTCCACCCAAACGCGTAACTAGAATTCTGTTTCATTACGGAAAAGAAAATACATTCATCTGGAAATTAACACGTGTAGTTAAAAGAATGATTGATATTGGAAGAAAATAAGTTTGTTATTCGAAGAAGCTCTATATATACACTAGTCCCTATATATATTTTACATTTTACCACTTATTGTTTCATGCATAATGAAAACTAAATGAAGACTCGCACAAATCTCGGACAACTCTCTACGTCTTCAAATTCAAATTTGTTTATCTTGGGCAGTTTTATATTTTTGCGGTAAATAAAACTAAACTCTAAATGGACCTTATTAAGGTTGTTGCAGTCTCGTCGAATTTTAAATTATTTAAAATAATCACATTATGTGTTTGACGACTTAATCTTCCATTACACTTCCAACACTGGAAGGAAAAATTTATTGGGAAATAAAAGTCCACTCGAGGGTGAAAGAAACGGGGCCTGAGTAGTTGTTTGTTTGACTGGACATTACAACGAGCAATAACTCCACTTTCTACATTTCGCACATTGTGCGCGCTTTCCGTGATTTAATTACAAAGTAGATATCGAACGACACGATGAAAGAAATATCAGTACCGATCACTTTGCACGGACGCCGAGGAGTCTTCGGGAATAGCGAGCTACACCAGGTATATCCGCTAAACGATTCGTTAATTGTATTTTTAGGGGCTTCCTGCGAGAGGTCTCAGTTCCTAATTTACCGACTCGCCCGGTTTGGTTTATAGGTGCTTCGATGTGTACCGTTTATAGTATAACCGACACCACACCTCGTTAAATCAAAGGACTGGAATATGCTTATAGCTATACGTCCCCTAAGAATTATAACCAAACGAGGGGAACGTCTTCTGGCTCGATCGAGCCGCCATAATCGAAAGGCAACTGCAAGAATTCCTCTCTGTGCAACATCTATTCCAATTCTCTTCGTGTTTGATTTTCAAAGAAAAATCTTTCCTCTTTTTTACTCGGAAATTTACGCAGCAGAATCACTTTTAATTCCAAAAGTCTTTGCATATTAAAATTTACACAATGTTCCAATAAAGAAAATTGTTAAAGAGCGAGTGAAAATTGTTTTTCTTTGCACTGATAATAAATGCTACATTTCTAAGCGCTGTTAGAATTACAACGTTAAGTAAAAGTTAAATTTATAAATTTATTTATATATACATAAATAATATAGAGAAATATCAAAAACAGACTTTCGATGCGCGCTGGATCCGACGATTGAAACCAAGACTTAGTCAAACCTAAAAGTCTATTTACACGATCGAGACAATCGTAAATAACGTGGGCGTCAAACGAGCCACAATTTACGGCTTGTTGAACTTCTGCTCCTCGTGAAATACGTCGATACCGCGAGGTAACTCTCTTACGAGCCACCACATCCTAGATAAATCCCCCTCTACTACGTCTATTCGAGACTCGAATCGAGATACGACGACCGTGGTAACTCGACGATCGTTAAACCAGAAGAAAAACGATCGAAACGTTCGATTCTTTCGTTCGCGAAAAGCCTTCACTGCCCTTGGCTCTCTTCTTCTGTCAGTCGAAAGTTTCCTCGCGTTGAATCGCGCGATTCGCTGCCTGTTCGCCGGACTCTTGCGCGACAAAGGGCGAATATCGAGACGAAGTGCCCGAACGGAAAGAAAGGAGAGCAGAAAGAGAGAGAGAGAGAGAGAGAGAGAGAGAGAGAGAGAGAGAGATTGTGGAGCTGTTGGCGCGCGCACGCTTTATTAGGTCACCCTGTACAGAAGTTCGCGAACTGGCAGGAGGGACGGCGCGGTTGCGGCCGCCGCGGACCGAGAAGAAAAGGAGGAGAATGGCAAAAAGAAAGAAAGGGAAAAGAAGAAAAAAAAAAGAAAGAAAGAAGAAAAAAAAGCGAAAGAAGAGAAAAAGTCGTTCGCTGGCTCGTCGGTGAAAGGGAGAGAGACAAAGGTGGAGAAAGAGAGCGTCAGCCATATGGACTTATCCAGCAACGTAGTCCGAAAATAATAAATCTCTGAGCGTGCTGCGGGATTATTAAAAGAGTCCCTAGCTCGTTCCCCTTCGGTAGAGGAGAGCGTTAAAAGGAGAAACAAAACGCATTACCGTTTCTTAATGAAGCTGAGGGATACGAACGAGCCGAGGCAACGAACGACGCAGGAACGCAGCAACGTACCGGTGCAAACGGCACCACACCACCGACAGACGGACGGACGGACGGACGGACGGACGGACGGACGGACGGATGGACCAACGGAATGGATGGACAGACACGGGGGATAGACGGACGGACAATCGGACGGTCCGACGTTCAGAACTAATTGGAGCCACGAGATATTAAGAGGAGACCAAAAGGAGACGAACGAAGCGACCGTCTCCGGGCGGAGGGAAGGTGGACGCAAAAGCCACCTACTACGTATGTGTGTACGTGGCTAAGGAGTGGCGAGATGTTTGAGAGAGGAGAGATCGTTCATTAGATGGATGCGCACCGATCGAACCGCCAACGATCGCATTAACAGCTAGTTTGCTCGTGTTACGAGTTTGTTTAACGACATTGCGTCTGGTTGGCCGTTCCAGCTGGCCGCCCCTCTCGGCCAGTCTTCGCGTACGCTTGAGAAAGAGAGCGGATTCCAGCGCGACGAGTCGAATGAAATAATAACAGATGTTTTAATAGATGTTTAACAGGTGGAAGGGAGTGAAAGCGAAGAATATGTAAAACTGCCGAGAGAAAGAAAGAGACGGTGTAATATGTATAAATCATTCCGGGCGGTGTGTAACGTGTTTTCTGGCGAAAGAAAATTACACGAAATAAACTGTTTCGACGGTGCATTCGATTTTACTAATGAAATTATCAATTACGTTTCTCAGCTCGCGAAAGACTGGTATGCAAATAAAGATCCAGGTTCGAAGATATTACCAAAAGACGAGCCGCGCGAATTTTGTTAAAGAAAAGAACTGATACAGTTCTGTTTCAATTAACGACAATAATGAGACGTTAAAACTCGTGAAAAGGTACACGACCCGACGGGAAAATTTACGCGAACGTGTCGAAGTTTGTCGGACAGCAACGTTAATTGGCTATTCGATCGCGATATGAGTTTGTTCAACGATATTACGCCGAGACGTTTCGTGTATCATAAACGCGAGATATCCTTGTACGAAATGATGTTTTGGACACGCATTGGGTTTATTTGCATTAGCTTCGCGTGCAAATGCAACAGAAATGTGCCTTAGGTATCGTAACGAATGGCGACTCGCGTCAACGGCTGGAGTGACAACGTAAAGTGGAATGACATTCTGTTAACGTGTCCTCGAGACATCGGTGTTGCGCGATACCGATCTTTGCTTTTATTCAATTTAAATTCATCGCTGTGACCCAGTAAAATAGCTCGAGCTGTTTCCCTCTTTCCTCTTTTTTTTTTTTCCTTTCATTTTAATTATTTTAAATAACGAGCGTTGCCCCTATAATTTAACGATCATCGCGAGAGGGATTGCGAAGAAACCCCGAAGTGTGACTTGACAAAATGAGACTAGAACCCCGTAATAAAAGAGATCTATGATGATATTTTAATCTCTATTTTTACGTTCCCGCAGATTATAGGCATCTTGAGTTACAACAAAAGAGAAATTAGCATGCTTTTACGATAAAGCCTGTGCCCTCGTATCATTATCGAATTATGGCTGGCTGAAGATCGTAATCGGACTAAAGGATGATTCACCTAGAAAAACGCCTACGTCGTGACTGTCGCTTCGTTCTTGTTTTCGTATTAAAAATGCATAAAACGAAAGATACTGAATATTAGATCGGGCGAGGGAAGAAGATGAATCGGCTGGCATATTTGGCGTTATTATAATTAACATGATGAGAGATAGTACTGCCACATGCGTAATCTGCACACGTGCGTGAAAAACAAAATGTACCAGAGAGGCACAAAGAAACATTTTTTCATCAAAAAAAAAAAGAAAAAAAGAAAAAAAAAATTAACGTGGCGAAATTAAAAGAGATGAGAATATTGCAGTTCGTTGATAACAAGCACAAACGAGAGTACGTATTTCTAAATCAAAGGAAACGCGGATTTTTCTTTCAAGTGAAAGACCCGATTCGGTCAGGAGGTCTTCAAGTTCGCCACTTTAAAACGTGTATTCCTTCAATTTTCCAGTCGAGTAAGCGTTCGTTGAAGGGCTCTTGTGTGTCTGGCAAAGCGTGCACTATCCTGTTACGCGATCTCTCCCAGCCCGCAATCAAAATTCAAATCACACTTTTACAGCCGAACATAAAATCAATATTCGCCCTTTGGACACGTCCCTAAATTCCATCGAAAACAAATCAATGCACTCCTCAACGTTTGAGGACGCGGAGGATATCGACAGGCTCGATACTCTTTCGATATTCCCTGCCACGACTATTTTCGCGTATATGTGTTTGAACTTGGTTCCGGATTAAAATTAAAATTAAACGGCCTGAAATCATTTATGATTTTAATGCGAAATTTATACATATTGCACGCACGGGGCAGATCATTTAATTATTTATATAAAATGTTACAATGTACGTACAATAAAATTGCAACGAGAAAGCAATCTACTTATATTTGTGCCACGTATTCTTTTTCGAAACGACGTTCGTTTCATTTTATTTCACCATCTCCCGAAAGAGAAACGGTAACTGCATTCAACGTGTTAACTCTCTATAACATCGCGTGTTACACATACAAGTACACACTTCATATTCATATTTCAAAAATTGTAATTTGCACACTCGTTCCATTTACCGTTTCATCGATATGTTATCAGAACGTCAAATTATTTATTTGCAACAATTAGCTACTAGTGTTAGATTTGGATTCGTGGCAAACAGCTACGATTAATTGTTTATTAATTTTTCCCCCTCGTAGATAAACGAAATTACTAATTACGGCGAGTTGAAAATCGTCGAGCAAATTTTAAGAAGAGCCATCCAAAGCGCGAGCCGTATAAAGAGAACCCGCGCGCGTACATGGTTGTTGCGTACCTGTCGACACGAAAAAATAGATCGCCTGATGGCTGCGCAGTCCAAAGTGTAGCAAAACGAAAAGAAGCGTCTTAGGCATCCGGAATAGTGCCCTTATAAATGGTTTTTCTATATTGCCTCGTGTCTGGCTCACGCTGGACATGGACATGGGTTACCAGTTCATTTAAATAAGTTAAGGGTCTCGCTTAGTGCCTTAGCGGGTCCATTACAGCTGGGCAAAAGCGGCTAATTACCTGCCTGACGTGAGTTATAAACCCCTCTCCGGCCATCGCTCCCACCTTCTGAATATTTTTAACCGGATCTCGATTTTTGCAATGAAAACGTCCTCCAGCCTCCTCTCGCCGGCTCGCTTTTGCAACGTTCACTCGCGACTTTATTGTCTCTCGCTGCACGAACCTATTCTTCGCTATCTGTACTCTACGTACAGGACGTGCCTGTGTACATCAACGCGTCGATAAGGGTCTCGAGCAAACGTTAATTAACGTTACGAACGAGAGAATAACGTTACAAACGAGAGTATTCGACAAGCACGGCGTCCAAGTCTGAAATATACGTGGCAGGGTCGTTTAAATCGTACGTCGCGTTCAGGTCGACTCGTTCGCATCCAGGCGAGCTCTCGAGTGTTCGTTATTGGTCGCGCGTTACGTCAAACACGGTTTCGGTTGAATACTGAAAAATTAACTGTCCACGCGGGGACAGTTCGTAAAACCGTATGTTGATGAAATTTCTTATCGGAGGTAATTCACCGGCGTTACCGGTGACGTTTGATGTTATTCGACGTCGATTATTTTATAACCGCCGCCTTTCAGCGCGAGTACCTTTCACACAATCGCGGGGGACGAACAGAGAGACGAACGACGGAGACGCGCGCCACTCGATTACGAATGTTTGATACGCGGCCGTAATTCGAGAATGAAAATTGTCATCTCGAAACGTTGGATTTGCGTTAGTTCTTTTTTTTTTTTTTTTTTTTTTTTTTTTTTATACCGGCGTATCGTGTTGAATCGAAACAATCACGTTCAACGACGAAAACTCGATTTAGATCGTGTACAAATGTTGCAGCGGGCGGAAAAAGCCAACAATAAAAAAAAAAAAAAAAAGAAAAAAAGGAAACAAGAACAAAAAGAAAAAAACGACGAATCATTCTAAATCGCAGGATCAATTTTGTTTTGCGGACGCGATCGGTTAAACGCCGGTTTTTTACCATTACCGGTCACGGCGATTTCTGACAGTCGAAATTTCGTAACAAACGATCGGGAAGGCGGTCCCTTTTGGACAGAAAATTAATCTAGTTTGTCATAACGTGGGCGGGTTAGTTCAAAGTGCCGCTAATGAGAAAAAGGCCGACCCGCGTCCTTCTTATTTGTCAATGGGATCATCGTGCTCATGAATCAAGTCAGGAAGATGTTCACTTGGTCCTCGTGAACCGCGTGGGTAGAAATTCTTCCTTTTTCATTCTTTCCTTCCCCGTGAATAACGCACGACACGGAACAAGTATTCGCCATTCGACTAATTAACAGTTACAGCAACAATTAAAGACGACCGATGCTTAAATTCGT
>KQ435794.1:7974226-7989068 GCA_001276565.1 Melipona quadrifasciata | reverse complement strand
GCCGGTCGTTGTTCACTTAAATCGAACCCGAAGCACGCACTCGCTACCCCAGGGACGCGAGTCGTTGGTTCAACGCGCGAACATGAGCGCGAAAGTCGAGTGGATGGCGAAGACAAATATGCGGGGGACACGAAACCGCGATTCAGCCTCTTAACTCTTCTGATTCCGGGCGAAAGCACATGCGTGTACGAATGCACGTGCGTGCACACACGCCCGGCCACACTAGATGAAATATCGCTCGTACACGTTGTGCTCGGAGGACGCGCACTGTTTGCCTTCGTGGTTTTCCTATCCTTTGCGCTCCGATTCGATCAGGGAAGATTGGTGGAAGTCGCGGAGAACGGACGGACAAACAGACGGTGGGAGAAGGACGAGACGCGATAAAGGTGAAAGTAAGAGAGAAAGAGTAACAAATCCGACACGTGGGACCGAAGTATTAATTCCACGTTCGATGCGTCCCTTGTTATTTCAAGCAAAGACACAAGCCGGCGCTCACATTTGCCACGCGCACGCATCATACTTTATTGGAAAATGTGCAAATATCGTGCCGCCCTCTCGCCTCTTCCTTCCCCCTTTCTATCTTTTCTCCCTTCTCTTTTTCTTTTTTATCTCGTTTCTCGACGCGCGCTATTTTATTTCGATAGCTTTTCCACGCGCAGACCAGCCTCCATTAGCAGTAAGTAAATGCAAGAATTCGCATTCGTGTAACGAGCGCAGCTGCTAATTATATATTTCACTTGCGTTACTTGATTTGTTAACGTAGATGTGCCTGATAAATGCAACGTTTCATTTAACGTAGATATTAAGTGATATAGTTCTGTTCTTGTACTAAAAGCACGAAATCCATTAAAATGTAGTGTACAAGTTCTAAAGAATTCAACACGTAGACACGACAGGAATCGCAGACTAAAATTTTTGATTTTTGTTAATGTTGATACGATATTCAAGAGAGAGAGAGAGAGAACTTACCGAAACATCAAAAGACAAGTTCTAACTGGAAGAATTGTTACGACGTCGAAACTATTGTATTTTTTGAAACGACCAGATTGAAATGATGGCGTAGATGTGTAAATGTAATAAAAATCACTGACGAAAATTTTTGATAGTAAAGTAATATTCAAAAGAGCGTTATTCCCGCGAGAATGGATTCGGACGGAACATCAAAAGACGAGTTCCAACTGGTGTACTCTCTGGACCGGAAGAGACGGTTACAACACCAAAACTACCGTCTTTTAGGCGGGCTAGTAAAGTTCTCTAACAATATAATTTGATCTGGACCGAGTCTGCCTAAACTTGTTTCCGTTATCCGCCTATGGTTCAGGCCTTACATTTCCTGCCGTCGCTATGTGATTTCCGTGGCTACCGAAGGGGAATCTTGATACGCGCCATACTGTGTCGAATATGTCTCGACGATTACCCGTGTTTTTCACCGCACGAATCACCTTTTTTTAGGTTTCCCCCGCAATCCTATTAACTTTTTACCATCGCGGCGAGTTTCTTTCTCGTAGCGAAACGCCGGTACGTGCGATTAATTTTTCAGGACCACCTGTGATTCGATAGCAGCTGCTTTGCTCCGAGATTCCCAACTTTATTGCAAATCTGTTGTTTCAATTTAAATAAAAAAAAAAAGTAAACTTTAATAAAAATGAACTTTAACTCGTCGAGCTATTTGAAACTAATACAGTTTAAAATAATTTAGGATTGGATTGACCCAATTTTGGAATTATAAATATTACTAACGTATCATAAATTATTATAACCCAACAGTACTGTCATCGTTTGATGAAGAAGTGTCGCGATTGATACAATTCTGAAGGAAACTTTAAGCAAAATTTACCAACGCGACAAAATTAAAACAACAAAGACGGCTCTCGTCTCATTGATTCGACGACAAATCTGGAAAGCGAGGCTTGACAATCGCATGTTGAACGTTGCCTAATCAACGCTCACCTCTGCACACGGCGCGGCGTGGCGCGTCGTTTTTCAGCGTTAACGCAGGCGTAATCGCGCAAACTCGTTCCCCTCATCGCGTACAGAATGTCGGGACGCGAATCGAGCGTCGCTAATTTACCTCGATAATGACTGCAACTACGGCGGAGAATTAACCAGCGAAAAGGGAGCCGAGTTGCCGCGAGTCGGTTCGATCCGTATCTGACGCCTGGTTGGCTGCTTTATGAATGGGGAGGAACCTCGGTGATCGTCGCACGATCACGGAAGAAGATTGATCTGTCCCCGGTGATCTGTGACGTTTATTAGGAATGCCCGAGGTAACGAGCTGCACCGGCTCGTTTTCGTCCAACTGAGGCGATCCACCTCGCCTCTCCTTTATGGTAATGGCACGAAATTGGGGCACGCGACTGGCGATCTTCAAAAAATCGTTCGGAGACGCGTATCCGCTCGAGCGTCGATCTTTCGCGGGAAGTGAATTTTATTCCGCACTTGGGAAAAAATTAATTTGAAACCTCAAAACAGGTTTGCGTGTTGAAAAATAAAAGGATAAAAAATGGTTAGTATTAGCAAGCAAGGAGTTGATTTTGTGAGTTTTGCGTACTAAATTATCAGGATAGAAGTTAGAAGTAAACAAAATCATTTCGTTCCTCCGTTTTATATCAAAAATTGTTGTGAATCCAAGGAGGATTGTAAATGAAAGCTGGATTTTGCGTGATCTTGCATATTAAAAAGTGGGAGGAAAGTTAATATATTTCTCAGCAAGGAGATGATTTTGTTTCTCTGGATGGCACAGAGAATTTTATGCCAAAATATCTGTGACTGCTGCGAATAAAAATGAAGCTTGAAATTTTATATGATTTTGAGTGTTGAAAACTAACAGGATAGATATTAATATGTCTTCGAGTAAGACTTTGGTTATACCAAAAAATTTTATACCAAAAAATTCTCGAGTCGCAAGAAGTTGATTGAAATTGAAATTTTTGCAAACTGGCGCTCTCATTTTCGCATGAATTTCGCGGAAATACATTCGACGTCGATGTCGTTTTACTCGTGATACATCTGTTGCATTTTTCAGCGTGTTTGCCGTGTAATATATACGCGTTTGTGCGGTATACAAATATTAGCAGAAAAAGTCCGTACAAGAATCAAGAGTAATATGAAGTTTAAATGGGTAAATCCGGACTGAAATCTGCTCGCGTTGCAGCTCATTGAATAACTGATCGTCGTTTATAGCCACATTGTTTGAGGAAATTACGTGTATTACAAGTTCCATCAAATTCTATCGCGCAACAATAGTATATTATCGTACAAGGCTCATTTAGCCTCCTTATCTGGGCTATTTAACATACGATCTCAATTGCAGCGGAGAGTAACTGAACATTACTTGCGAACATGTACTAGACATTTTATACTAGCATTTTCAACAGACCAGTGATTCCTAACGCACGAGCAAAATGAACAACGCGAATTCACCGCGTGCACAACTCGACGCCCATGAAAGCAATCTATTCGTCAACAAATATTTACCATCTAAATTATTGCACTTCCTGCGAATTAAACGTCACAGATTCGCATGTTACGCCTCTTGTTCGTTGCACAACTACGTATTTACACGATGTAATTGCATTTACATACGTATCATTCGAACCAACTTTTGTACGCAACAGTATCGCCAAAGCATTTTCTCTTCACCTTTGCACAGTTGACGCG
The DNA here is from genome assembly GCA_001276565.1 of Melipona quadrifasciata. Classification (NCBI taxonomy): domain Eukaryota; kingdom Metazoa; phylum Arthropoda; class Insecta; order Hymenoptera; family Apidae; genus Melipona; species Melipona quadrifasciata. Next base: position 7,985,408 of record KQ435794.1, on the reverse strand, counting down.
TTGACGAAAGAGAATTTGATCGCATCACTCGGATCGATTACTCTGCATTGTGGGAGAAACATTGAGCCAGTAATACCAGAATAGCCACAATTGTTTCAATTCACACGAATGAGAATTGAAACAACCTTTGGCAAAAAAAGAAAAAGAGTTTACAGTTAACGTGGTACTTTGTCGTTCATACGATTGATCAATTTTCTTTGTAGAACTAGTAACAAAGTTTTAACAATCATATTGCAAGAAAATTGTATTAACCTTTAACAATATTGTTTTACACTATTTTTTATATAGAATATCTATCATTTTCTTTGTAAAACTGTGATGATAAATTTTTAACTGCCACCAACATCTACGTGAATGAAAATTGTGACAGCCTTCGGCAGAAAATATGTTTACATGATTTATCAATTTATCGGTTCTTCTCCGAAAAAATGCAATGATAAATTCTGTTACTTCTGGCAGTGTCGACGAAAGTGCAAGTGAAAACTGAAGTTAACACTTACCTGCCAGGCGTTGGAGTCCAGAGCGAGGTAAGACATATTGTTGTTAGTGTCCTCCGTGGTTGTGAAAGTGTTGTAGATCCTCAGAACTCGTCGCCGGTCGGCACTTCGTCAATGTGAAAGTTCTCACTCACGTCCCGAGATGATCGGCAGGCGGCATCTTCCGTCGGTGGCTTCGACAGCGTGCAAAATGTCCTGCAGCATATTTGACAAGGATTTCATTAGATAAAATCGAAAACAGATCGATCTACGAAAAACGGGAGAGATCTCTCCGGACTTGCACGTCGTGCGTAACTAGATGGAGGACGTGCAGTTTTATATTTCTATAAATCTAATTAACAAAATGAAGTATCGATAGAAATTTATTTTTCTTTCATTATATACGTATATATGAATTTTTATATTTTTATGTTAGCCAATAACATTGTGAAAACTGCGAGACAAAAATTCTAAAACCTAGCACGTCACGTTTCCAAATAATTTATTACGTGGCTTGGAATATCGTCAATTTCTTACGTGATCACTTATATTTTGCATCAATCCATATTATTTCGATATTCGCACTGCCTGTCTTCTGTTTTGTGTCTCCTCTAACGCGCCATATTGCACACACATTCGTCATTACCCTATGTTACAAGCGACAATCAAAGTAATTTTGTTAAATAAATAAATAAGCGAAAATATTAATATACGCGTGTGACGATTGAAAGCGTTCAATTCCAGATAAATCTAACGTACTTTTAAATAAAATTCACCACGAGAGGGGGGGGGGGATAAATCTTCGTGACAAACAATTTAAACCAACGGAAATATAATTTTCACCGAAAAATTTTCATATTTATGCGCGAAAGCGGCTCTTTACTGCAAACATAACGTGTTTTTGAAACGAAATGAAATTCGGTGGAATCAGCGAGGACAATTACACGTTATAACTCCGAGCGTGTTAATAACGTTGTATTTATTTCTGTACTGTAACAATGCTTGCCCAATGGCAATTCATTCGTCGAATTGTCCAAGAAATCTTGCAAAACGAAGATTTCTCTCAAGAAATCAACAGAACAATATACGAAGAACAAACATACCTTCGAAAATGTAAGAGAAAAATTATAAACAGCGTGAATCTAGCAAAACGGGTGCAGGTAGGATTTTTCGAAGAAATTCTGCGAAACAAATATTCCGAGAAATCCTTCGAAGCAAGTATTCGAAGAAATCAAAGAACAATATACGAAGGACAAATACATACACCTACGAGAGTGTAGGAGAAAAATGATGAAACACCGTGAACAAGAGTCGAATTTGGGAACGACTGGTCAAGGTAAATTCAAATGGCAGGCACAAGACGAAAACAGAAAGTCGGCGGAAAAAAAATGTGAATTACACTGTCGTCGTTTCGAGTCCCCCGGGCGTTCCGTCAACGAATCGAGAACTTAGTTAAGCAAAGTTAAATACAGCTCCCCAAGGTGGCACAACCGCTTTTTAATTGTAAACACTTTCACAAAACGAAAAGATAACCCGAGGTCCCCCCCACCGCGGTACACGGCGATTTTGCAATTCATCATCGGTTCCCTACTCGACGAATATACGTTTTCATTATCTAAATCGTTTATTACATCGTCGTATTCCAGATAATAACTCGATTATGTATGTATGCTCGCGGTTGCCAATAGTTTCACGGTAGATGTTGCGTAGATACTACGTTTGTAATTAGACGTTATCAGCATTGGAAAGTAGGAATTATGTAAATTTCACTTTTTATCGCGCAGTTTCCATGTTAAGTAGCCCGGAATGATAAATCAAAAATTTAACGAGTACTCGATACGAACGACACAAAAATTACGTAGATAAATACCCTAATTATCGGGTGCAGATTACAGAGTCTCTCTACGAAAAACGGACAATCAGCCACGAAATTGATTTAAAATCTCTTAATAAGTCGATCGATTGCGCGAAAACGGCACTCGATCCTCTTTCGTTGAAAACGGAGCAACCTCGCGTAACCCATCCCGACTGGCAGTTTTAAGCTTAAATAATCACTTGTCACAAAATCGGCGGAGGAAATCGTGAGAAACCGTGAGACAGAGGAGACAAATGTACTCACCACGAGCTTCTTTGAACGAGAAACCGATTGTTCACGTCGAAACACACCAGAATCAGTCTCAGATGGCGAAACGATTGGAAGCACAGGCGTCACTGCATCGTCCGTTCGAGACGTCTTTCAAGCGCGAAAACGTAAAGTCACACGATGCGAGGGCTCGTTTCGAAGAAACGGAACACTCGATACGTTCTCGCGATTGATACGCGATCCGACTCGCGTCTAGGGCAGCGTAAACACGACTGTAAAATTACAACTCAACTCCTCTCACTCGTGTCAGTGGCCTCGCGGAGGATCCACCGTGTCGACGACTCGCGAAACACAAGGGAAGCGTGCGCGTCGCGACGCGACACCGAACCGTGACTGTGTGTTGCGTGGTGCTCGCGCTAAGCGTCGCCGCGTTTCCAAAGTTTTCGTCCTACTCGCGAAAGGGTAACAACGGTAAACAGGTCAACCTTTTAATAAGAAAATCGGCACGATCTCTCTCTCTTTCTCTCTTTCTCTCTCTCTCTTTCTCTCTCTTTCTTTCTGTCTTTCTTTCTCTTTGGTTGGTCTGTTGTTTTCGAACGTAGGCACTCGCACACGCTTGCTCACATACACGACCAGAGCCCAATAACCTAATCCTCGACTAGATTAGCAAGGGCTAATTCGAAATGCAACCCACGTCTTCCTCTCTTTTACTCATCGACTTCTCGATCCCCTTCTTGCCCTCTCTTTTACTCGCCTCCCCTCTCCCTACCTTTCGCCTTTTCTTGTGCGATATTGCTCCGTCCTTCGACTCGCGCCTCTCCCCTTCTCACTCTTTCTCGCTCCTTCTTTTCGTCCTCCTTTTCTCTCTCTCTCTCTCTCTTTCTCTCTCTCTCTCTGTCTCTCTCTCTGTCTCTCTCTCTTTCTACCTATTTCCTGTCTCTCTCTTTTTCTCCTCCTTGTCTCTCTTTCTCCCCCTCAACGCTACTACTTAGGATGAACACCGGGATATCAGCCAGGCGTCCTATGCTAGTAGGACGCGAAATTTTTCGGGATACCGAGAGAGATACCGGTGATGGCCCGTTGTACCGCGCGACACAAAGACGTATGGACGAGAACGAGGATGGAAACGACGACGATGGAGCGCGACGATACACGACGGGAAGGAAGAAAGTGACTTTTGTACGTTGTACCTCCCCCGGTGTGTGTTGCCACCGCACGTGGCGCGTCGCGACGTCGCACTGCGCTCGAGGCGAGAGAGGCGCCGCGGCGCCCCCCAACTCCTCTCGACAGCCACCCTTCGTAAACCACGCTCCCTACCTCCTCATCCTCCCTTTCGCTTCGTCAGCCCGCCTGCCCGCACCTGCGGCGCGTCCACCACCAACCTTCCCCTACTCGTTGCACCCCACGGGGGTGTGGTGCCTCCGCCTCCAGTCACATGACGGACCCTGCGCGGCCTCCCTGCTATACGCGCCTGCCGACGGGGATAGCCTAACCTAACCTACGTGACTGCGCGATATAACCTATATGAGCGCGCTTCATTTAACGCGCCGAGCTTCGTCAACCGGCCTACCGATCGCGCACCCCTCTTCTCGCCCTCCCGATGCCAGAATTTTCTCTTTCTGTATTTACGCTCGCAGGTAAACTCGCGTACTCGTGGAGTTAGAATACAACAGGCGACACTGCATCGACGTAAAACATTAAGGAAAAAAAGAAATGGAACGCACTCGAGTCGAAATGTGAAATTCAAAGTTACATCGATACGTGTGGCAATTGTCGAGAAGACAAAAGAGGGAAGTCGAGGAGAGATGAGAAATGAGCGCAACGATGGAACCGTGCGAAAGATCTCGAATACCCAGAGATCGGCGCGTATTTCTGGTTATCGCGTAGACGATGCGTGCGTGTGTGCGTGCGCGCGCGTGACGAAGACAGAGGGCTGGATTCCACACACCACACCCTCTGCACCCCCTAATCCTACGACGAGCTGTATAACTGTATGACGCCAATACATTTGTACGCCGTAACGCGAAAAGGACGACGAATGCTTAGCATCGACTGCGCATGACCGATCGATGCCCCTTCCTTCTCCGCAATCATCCCTCCTGACGAGCGACTACCACGCTACTACTGTACGTAGACCGACTTCGTACCAACCCCACCACCCTGTCTCCAGCGAACTAGGACTACCACACGCTACAACCCCCTTTCTTCGTACAGCCCTGCTGTCGCTACCTCTACTGCCCATCCCACTGCACACCGTGTTCTACCCCCCTCGATTCTAGAACGAGAGAAAGATCAAGAGAAGGATGCACGCTGAAGAAGGAGAAGCGGTCGGACGAAGGGTGGAGTGAAGAAGAGACTTCTAAGAACACGTCAAGACGAGGCTTCTGTTTTTCCCTCTGGAGATTTCGGCAGGTTTTCACGCCGTCGCTGTTCCCTTTCTTCTCATTTTCCTCGTCCCCTGTCTCTTTCACTTCTGTCTGTACTTCCTGTCTTTTTTGCCGTTCTGCGCGCGCTACCGTTACACTCTCCTTCTTAGCCCCTTTGCCCTCGTAAGGAATACCGTGACTCTCGAATTCAACGGGTAATGATTTCTCTCTGCGCAAATTCGTCAGAAACTGGTGTCTTTTGATTTTTAGAACGTTAACTGTGCATCGGTCTCTCTTGAACATCGGTAGCTGTTTCTTTCTTTTTCACTTGTCCATACTTTCCATCTTTTCGTTGTATTTCTCTCTACAGTCCTTTCGCCTCGTAAGAAATACTACGAATCTCGAAGGCCGATGAACCTCTTGCTCTCAGAAAATCGAGGTTCCCTGACTTTTAGAATGGCGATTCCAAGCGTCTTGCGAGTTTCGGTACCTTTTCGATCGCCAACGGAGAAAGTAAGCGCAACAGCCGCGGCATTCAGGAAGACGTCGCGAACGAGGCAAACAATCAATCACCGCGATCGATAACCGAACCGTTGTTCAGAGCATTTCCGTCTTTTAACGTCCAACGGAGAAGTGATTACTTTCACGAACAAGCCACGATATATACCACCGTCGCAACGTGCCGCCAGTTTCCCTGATCGAGCTCTAAACTCGCGCGCGAGAGGTCAAATCGTCCATCTTCTTGCCGGAGAGCGGCGCACCACGCCTATGTTAAATCGTGACTCGATCGAGGAGGAGGAAGCACCGGTGTTATATTAGCGCCCAGGAACAACCTGATGCGATCCTTCGGGGTATCCACGATGCTTCGTGAATAGCCCGTGGAGAAAGAGGCGAGAAATGCAAGATCGACAAACAACGTCGGCCGGCGTTGCGCAATTAACGAGACCAACCGATCGAACTGCAACTCGAAGCAACCATCGCGGTGGGTCGACCGGGTCAAATCTCCAGTCCGGTACCTCTACGTACAGTCGTCACTGACTCGATATAGCGCCGCAGATGTCCGATATGCGCTGTTCTACGAACAATGCGCATCGTGCAGACGTCGAACATCGTGGCAAACACGATGCGCGCACCTCGCGACGAGAGGGACCAAGGGAATTCGAGTTCTCGTCGTTTATCCTGGATATCTGTTTATCAGTGGTCGGCCTTTTCCTCGCTCGAGAGCACGAATTAACGTCCGAGTGCGAGCAGAGTGTCGTACGAGGTTCGGTTATTACGGTGTTTAACTCGCGTTTTACCTCCCTTATGTTCCCCGAATCGATGAGTAAGCTTCTTCAAAGGCGAGGAGGATGCGATTAAGGGAGCAGAACGGCAACAGGGAGAAATTTCTGAGAAATCGGCTGCTACAGCGAGGAGACACGTTCGCGTGTAAAAATGTAGTAATGAACGAGAGGCGGAAAAGAAAAGGGCACGTGGAACGTTGCTAATGATGGTCGTAAACGAGAACGGGAAGAGATCACTCCGAAGATGAGAGACGAAATGCTTGATGCACCTTGCAACACGAGGCTGATCATAATGCGAGTAACGACGACGCAACCAACAATTTTCGAGATTTCAAAGCTGCAAAGATTCCAGAAAATATTGACAGACAGCGTAACCGCGTGTATCGCAGTGACAAACTATTCGAGAAAAAGCATTATCTATTACGAGATCGATAGATAACTGGGCGAGTTTCTTCGCTCAACGTTCACGTTCACGAAGAGTGCCATTAAGAAATTAATTCGCCTCGTTGAACGACGTACGTACGATCAAAGACGGAATCCTTCCTGTAACGAAGCTTCGGCAGTTAACGGAGAAGTTGCTCGCTAAGAAATCTACTATAATCCACTTTGTTCTAGAGCACATCACATTATAACGCCATAACTGGCTCGTGTGATACAATTTAACTACCACATCATTACTCCCAAAGTTAAGCTGGTGTAAGTTGGAAATTACTAGTTAAATTGCATATATCCATGCAAGAGCCGAGAGCGCTGTGTAATCTGCCCATGTGTTTATCTATCGGTAGGTAGTCTGGCATATCCACCCTGGCGTGGCCCCTCTCCATCATCGAGATGGTCACGGAGACCATCTTACCCTAATTACCTAATAATCCGAAGCGATGACCTAACTTTGGGCCGTGTCTAAGTGGTTTCCGCGTCACAGCAAGTTGAATGATGTGTCTATAACTCCCGCAAATTCTAATAGACATACTCGAAACGCGTGCAAACTTGATTACTCTGTAATATCCTCCCTTTCGTCTCGAACAAATAAATATTGACGTCAACATTCTCACCATGTTTAAGCAAAGTACTTGGTAAATCGTTTCCTCCGTGTAAATCCTCTTATTTAACCATTTTTCAGTCGCTCGCAAAAATATTTTTATATTGTTCAACAAAATTCTTTAATTCGTGGAAACAATGAAATAGATAATAGTATTTGCGCGATTTTCCGTTCTAATTCCTCGTTAGAGATTTTCTTAAGACGTTTATAGAAATGAGACTCTAATTTCGAGGCAAGATCAAAGTTCTTGCTTTTTATGACAAACGACGACACGTTATTCGATCAATTGCCTATGGAAAAATATTTTCGATCTTTCATAGATTGATTATTAGATATTTTTTCGTATACTTCAAGAGCATTTTATTGATTTAAACACTTTCGACTTGCATTTGATTGAAAGTTTTTTGCCATGGATAGCATCTTCTACGTTTTTTAATTGAAACACTTTATGATACACTTAAATGTAAATCTTTCGTCGATGAAGCAACTTATACAATAACATCCAAAAAAAAGAAAACAAAACGAGCGATAAAAAATAACGAACTTCACAGGCAGCATTACACGCTGCGTCAGCGTAACAAATTCAACCTGACATGATTCCATTTTCCATCCGAGCTTTCCTTCCAGAATCCACAACAGTTTTTTTTCGCGTAAGGCATCTTTATACGAGAGGGAGGGGTACAGGGGGGAACGATTCCGATCGATGGAAGGACAGAATCAATAGATCCCGGATGATCCATCCGCTGCTATAAACAGATCCTACGAAATCGATACTGATCCCTATTGATCACGAGGACCGCAAACGCGACGCGTCCTCCCGTCTATATCCTTTCACGTTTCACGAACAGCTCGAGGCTGTCAGGTGCTACCGCCGTCAGAACCATAAAAATGTGCGTATCTGGAGCTGATTTTTCTGAAAACATTCGTGCATCTTGAAAGCCCGCTGAATAACCTCCTCTCCTTTTTTCCACTCCGCGGGCGGTGAAGAGCTTGTTGACTTAAGCGCGTGGCAAATTTCGTCCTTTCAAACGTTTTTCACCGCGAATACGGTTCGCTACCCCGCGCTACTTCGAGGATTACACCCACGAAATGCTTCGTGGTACTACGTCTCATTGTTACCACTTTTTTCTCTCTCTCTCTTTTTTTTGTGAATTCCTTTTCTTTTCTTTCTTTTTTTCAATAGATACCCGGTGTCTTTTCCTGTACAAAAACTGCGTACAACGAAGGGTAAAACGTGAGTTTGCTACATTTACTACTGCGTCAATAAATATCTCGTTCAAAAGATGTATAAATAAACTATGAATTAACATTTCTGAGGATACAATTAAGAAATTGTTTCAATTTTACAGAAAATTGCACTTTGGATTTCTATGTAATTTTACACTTTGAAATTTCCCATAAACGCATAAAAGTTCGCAGTAAAAATAATTGCGAAATATTACACACGAAGCATGCACGGTTGAATGAGTTTGATACGAAGATAGTGATAACTTACGCAACAGTGAATTCAAGAAAAAATTCGTTGCAATTACGATTTCCTTCGACGTTTTCCAAGTTACAAAAAAACCGTCTTTTCATCTTAATTTCCGACAAAGCGCGAACACGGCAAGAATAGAACAAACGCGGTCAAGTAAGAGTAATTTATTCCATTATTAAATATCCGGAAGTTTTTTCCCTCGCCCTTGCACCGTTCAAGTTCATCGGCTCGAGACTTCGAGCCAAGAAAAACTGGAAGTGAAACTTTCATAATTGCAATAAACAAGTCCCGGTTGCCGTGGCAAAACGCCCTGCTACCGTCAAGTACAAAGTGCTTGGCGGTAATGGCATGCAAATTGTTGGCTTACCTAACGTCTGGACTCCGTGGGTTCTTTTGAAATGTGATTTCTTACTACTTTGAATCCGAACGGGGTTTACCGGCCTTTGAAGAGCCGCGATATTTTTGTAAGGGGGTGTTCGAGACTCAGCTGCGCGAGCGGAATATCGAGCACGATATTACCGCGGATTTCTTTCTATCGTCACGGAGATTGTATCTTTTTTTTTTCTCTCTCTCTTTTTTTTTTCTTGAAATCGAAGGAAATAAAATTTACTTCTAGAAAGTGGGAATTAGGAGAAATTCGAGTGTCACAGTTTGTATTGGCAGATTGATTTAGAAGTTTGAGTCAAAATTTTGGGACATTCTCTTTTAAACAAAGAGAATTTTTCTGAGAAACTTTAAACAGAATTAGTTGAACGTGTTATTTATTTCGAAGACTGGTATGTTCTAAATTTCCGAGTGAGACTTTGTTACAAAAATCTTCGTGCTACTACAATACTTTACCCATATTTCTTTATTTAACAGAGAAACAAATCGGACATGCGTATTAAACTTAATCATACCGTGAACGTCCGACTCGATCATAAATCAGGAACGACTCAAACCTTTCGCTCTTCCAGCGAAAGAGCTACTATTAATTTCTTCATCAACATCCCCAGAGTTCGGACAACAAGTTCTCGTAAATTTGCGTCGATCGTTCGACCAAGAAAAGCATCTGTATATACGAGTTTATACGAGTTTCCATCTGTACGATCGTATCGCCCGAGGAAAACGCCTCGACCGTTTCGAATAATAATCCGTTTCTCCGTCGAAACCACAAGTCTCGCAACGTCCCGATCCTCGAGAGACCGCGAAACGGTCCCGGGATTAACGTTCATCCGCGCGAGGCAAAACACGGAAAGACGTGCGCGTCTCGAACAGGGAGTATGTACTTGGATTCTTACAGATAGGCTGATTCTAATAACAGCACGCCAGGCCGCTCGTTCCCGACTGTGAGCGACGTTCTGCCCGTTCCTGACTGCTACACGCCGAACATCGCCCGCAGCTGCGTGGCGTGATCCAGTAGCATTTGAAACGACGGCACACGACTCGATACTCTCGAGGTCTTGGGTGAATCTAACGCAATCCAACGTCCGACGGTGGTGCGCGATTTGCGCCATTACCCTCTGGATTCTAATAAGCGCGTGTCAATTTCTGTTGCAGTGCGGTGCAACCGATGCATCAACGGCGCGAAATCTGGTAGCACGAAAGACACTGAATGCCCGCCGGAGAGACCTGCTCGGTTTGCGGTCGGTTGGCGTGATCGAGCAGCGTTTGAAAGCGAGGCCTAGTGGCCGGGTACGGGGTCCTTCTGCACGAATTCCAGGCTGCGGACGGTAGGCGAGCACCGGTTACGTCGATGCACCGTTGCATCGCAGCTCTTAATTCGCGATAAAACATTGGTTCGATGCTTATTGAGCATTGAACGGTGCACCCACGGCGCGAACACGATCCGAACACTCTCTCCCTCTCTCTCGCCCCTCGCGATGGAATTTCTACGAAACTTACACGCGAGATGCACGCCGAGGCTGAAGGAAGAAGCGAGCGTGCGGACCGAACGAAAGAAATACGAGCGTCCGTGGCCACCGAACCGCGCAACGAAACATCGTCTCGTACGTTCTGTGCTCCGTCGAGGGATGAAGCTTGCTTGTGCAAGCTTGCACGACTAAGTAACGTATTAGCATAATTGTCTGTAGAAGGAAGCGATTTTTCCGCGGTGGGGATCCTTCGTTGCTCGGCGAGACGAGCGAGACGGGAAAAAGCAACAACTCTGCCGTCGATTGCCTTGAGGACCTGTTTTAACATCCGCGTTGTTCCCAACGCCACGCGTTCATTTCGCTTCCGATACAATTAACCCTATCGAGGGTACATATCACGCGATCGTGAAGCGAAATTCATCGATAACGCCGCCGCTGCTCAGCCGCGGCCTCGTTCCGTTTGTTCGGTAACCCGCCCACCGATCGAATATATCACACGTGCATAAGCTCGTACGAGTACACACGCGCGGCGAATTCTTCGGAAACGCGAGCGTCCTGCACGGTACGGAGAAGAAGGGGAGACAAGAAGAGGGAGGAAAGTCGAA
>KQ435794.1:7932681-7969559 GCA_001276565.1 Melipona quadrifasciata | reverse complement strand
GAAAGCGCGAGAGAAAAAGGAGACGATCCCGCGTGTGTGCGCGTGATCGGGACAGAGACGGAGAGAGATGGAAAGAAGGAAGAGGAGAGAGACGGGAGGAGAACGTTCGTAGCCGTGGGCGCGATAAGGTGTCTCGAGCCCCGGGTGGTGGGCAACCACCTACTGAGAGTTAAGAACTCTAAATTACGCGTGGACATGGGTTTATGTCTTCATCGGTTACAGCCAACGACCGGTCTCCGTGGAACTGACGTTCCGGTTATTCCCGGAGCTTTATTATTATATATTTCTCGCTTTTCCCCCGTTGCTCGCGTATAAATTGTTGGCCCATGCAGCCAAAACTGAAAAAAAGAAAGAGAGACGAAACGGAGCGAAAGAAAAATGAAAAATGAAAAAGGGAGGACGAATAAGAGTGTTCGTATACAGTTGGGTCCTCCGCGTATCGGACGGAGGACCAGAGTCGGAGTCAGACGTCCGGCGAGAAATTAACCGCGGCCTCTTCCATACGCCGCTTTTTAACCCGTTGCTAATTAACAGGCATCGCGCGGTACAGGTTAATTAATTATTTTCGAACTCGTCGGTGTACTAGCGGGATCCAGCTTGTTTTCGTCCACGTTCCGTACGTTTTAATCGATGAGAATCGCGACGAACGTTCCTTCCCTGCCCCTGTCCCTCCCCCCGTCCCGCCTGCCACGTGCGATCGAATTTTATAAGGTATAAAGCGCGGAAATTGTTTTCCACGATATTTTGAAATAATTTCGCCCGACCGAGCGAAATACCATACACGCTGGACACGCTGTTTTCCGCAGTTTCGCGTTAAATTTCAAACATGTGTGCCCGGACCACACCTACGACGACGCGTGCGTAGCGACGCGTGAAACGATACCAGAAGCCGACGAAAACCATGCGACTTTCTTACGGGGAAACGCCTTTAACATAACCTAATATCCTAACGCAGTTCAGTCATTTCCTGGTGGCCATATAGCCGTCCCTAAAGCGAGTCCCCGGGGAGAATTTTGTCAAAGGATCTTTATTCGACGTGGACGTATAATACACTATTGCGCCTCGAGCGAAAAGGGAAACGTGATACCGTGAGTGTCACACCGCAAAAATTTCGATTACGCACGAACGCGTTGAGAAAGATCGTCACCGACCTATTTCTTTCTCCTAACGCTGTTTACCTGTTACCGTCAGGGAGTTCTAATTACAAGCTCGACAAGATCTCGCGTTCGAAAGCCTGTAATTATTTTTTTTTTCTTTTTTTTTTTTTACGCACTCACGTGGTGTGCTCTAGATAGAATATCTCTTTAGAGAAACGTGAGAAGCCAGTTATCGCGTTTACCGCCGCGCGAAATTTCGACGTTTCCCCTGTGGGACGGAATATTCAATTTTTAGAAAACATTACGTCACGACAAAAGCGCAATGACGCAAAATTCCATTTATCGATGTTGCAATACTATACTTTTCTTACTTTCGATGATAAGATATTTCTAAAAGTATAAACTGGACTACACTGTAGCAGTTATTGCAAATCTCAAATACAAATTGAGAAACCTGTAATTTGCTATTTGAATGCATCGGTGACAAATCTTTACTTTATAAAAACATAATGTCAGAGTAAAATTATGACTCTAGAAATATCTCAAGCCAAGACGAAACAGCGAATCATTCCTCCACAAAATCATCCTGAAAAGAATTCCGAGTCAATTCGACTTGAAATAGTTAGCCACGTTACGTTATTCGCGCGTATCACGCGACAGACAAAAAAAAAAACAATATCTATCAGTGGTTTCTTAATCATCCCTAGTTTTTTACCGTTTGCAATCCGCCAGATGAGACCGTGGGTCCGTGGCCTGCTGACGAACGCAGGCACACACGTGATTGGTTGTACGCTGCATGCAGTTTGACTCTAGTTTTAAATATTGAAAACGTCAGGGCTTTGAAGCAGCGGTCGACAGACTGCCGCGGACAGGAAGGCTCGCATTTTGTTTGACGTTCAGCGTATTTTCAGAAATTTCAACATCGTACATCGCCCGAAAATCCCGCTCTGGCGTCCATCGATCGAAATCACGGGCGGTGGGGAAATCGGCGGCGGCTGGTATTTCCTCGCGGACAAGGACCACGCAACCCCGAGTCTGACGGCATTTTAATAACACTGGGGACATGTAAAAAGTTCGACGATCGTGTCACCGGTATGTATCGATAATACGTCTGTTGCACACGTTATAACGTAATGGAACGCGAAGCAGTCGCATATTCGAGGAAAATTGTTCTCTCAAATTGTCGTGGTGGCTGTTTACCTTCTTGATAGAATACGACGAAATAAACAGTTTCATTCGTAAATATTTGAAATGCTCTGCTGAAAACGATGTATGAACGAGAGATTTCCTTTTGGATTTCCTTTTTTGCAATAGTTAACCATGGATCAATGGTTTTATGTATTTAACTCCTATAAATTGCAATGATTAAAACAAGATGAAAAATTATCTACAAAAATAGATCGTTCATCGTCCAAAATTGCACGTAACGTGTCAAATAAAATAAATAAATCAACCCTCTACAATCAGAATTTCTGTTTTCTCGCCACAGAGAGAAATCATCGATCAATTACAGCCTGATCATTTTTATAAATAATTCATTCGCTCGAGTATCAATGAAATAAGGATAATAAATGTAGAAAATGAAATTATGCATGGACATTCGACGATATTCTTAAACGAGTGATAACGATTGCAGTACTTGCTCGAATTACACGTCTCAGTGTACATTCACCCCCGAGATTTTTCGATTTGTGGTTCGTGCCACTCGAACTTCCACGCCGCGAGATCCTTTTGGCTCTCTTTTTCTGATAATTACAAGAAGAAAAAACAATGGGCTCAATCACGCTGCGGAACAATGGCGAAATACAACAATTGCGTGTAGGACCCCCCATGAAGATACGCGCCCAGCTGGTAATTGGACGTTGGCTTGCAGGGAGCCCTACGTGCCAAGTGCTCAAACCCCTTCGACGCTAGATACTTGCATTGTTTATGCCTCTCGTTCTTTCTGCGTGCATCTTGTATAGTTAGAACCGGGGCTATCGACGTGATACGCAGTTAAGGACAAGCGATTCGGGCAACGCTTACTCATTCTCGTACGGGGAGAGAAAGAGGAATCTGCTGGGCCTAAGTAACTCGTTAATGAATGCAAGATTAAGCAGTCGGCAAACAGCTTATTGTAAAAAGGGAAAAAGAATCACCAACTAGGTCTAGGTGCTTCGTTAATGAAAGCAAGATTAGCCAATTTAAAATCTCTAAAAATCTGCAATTCTCGACGCGTGAGGTAATCGTGGGAAAAGATCATTGATTGTTAGAAACAAACTGTCTCATCTCTTCTATTTAAAATATTTCACGATGTCTTATAATTATAAATTAATTTGAAAGATTGGAGGAAGATAAACAGTCTCCGAGTGACGTAATTGAAAATTCCTGCGATCGAGAATTAATATTGTCAGATTGGAGTCCTATATCAGTCGAATGATTCTCCTGATGTTGAAGCACATGTAATAGGGCATTTGCGGTACTTCTCTCGCTTCTTACTCAATTCCCGCCCAAAACCATGAATTTAGTTTTCTACACAGCCCAAGGCGATACGCGGAATAATATCAATGTAGCGGTCATAGTCGATCGCAATTGAAATGAACGGTTCGATTCGCCACATGCGCTACTGCTTGGGACCACGCCAATTTTAGCTGTGATTTGAACCCCACTCCCTCTTCTCTATTTTGGAAACCCCTCTAATTTTAATCGCATTTCATAAATATCTTCCAACAGAGTAGGAGAAAAGTTAAAAAGAAAAAAAAGAAGATAAATTATATCTGCGGATTTTTGTACATTAATAGGAAACTTTGAAGAACGAAAGATGTACAAAATATTCTCCTACATGATATTTCATAGATTTGAAAATTTTCCAGCCAGACTTTATCATCTTTTTCTTTTTTTTTTTTTTATTACGTTTCGAAAAATATAAATTTGTATAAAAATCTACAGTACAGTTATGTTTTTGTAGAGAAAAGTCAAACTTGAAGGAGAGAAGCAATAATGAAAATTTCAGGTATTACATAAATCAGACAGAGCCGCTACCATAGGTCTGCGAATTCCGAGCAATAAACACGCCCACAGAAACAAATTATACCAAGTGTTCGAATCAAGCGTGCAAACGTGCACGCTTCGTTTATTAAAATGATAATTCACGATGTATCCTTGTTTATAGTCTCGACTTCTTCGATAATATTCGGTTAGCGTATTTTATGCAAAATGTAACGTAAGGCGCGCATAAATTTGAGGCAGAATATCCGGTATCGTTGGATATATTATCGGCTCTGTTGAACCAGTTTTGCGCGACCACACGTCACGATTTACTAGCGCGCACGGAACAGAACCTAAATACTAGGACTCCGATATAATGGATTATAATAACACCATTAAAAGCACACCGGTGATAAATCACTTTATTTTCAATCGATCATCGCCGATGACAAAATGTGTCGCGGACACTTTCGCGACGCTTTTGTTGCCCAACCGTTAATGCAAATAAATGAAAACACCTATTGAAACAACAAAAGTTTCGTCATTATCGTGCCGTAAAATCTTTCGATTACTCGTTCTGCCGTATAATTATAACACTAACTTTTGTACAAATAACGTCTTTTTAAACGACTACTGCCGTTTCAGAGATTGTAAACAGCGCTTGCAGATGATCAAATTCTCCTCCCAAGAAAATATCCCGCCGAGAAAACATCAACAGTTACAGACACGTTTTTCACGTGATTATCAAATTAATTTGAAGATCTTGGATTTCGGTTTCACTCGGATATCACGTGACGAAATTTATGAATTTTCCGCTATAAATCGCACGCTGTAGATCTAATTCTAGCAATTAAAGTATAAAAACATCGTTCCACCGGTCGCTTGAACCGCGGCAAGTTCCTCTTTTAAAGCTTGGATAACCAGTATCTCCTTCTCGACGGGTCGGTAGCCTTTTATTTCCTCTCGCGAGCAACGAGAAAGCGGGCTCGAGCGTAAGGAGCTTGAAAAGAAGAAGAAGAAGTTTTAAACTGCGGGAACGTAAGGAAAATGCTTTCCTTTTAATAATTTCAGATAAATACGGCGAAGAGAGCGGGACCGAGTGTCGTCTTTTGTACTCGCCCGGGTTGGAATCTGTAAAATTTTCCCCGGTAATTGACGATCCGTTTCTCTTGACGATCGAAATCCAACGAAAATCTACGGCCGATACTGCAGACGATGGAAAAATTCGGGAATTTCGTCGTTGCGATCGAAGACACCTTTGAATCACTCAGCGTCTCCTTTTTAATATTTTCAGAATTTCGAGGAACAAGTGAAAATTGCCAAAGCAATTAATTAAATAATGACTTTCAATAATGCTTCGAGTAAATAAATAATAGTTTTGCTCACGCTATTATACCATTGCCGTTACTCTTTTAGCAGTATTGCAATTTTGATCCTGTAATTGTATTTGAAAATCAGAGTTGTAATTACAATCTACTTGTCTCTCTCGGAAAAATGTGCAAAGAAATTGTTGTCTCCTGCGAGAATCAAAGAGAGCTCTAAATTCTTAAGTAGGGAACGTACAAAAGAATGATTAAGAAAAAAAGAGTAACAAAATAATCTCATTCGACGAAACATCTACCCGATGTTTGAAAATAAAAAGCACCTGTTGTTAAAAGCTAAATTCACTTTGACCCAAATATCCTACTATTTGTACAGCAGGTTCGCTGCGAGTTCGAAGTATCGGAGGGAAATTGTGGAAATGGGACACAGTTTTAACATTACGTAATAGAAAGGTAAGCGCTGGTCGTATGCAGAAAAGCGATCGAATCGTCAGAACGTTTCTGTTAACGAGAGAAACGAGACGAGCGCGTGCGGGAAATGAGACACGGTGGACAAAACGTCGTCGACGGAAATGTTTCGAAAATTTCGAGCTAGTACGAATGTCTCAGAGCAAAAAAGCAAGCCGGAGCACTCAGAGCGCAACTTTTCCATCGGCGGTCCGCCCGGGGGCGTAAAATCGTGAGGTCTGGCGCTCCCTTTGCTATCCGCGTATTCACGGCCCGAGGTCTGAGATTCCGGCCATCTGTCGAAAATCCTGATTTTACATTTTCCTTCTTCTCGTTGTAAGTAAATCGCAAATCACCGCCTCCGCGTGTGCTCCCCTCCCCTATCGCTCAAAAAAAAAAAAAAAAAAAAAAAAAAAAAAAAAAAAAAAAAAAAAAAAAAAAAAAAAAAAAAAAAAAAGAAAGAAAGAAAAGAAAACGATACCTTGAAGCTTTACGAAAGTCGAGAGTCGTAGCGCTTGACACTATATTGCGCTTTAGTTATTAATCGTCAATTTCGATGATTTGTTAGACAAACCTTGCTTAAGCATATACGCGCGTATAAACTTCGAGAAAGAAAATTCACGAGGCACGCACGTCGAAAGCAAAATTCTTTTATGCAAAATTGTTAACGTTAACAATGAGAGTGGTGATTACGTGGCACGGATAGAGCTGCAAGTAAAATGCAACTGGACATAAATTGGATCACTTGTCGAACTTGAATACACCTTTCGTATCTTGGAGCTGACCCCGTTTCAATCACGATTGATTTAATGGTGACAGAAGTCGCTTAACCTACACTTACTTAAGACTGGTCATAATCGTTACTTGTAGTCTGCTATGTCTTTTTCAGAAACGAAATTATTGTCACGTTTTTCAACGGTACGCGTTTTGCCAATATTTATATCCCTGCTATATTGCAAGGTAATATTTCTGAAAATAATTGTCATTAATCGTTTTTTACTTAAATTGACGAAACATTTTATAAGCAATTTTTATAAGAAAAAGAAAAACGATCATCCGTTTGGAAAACATCGAAATGTTACGATCATAGTGTGAATAATTAGATAATTTAGCCGTATTCGGATCTTCGTTTCCTCATTGGCAGACAGCCTTCAAGATAATCCAAATTCGTGGAAACAGACTAGGAGCAGCAATGATTTAGACGTCAGTTGCTCAGATGGTACAACAAGCGAGAATCGTGAGAATCTTTGAGCACAAAATTTTCACGAAAGCTATGTACAGCGATGTACAGCGTGCTCTAGCTTTGTCCGCCAAAGTGAATGGTGCCCATGAGATGTCTGGGCCACTGTAGCCTCCGAACTTCGGTAATCATACAGTCCAGTGCACCACAAAGCAAATCTATGAGTGGTAATCTCCTTCTTGTGGAATATGAATTTTGATAACTTTATTTGATAACTGGGAACAACGGTATAAAGGTGTATCAAAGCGTATCTCGAGATATAGCTATTAGCAGCACGTTTTAAAAGTTATTAATCCGAAACTTTTATTCGTGTAACATTGAAAGACAATCGCGCATTCGTTGGAAATATTACGGTGTTAATTTGCTACGACCTTTTTCGAATTTGTTAAAAATAAACTATTACCAAACGAACGAGTCAGAATTTTTTCAACACGCTGAAAAGATCATTTTCGTAACAACTTTTAGGATACAGTCGATTGGGCTTTAATGACACGTGACACGATTTTCGCAAAAGCCAATAAACGAATTGCAATTCATCAATTCTTGTTCCTCGAAGTTTTCGACGAATTGAAAATCGACTGATGCTTTCGACCAACGTCGGATGCAACAAGAGGTAATACGTAAAACAAATCTGTTCTTAAACAAATGTAGATGAAGAGCGGCGAGGATTTCCGGAAGATGTCAAGATCGCCGCAACCACAATCACTCAGAATGTCTTCTTCGGTTACAGCGTTCATACATCCCATGAGAAACCCCTTTCTATCTTACTACCGTGGGTAAATTATTGGTACGACGTTGCTACGTAATTGATTAATACTTCTATTTTGGGACACGCAAAGTCGTCGTACTGTTTGCAAAGTTTAATACGTACAGTTTGAGCTCGAATTTTACTTAATTGCACCAGAAAGAAGACAGAGGAAAACTCTTGCAAATCCGCAAATTAAGAACAACGAAATCTCTGTGATAGCACAAGCACTTGTATTACTATCAGTTGATGTAAGAATAACAATATATCGACGCATTAAGATACTGAGATCAAAAATGCTTTCGTAGAAAAACCGAGATACGACACACCGTGATGACGATAACGAAGAAATGACGAACGACCTACCGCTACAATTATCTACGTTCGCTGTTATTAAGCGCTTTTGAATGAACTCTACGATTTCTATCGAAACAATTACATTCTCGTAGAAAATTCCCCAAAGCTGTCGCAACGCGCGCAACACGCGATAACTCGCGCAGAATCTCTCGCCGCGAGTTTTGCAGAAATGTCAATAGACTTTTGTTACGCTAGATCGATAGGAACGATTCTCCGGCGCAACGTATCATTACGGAGGCCGAGAGATGGAGATAGTCGAATTACTAACGCGCGCCCGCGCGCTCGGTTAATATCAACGCAGCATTTAACAAGAAACGAACATTAAATACGTCAAAATATCATGGTTCTGGCTGGCACGGAGTTCGGACGGTTTAGCCGGCTTTGATCTTTGTACGTAACGGTGCTCAAAGTCTGTTACAACGGTGAATTATATCCTCCAACTCCTGTCGTTTAACAACAAAGCGACCTGTTTCGTTTGGTATACGTTTCCTTTCTCTCTCTCTCTCTCTCTCTCTCTCTCTCTCTCTCTCTCTCGCTCCGTCTCTGGCGTCTCTGCGCTTTCGCGTTCTCTTCGTTCGTTCCTGTGAATTTCTATCGTCCCTTTGCGTGCTTCCGGAAAAAAAGGGGAGAAAAACGAGAGGGAAAGGTGAAAAACGAGTTAATGTCTCGCGGCCGGGATCCAAAGCGTTCCCGTGCTTTATACCATTTGCCAGGGAACGACGAGAACGAGCCACGAAGCAGATAACGACGAGACGCGATCGTTTAACGCGTTTAAGGGCATTAATTGCTCGCCTCTGTTGCGAATTTAGAGCCGCCGGAAGTCCAACGCGGAGGAGCAACGAAAACTGCCCGTGCTGGCGGAATTTTTTCCGCGTACCTAAATATTTGCCGTTTCGCGAAACGACATGTAAAAATGGCAAAACAAATATTATCGATAACTCGGAGGGGGGAGGGAACGAGACGTACCAACGATACCCTACTTCCTGCTCCTCGCGAGTTCGTTAAAATCAATAATACCTAGCCGCGCGTACGCCGGACGCTAGCCGTAACCCTGAAACACTACTCTAAATGAAATGGGACCAGCTTGAGAAGCAGCACAGTTGAAAGCGCGGTGAGGAGACGATCGCCGAAATCCGCGAGGGATCCAGACGGTTGAACGAAAAGCGGTTCAACGAAATTCTAGACTCGGCCCAGGCCGACATAGATCCACCCTCGCTTCTCTCTAACCACACATAAACGGCAAGGATAACCTAGCATTTTATACGCAAGATCTATGGAGGCTAAGCAATAACGTTTAGCGATAATTCTAGGGTAGCCACGGCCGCGGGGCCTCGGGCCTTACGGATGACTTATGCTCGCTGAAGTTATTTGAACTCGTCGGTGCATCGAGTTGGTGGCACCGTGAATCGCCCCCCCTCCAACCCTCTGCCGACGTCTTTGTCGATGCGCTGTGCAAATGTTGGCAGACAAGACGTACGGTGAATCCCGCGCTGTTGTCTCGCGGATGACACAGGAGATCTTGTCTGGTGAAATTGAATGCGAAGCCCGCTTCGCAATTCCGACGTGAAAGGGATACACGCCAAACTTATTATCCAGCCGCGTGCGAGCGTTATCGAGCGAAGTCCGGTCGCCAAATGCCGGGTCTTTTCTTCCGTTTCTACCGATTCGACTGACTGACGCGTTTCACAGGCTGAGAGAAACACGAGCTTCCATAGGACCGTAGACACTCGAATGTCGAGCCCAAGTGCTTAATGAAAAAATTGGAGAATTAACAGAGGATTAGGATCCTCTTTTTGGTAGAATAATTAAAGTGCGACGCATTCAGAACAACTTTTGGATTTACTTTGGAAAGAAGAGTAGATTTGTTCTTCAGAAATTTACTACTATCACTTCCTACTTTTAAAATGACGTGGTACTACAGAAAGATTCGGAGAATTAGAAATCATTCGTTTTCTAAAAGCTGAAGATTTAGCAGTACAAATTTTTCATTAATTTCCAACATTTTGGTAAAAGTCGAAACGTAACTCTTCGTAAATATAATTCAGCGTCTTTTAATTTCTCACAGCTTTCGAAATCTAGACTTAATCGGTCTTTGCGCCAGTCTTCGATCGATCCTAAAGTAAATCATTTCTCAGATATCACGAATTATTTTAAAACTGCAAATATTTTATATATGTTGCTTCATCAGTGACTCACGAGAATCAAACGTCATTCTACATTACAAACTTGTTCTCTGATCGCCTCTTTCCTCTCATTTCATCCAAACTTCGTTAAAATCGATCGTCCAGATCTTTTAACGAAAGTGTAAATGAGAACTGGACGAGATGGCGATCTCACAGAGGGTTTGCAAATGAAAGACTCGCGAATGGTGGGCGCTGGCAACGGGAGCTCCGGGTCATTCAATAAAAATAATTGTAGTTTAATCCAGGTAGGGACGTGGAGTACACCGAACGAAGACGGTATCATTCTCTATCTCTCTCTCTCTCTCTTTCTCTCGTTCGGAAAGACTGATCAAACCATTGCGCGTACAGATACGAACAAACGTACGGAAACGAACAATCTGTTGGATGGAAGGAAGGGTGGAGCGAAGGATAAAAGGGAGACAGTGGGCGAAGAATCGGAGGAAAGAATCGAGAAAGAGGGACGACGACAAAGGGGTGGTAGAACCGACGATAATAGATGTGGAGAGAAAGCGAAGGAAAAATTTCATGCGGAGGAGAATTTGGAGCGAAGCGGAGAGGGAAAGGCAGAGAAAGCAGCCTCCTGGCGTAATTCTACTGGATGACAAGACGGGGGTTAGAGGACAGGTGCTACTGACGCCTTTGATCTCTTCCGCATTACACGCTGCGGAGTATCGCGTTCAAAAAAGGGAATTATCAAAATATCCTGGCTGGTTGCGCTCGCTCCGCCAGAAAGAACGGCGATCGATACCCGCTTAGGGTCATATCAACCGTGACGTTCTCTTTGTTCTCCTCCTGGTCGTCGTTTCGAATCGTTTCTCCGTATTCCTTTTGCATATTCCACCTGTGTACCGTGTGCCGGTACACTTTGTCACGTATCATGCGGGATAACATTACCAAATTGCGGTGAAACTCGAAGAATTTCACGTTCCTTTTGCTGTTTGTCATAGAATGGGGGATATATATTGGAAAAATATTAAACGTTCGGACTGACAGTGTTCGTTTGCGGTGTTGTATTTTTTTTTTCCTTTTTTTTGAAAATTTTAGATCTAGGTGCAATTCAAATTCCGAGAAACGTCGTGGTAGAACACATCCCTGCAATTAAAGAGAACAGACTGGCTGAAATAAAAGAATAGTAGAATTGTTTGAACGCAATCGAAGTAGATACCTTAAAAGATATCAAACGATTGATATCTAATTATAGTATCAATCTTTTACGGTAGATATCAGCTTCGAATCCTACACGCGTGTAGCTCCGTTTTCAACGATTTACTTTACACAGGAACCTGACTCTTTTCCAAAATAGTAAAAATCAAATTCCACGCAAATGAAATACATAAAAATCTGTACGAAACGTAACAGAACAGTATATCAAAATGACATCATCGGCTAAACGTGCGATACAAGTTTGCCAAGATTAACATTTTTTTCGAAAAGCTACCATCATAACTCGTTCCCTGCCCAGAGTCGACGTTCCTCGCAGGCTATCATTTACAGAAATAAATAATCCGAACGGGCGATATCAAACTCGGAATCTCGATCAATCGGTTAAACTCGTATCGCGAGAGGAAGCGTTGGAAGAAACGGGGAAACGCCGCGAGGACACGGGCGAAGATTTACAGCTGGTCGCCAGGAAGCATCAGCGGAACTATTTATTGAATATCATCTATCAATGACGAGATCTCGCGTTTCTCGGTGATGCGAGTCGAAACGGACGAAACCACCGGCTATTAGGCGTAACGTCGCGGCTATCGATACGCGTACGTGGCAATTACGCCGATGGCTGGCGCACGTGTGACGCAAGAAACAAATTATCGATACCTCGAGCGAAGATTCGCCCAACTCCGGTACCGAGCGTCTAGCAACGATAATCGGCACATGTCGTTCCCGCGGCTGCCGCGCAAAAACTAAGCGGCCAGATTCCCAATGGGCTCCCGAAAGCTGTTGACGACAAATCGAGGGTTAAAATACTATCGGTAAATAGTAGAGTAGAACGAGCACAGGGACGAGGCCGAGGGAGACGCGTATCAGATGGCACGAGGGGGGATTATAACCCTAATTTCGGCTATCCGCGTGACACTCTACTTTAAATGAAGTAGCCTGGTCGCTCCCATGAACGAGCAACAATCAATCCCTGTGCATAGGAACCCCTCGTTATCGACGTCGAGAAATTCCATCGATCGCTCGATCGCCTCCTACCGAATCGGTCAGTGATACTGGACTGATCAAGACGAGAAGATAGATATTGGAACCGGTGTGATATTGTGAAACGAGTGAAATCGACGTGAAATGGCTTAACTGCCATTGGATGATACGAAGAGCAGACGATAGGGTTCTTTTGGTTTTTATCTTTTTCGTTATTATGAATTGAAGGAAGTTTGCGATTGGATAGTATCACGTATCGCAGTTGTAGCAATGTAAGATTATCGAAGCTACGAATTACGATTATCTTATTTGATTACGATTGTTATATTATTCATTTCATTTCACGTTCAACTCTGTGCCGGAACTGATATTAACTTGTTTTGAAATACAGCGAGGAACAAATGAAAGTTTAAAATTACCTATATTGTGATATATACGTTAATTTCGTCAATCGTCTATTCTATTCATCTATTCTTGTCAAATATAATTCCATCTTACAAAATTATTATTGAACTCTGTTTCTAAAGAACTACAAAACATTGGAAAATTTTTTACTGCCTCCAATAAATACAAACATACCGCATCATTTCGATATGTCAGGTCAAAATTATACCACCGTTAATCCCCAATCTCAAGTCCAAAGTATAATTCTTAATTTTCGATAAGATTATAACAATCATTCTGACATTTGAATATTCAAATCGAAATTTTATCTCTCTTTTATTTTACAAATCTCATCAATGATAAGAGAATAAGCTTCACCTTATTTATTCGGTGATATCAAGCAAGTATCACCCAAGTACAAGCGATAAACGTAAGTCACAAACGTAAACTGTGAAAAGACGCAGAAACGCAGTCTGAGAATGCAGTCGTTATTTCTGCGCCGACTAATACACGCGCCATTTTCGTTAATCCGTGGTAATAACGCGCCGCTGATTAGATAAAATCACCGTGACCGTGATAATCACAGCAACGGCGGTTAAAGTTATTTCCACCTCGTCCGAAAGTCCTCCATAAATCACGTCTCGTGGACGTCCAAAATTCTTCTGCAATCTCGCAAAGCGTTTTCAGAGGAACCGCGAGAGCCCGTCTAGTTGCAACCCTTCCCCCACGATGGCGCATTCCTTCGAAATGGCCCCTTACGCCGGACCGTGAAAATTCCACCTTTGCTAGCACGCTCGGCTCTAGGCCAGAAACTATCCTACACTCTTATTTCTTACGACAGATCACTGACGATAGATCGTAGAATCATCGTGGAAGATTTTCTAATTAATCAAAGATGTCGAGAACAGAATATTATACACACAAAATTATCCTCCTGATAACAAAGGCCCTCGCAACTAGAAATTTTTTTGTTACACGGTGCGACAATTTGCCGCAGAACCACTTGCAAAGACAAGTATAAAAAAAATATACTTTTTGCGTTTCGACGTAAATTTCTCCTCACTGATGAAATTTCTTCTCCCTCGCGAATACCAATACTTCTTCTGCATAGTTCCACTAGAAAATATTTCGTTACTTGCACAGGCGTCACAATGGCGAACAACGGTATAAAAGATACTTCCTACGCCTCCTCGCTAACAAAGTCGCTCCTTTCTCAAATATCGTGTTGTAGAGTAATCCGGCGAAAGGCTCGCCTTTCTTGCCTAGATCGCGGCGGTGGTTCCTTCCGTGACCAAACTGGACGACAGACACGCTCGATCGTGGGAGAAAAAAATGAACGACGTTGCCGACGATGTTTTTTCTTACGTACCGACTCACTGCATGCCGCATAGCCCGGAAAGATAATTATAGTTTCTCGATCGACGTAAAGAATTTCCGAGATTTCTGCCAGCTAGCCGGCTTGTGCGCCGTAGAAAAGTAGTAGAATATCGTTATAGGCAGCGAGTGTGGGTGAGCTGGCCGCCCCTGCCACGGTAAAAGGCAGCGCTGGAGGAGAAGGAGACGGAGGGGATGCTGGGGGCCAAAGTGAAGGGTTCGCCGAAGAAAGATTAGCAGACCAGACCAAGACTTTCGTGTTTCTCGGATCCACGGACCCGTAGATCATGATAATTGTGAGAACAATTCATCAGGTAAATTTCACGCTAAGCGGTCCCCGGATTCGTCGGCGTGTACCGGCCATCCATTAATCACGGATCTCCGATTGTTGGCCGACTCACTCGTCGGTGTGACGTGTGTGTGCGAACTCTCGCCCTTTTTCTCGATCAAACGGATCGATTCTGATCGCATCGTTGCGTAATGTCGTTCTATCGTTACCCGGGATGTAACAGGCCACGTTCAACCCTCTGTGTCCCAACGGCTCTTGAAAGTATCGTTTTGTAAAATGAACATTTGTGAATCGCTGGAAGATGACACGGTATTTATATACACTCTCGTTCACAAGTCTTGAGAGCGACTATCTGTTACATCTATTTCAAAATTGAAAGAACTTTAAATGGTACTTTATACAACATGGGCTCTGTTGTATTATGAAATATATGATAAATATAAAATTAAAAACAGAAACTTTTGAGCATAAATACTTAAGCCAAAGGGCATCTAATGGCGTAAAAATTTAGTAAACAAATCATAGAAAATTCAATTCTTGATATAAAGGTTTAATGCTACCAAAAATGATTACGGTTTAAGAAACTACGTTTGGTTTTCTCCGACTTTCATCATTTTTTAGTAAGAATATATTTCTACAAAATATTCAAATTTTTAAGTTCCAAATTTACTTGCACTACAGTTGTTAAACGATCTACCCAAAAGTTGAGGATATAATGCAGGAAAGAAAAACAAATTGATTTCTCGTTCGTCGAAATGGATTATTCAAACAGTCGAAAAATAAAATCTCTAAATTTCCCGCACGTTGACGTCTTCTTCGCGTTCGTAAATGCTCAATTTGTCGGCACTTTCTACAGGTGCTCGTGGTTGAAATCACTTAGCAGCCATAAACGGGAGAACAACCGGACGGGTAATACATGTTTGCACTAATAGTAGGTCCTCCGTAAACACAGGGTAGCTTCTATACACTAGCAATTATTATCGTATCCCGTGTAAGTGTACTCGAATACGATGTACAAGCGTTTATTGATGAAGTTGCATCATCAACATCTCAAAATCACGGCTACGATAACGGCTGTCGCGTTATCGTTGACAGCTGCCACGACGATGGTAATCACGAAATCAGTAATTCCGGTATTGGAGGTTTTTCCAATGATTGCGATGTTATCATCGTCAATTTTTTTCGATCGACTCGACTCTAGAAGAAACTGCGACTTTTATTTAGAAACAATCTACGAAAGAAAAACTATTTTTATCAATTTTCTGATTTCTCTAGACTTTTATAAAGTTCGACAAGTATGTTCGAAAAAAAAAAACTACGTTCTTCTGCATCATTTTCCAAAGGAGAAGTGTTAAATTTTGAAAATATCAAATATCTCTTTTAATGTTGAAAATTACTAATGAAAATTCTTTTCGATGTTTAAATTACTCCTTGAAGTGCTCGTTGCAATTATCGATAAGCAAACTGGGAAAGCAAAAGAGTGCGAAAGCATCGTTCTTGATACTTATTTGCGTAATTACAATTCGTAATAGCAAACAATCTTTGATTTCAGAATAAAGAGAAGATGCAGTCTCGCTGAATTTTTCGTATTATGATTGACACTGTATCCAAAAACCTAGCCCTAGCTATCCAAAACTATCCAAAACTTCTTCGATACAATCGTTGATAATAATCGATGACGTTACGTCGGTGACATGCCATATCCGATGATCAGTGTTCATTGTATTATTCTTACTTTTAACAAATCTGATCATTTCTTCACACACAGTAAGAATCACATTTTGTTAATTTTTAATAAAATTTTTCCTTTCTTACTGGAAGTTACTCTCGAAAATTACCAGTATTGACCTTTTGCTTCGAACAACAATTACATCTCTTGCGGCATTGTTACGACATTATAATAGCGCAAAAAACTGGTCGAAACAGGTCGAAAGGAGAAAATCTCAGAAAAGAAGAAGAGACCTAAAAGAAAGAAGGGAACGCTTCTCGTCGAAAAAAAAGATACGACGCGGATGTTTTGGCTCTTGCGCGGTGTAAAACGACGCACGTCGCGATTCCGCCGGATCGTAGGAGAGAAAACAGCCCGGTCTAAATGTAACCCTAAAAGTTCCAGGCAACGACCAGAAGAATGTGTAATTACGAGGCATAAAAATAACCCTGAAAAATAAAAATAATCCGCTCAAAAGTGCTCGTTGCGGCTGACCAGTGTGTAACGGCGTTCCTTTGGTTTCGGGTCGTCGCGACTTTTAAGTATAAGGCAGATTAAGTGGACAAGTGGAAAAGAAGTCGAAGAAACCCTCGTCCGTCTGTCTCGGGGAATTTCAACGCGAGTTGAAGGTGGAGAACAAAAAATATCGCCGTTCCAGAGTCGGCAATTTTCAAAATCGTTGGGCGATACAGAGTATACATATATAATACAAGGAAGATAATGGTTGCAAAAGATATACTCCACTCCAGTGATAGCAACTCTTTAAAAAAGTACTTTCTTTAGAAATTCAAACTTTCGTTAGAATTGAAGTTAAAAGTGGAATTTTAGTCCTCTTTAGGAGAATTGTGAAAATTTTGGTTTTCGTCGGAATTAGAGTCAGGAATGAAATCATTATGAGAGGAAAAGCAATTTGGGGTTCGTTTAATTATTTACGTGCCATTATTGCGTTAACTTCAGAGCACTGTTACTAAAATTTATTGCAGTAAAAAGTTCATACGGTAATTTATGTGCAAACAAATTTTGAAAGCCGAAATATAATTTCAGTACTGGCTGATTGTGAGTATAAAATTCTGAGAAACATCACTATTGAAATTATCAGTTAAACTGTTAATTGACTTTTGTAAGGAAGTCAAATATCGAGTTGCTGATGATCGATAAGAGAACCGGAAACTCGTCGATGGAAACGGTGAGCAGGGAAATCGTTCGGATCACCATCTGTCATGGCGGATCGTTAACTCGGTTATACCGCACGCATATCAAATCGTTCATGACGTACCTTAGCACGAAATAGGCAGCGCGGTAATGCGATTTGGATATATGGAGAGTCCTCTGGGATATTACCAGCACAGAGCTTTCTCCCCTGCGATACGACAAATGATATGCATATGTAAATATGGTGACCGAGCATTACGAATCGGCCTAACGTCGAGAAATCTGATTTGCAAACCTTTCTACGAATATTCAAACGCGTGTGTCACTGCCGCTTACCACTGTATATTTTTCAAAATCTCCTTCAACTTCCTTCGCAATAAAATTCTTTTATATAACAACTTTTTTATAGCCTTTTTCAATTACAATGGAAACTCTACTTACATAAACTTGCTGTGGGACAAATAGTTTACAAGTGAATCATAGACACATAACTCGTTATTTTTGAATTCGACTATTTTTTAAAATTTCCATTTATATTGTAGTGAATTTCGTACTATTTGTTTATTTTTCAATAAAGGATATACACCAAATACTTAATTATTACGCTATTTATTACTACTATCTGTCGTTAAAAAAAATTAATCATTTAAATTCAATAATTGTAAGGGTACGAATACAACTTATTCGTAATTGAAATTTGTATAGTAGGAGTCCACTGAGTTTCCTCTCCATTAGTGATCTTTATATGACACGAGTTTAGCTTGAAATAAGTGAATTCAACTAGTAAGAGTCAGATAATTCAAATAAATGGGATCCCTATAAAGAAAGAGTTCTACTGTAATATTTAACGCTGGTTAGTTTGAGGAAACCACACTCCGCGCCATTTTCGTCAAGAAAAGTCTGAAACGGACAGCTTTCTAAAAGGGAAAACACAGCTTTCTACGAATTGATCCAGTGACCTCGAAACAACAACTAGAGAGAAAGATCCAAGGGAGTTTGGTTTTATCTCACGGTCTTTCGCTCTATCAGCGGCGCTCGGATGATCCCGTTAACAGGATCAAGACTCGTGGCGCAGACGAAGGGTTCTTGTTATTCGCAATCGCCTTCTCTGGTCCTTAGGGACGCGAAATCCCCTTTGGATGCTCGGAGAATTACCAGGAACCACAAAGATATATTCATTTGCAGAACACACAACGAACGAACCTATTCACTACTTATCGTTCTTATTAACGTTTCTCTAATAAAATTAAATCGAGAATAGAATTTATTTGGAATTTCACTCTCACAGGTCGCGAGAATATCTATCTCGAATACTATCCTGATACTGAAATTGCGTTTCATTCGACTGCAATTCGATCGAATTTGATAAACGTGCTACGCAAAAATGTACGATACACGGATAATCGTGAAACAAAGAAATCGGTATCTTTGATTTCTGTCATACTTTTTTTAAGAAATTGACTAGGTAATTATGGGGCTATGATCGATAAAAGTATAAAATATTTTTTATTATTGTATTTAGTAATTGAAATTATAACATTTATATTGATCAAGCGTTATAATATTTAATAATTGGAACAAATCTCTCTATGAATTCCAGTTTCCTTTTACTACGTCCACAGAAATATATAGCTGCATAAAAATTCGTAGTCTGCAGTTTACAAATACTCATTAACTTAAATTGCAAATAATTTATTATCGTTAATTGCCATTTATTTTTATCTATTTTTACTATCTATTAATTTAAAACAACTTACTGTTTCATTTTATCTCATCGAAGATACCTCATCTCTTTGCACAGAATTATCAAATTCAAATGTCTATTACCATAGACAGTAAACAGAGATTTTTAAGCACGTTTGACGACGATTCGTAGAACATTGTTTCGCGATATTCAGAGTAAATGTTGTGTTGTAATTAATGAAATGAAACAAGCGTCTTGAAATACGCCTGGTAATAATGCGAGTATATACCTGCAAGACAACGCGCAGACTTTCAACCCTCGCCTCGTCCCAAAGTACCAACCCTCAGCCCTTGCTGTCGTACTAATGATTTGCAAACATCGTCCCACCCCGCTCGTTTCGCTCATTACAAAGTTTTTGCCCGGCGTGTTGCGCATGAACAAGACGAAATTCTTCCAGAAGTTTGGAAAGAATATTAGGAGGAGGCTCGGCTTGCTCTTTCAATCTAGATTATTGCGACGAATCGAAAAATTGATCTTTGTGATTTGTGTTTAATTCGCGAAAATTTGGAGTTTCTTTCAATAAATTTTCAAAAATTTGGAAAAAAAGAAATACTCAAAGGTGGAGTTTCACTTTTCTGCAGAAAATCAATCTAATTTTTAGAAAATATTACGAAATATTATCTTCTTTTAATGAAAGTGTAATGAAAGCACACTCTTCTCTTATTTATCTGTATTAACTATTTAATCGTTTAGAAAAATATCATATAACATTTTGAAAAATGTGAGATGAATAAAGCGAGATAACCGCCAACGTCACACCACTTTACATTAACTTTGTAACTACTTATTATTACTAGAATTTCTTTTTTATCAGAGAAATGTCAATCAAATTTCTATTTTATACGCCAGTCGAGTGCCCGTTAATATCTAAATTAAACAATTGATACAACTGCGTTACAAGAGCCAATAATTAAAAGATTAAAGATATCATTTGAAATTCCACCGATGCATACTATCAATTGAAATTTTCACGCGATGTTTATTAAAAAAAAATAGACTATTCGAACCGTGTATCAAGTTAATTGCTTCCTAGAAAAAAAAAGAAAAAAAACTGACGATACTGATACTATTGGATATATCTTGTCTTTATAATCAGAGCTACTGATTTTGCTTGATCGTTATTTTCTGTGACTGTGCTTATTCGCGTTTCTGATAATAATCTGACATTTTGTTTATCTTTATCGGCGCGTATATAAAGCGATCAATACAACTTCCGTCAATTACAGTTTTGTGAACCTTCTTACAAACATGTTCACTTTAAGCGCTTCATTTGTGCTCTGCCTTGCAGTCGCCGCATTCGGTAAGTAATAACGTAATAACAATTGAGACAGTCCAAGTTTTTCAAAAGAATTTCGGTAGTCTGTACTTCACGCTTATGTATTTTAAATGTAGCCTTCACGTCTGATCCGAAACAAGTCAAAGTAGCTCATTCAATAGGTTCCAAATGTTCTAAGAATGGAAACAGAAATCAATGTGCAGCGAAACTTTCTTTCAGTTTATAAAATTGAATGGATCTCCGAAGTTTAAACGATTGCCATCAAATTTAAATTTCCTAATATATCTAATCGACTCTCCAGCATATAAACGATTGTAGTGACTAAACAAAAATTAAACTGTATAAAGCCGTGAAAGCAGTAACGTCACTACGATTTTGTCTTGGATAGGCTTCCCTGAGAGCCAAATTGTCGGTGGCAAAGATGCACCGGCCGGAAAGTTTCCCTACCAAGTGTCTCTGAGAAAGTCTGGAAGCCACTTCTGCGGTGGATCCATCCTCGACGCACGTACCATCCTCACTGCAGCTCACTGTGTCCAAGGGTACGTTCCAAGAGTAGCAAACGCTCAAAATGATCGATACGATCACAAAAGGAAAATCTTTAATAATCAAGTGTCAGCTTAAGAAAGTTTGCCACTGACTTAGAAAATCAATGTTTGTTTTACAGTTTGACCAACTTGAACTCTGTTACCGTACACGCCGGAACAAATCAACTGAGCCAACAGGGACAGTCTTACGGAGTTAGTAAGATCGTTGCGCATAGAGGTTTCAGCTCGATCACCCTTGTTAACGATGTGGCTTTGATTCTTGTGAACAGCAATATTGCGTTCAACAACTTGGTCCAACCAATCAAATTGGCGACTGGTAGTAAGACTTACGAAGGAGCTACTTGCGTTCTCTCCGGTTGGGGAACTACCAAAGTGAGTGCGAGATACAATTGTTTCGGCAATGATTTCGAAATGTAGTGATTAAGGGGTTTTTTGTTGAAAAAATTGAAATTTTCACAGTGAAAATTATTTAAGATTAATTCTGCTAATGTAACTTCTCCTCAGGAAATTTGAAATATTAGAATTTATTAGAATTTTCGTATAGAAAACTGCTTAAAGCTTACTTGTCAAAATGACACTTAGGAAGATCTGAAGAAGCTTTCATTTAAAAGATTTCGAATTATTTTAATAATTCGACAATATGAAACATTTAAACGTATATTTGTTTTTGTTTTTACAGCTTGGAGGAAACCCACCAAACAACTTGCAATACATTAACTTGCTCATTGAAACTCAGGCAAAATGCAAGCGGGCCCACAGCAGAGTTCAGGCTTCTCATATCTGCACATACACCAAAGTAGGAGAAGGTGCATGCCACGTGAGTATAATTGTTATATTCTGTACTCAAACGATGTTAAATTCGAGTTTATACAATGAGATCAGTGCTAGAGTTCTTTCGTAGAATGAAACATTAATTATTGCGAACATTCAATTGACGAATAATTTTTCTTTCTTTCAAATTTCAAAGTGACTCTGGCGGTCCACTTGTCGTTAACGACGTGCAAGTTGGTATCGTTTCCTTTGGGCAACCTTGCGCCGTCGGGAAACCCGACGTTTACACCAGAGTGTCATCTTTCGTATCTTGGATCGATTCTCAGAAAGCTTATCTTTTGACTGAACAACCAGGAGAAGCAATTTATATTGTTTAAATTCAATTTAATTTATTAATTCCAATGTATTCTTTCCCAAAGTAAAAATCATATTGATTAGCAGTACATTCTATATTTTGTTTTTCTTTTATACCTAAAGACTCTTTCAGATACCTAATGGATTAGACGACATAACTGACTTGAAAGGTTTTATTTGTACAGAGAATATTTTTAAAATATTATGAATATTTATATGATATAAAACTATTATGATAATTAATTAAGAATGCAATGGAGCGCTCGTTCTACCTAACGACGACATCTATCAGTTGCACTTGGAATTATTCGATGCATTCAATTCGAATGGAAGTTACTTCAACGAGATAAGACAAAATTATAGAAAAATATCATTTCATAAATTGTATTATCATTGACTAACTAGAATCATTGACTAACTAGATCGGATAATCAATGCTTTTTCATCTTCCATGTTTTGAGGATTACCTGACCTCCATATCATTTTCATGTCACATTCTACCATATCGATTTGGGCAGGTTTTGCACCTTAGCGCTATTAGTAGTAGGAATTGAAATCAAAAAATATGAATCTTACTAAATCTGAATATTATATATAATTGAAAATTATTTATTGAGTTAAACGTGAACGTTTTCTTATTTGTACAGTTATTCTTATAAGACGACCAATTTAATTTTTGATTTATCAAATATTAAATCAAATACTCAAAATTTATAAGAAATTCTTTAAAAAAAACGAAAATATTCACATCTGATGAAAAATTGTCAATATTTTAAACTGAAACGTGAGAAATTTTATTATATTACGCAATAGATTTACTATTTTAGCCATTAAATACATGCATCTTTAATAAATTATTGAATTTAATACTGAAATCGTTAAAAATTACGCAATATGAATTTAGATTAGGTTAGAAAATGTCACAATAGAAGCAAAAGCATATTATACATCTATACATATAACAAAAAGGTAATCATATTACAAGGTCACAATATATTTATTATGGTTAGTATTGAAATTTTGGTATAAAATTATGAATAACTTTTAGCATAGTATGTTCTGTTTAAATTTTTATATGCCATCATTTAATTGTTGAAAATTATATGTAATAATTATTTGGTTAAATCTTATCTCGAGTTGAAGCCAAAAATGCAATTTTATCTTAAAAATTCATAACACAAACACCAATCTAACAGCTATTAATTTATATTTTTACCTAAAAACTTCTGGATGATAATTCTTTCTCGGTGATTTCCCTGGATAACGCTTCCTTCTTTACAGATGAGTCGTGCTCCTTTCCGCCATGCTTCCTGTTTCATATCATGAAAATGTAAATTTAGCTTTAGCCGATAGAAAATTAATAAATTTTACGTATAATAACATTGTAACATATTCATGAAAGTGTAATTGTGAGATAGAAATGTAAAAACTACTAAATTATTAGCATAATAGAAAAACTGTTTAAATGAGAAAATTATTAGTATAATAGAAAAACTGTTTTTCGAAATACTAAAAAAAATGTTCTGAATCACTGACGACCGAAATAAATATTAACCTTGCGCGGTACGGAGACTCATTACCATAATATTTAAATAATATTTTTGAATATTCTATTTGTTTAAAAATTATCTAATATTTCTAGTAATATGTAGCAATTAAACAATAAAATATTCTCTTCCAGAATATTTTTATGTACTATTTAAAACTTATAATTAATCATTTGTAGTAATTGAACCACTAATAAATTTCTTTCCATTCCTTATTTCTATTAGACCCCCTGGGCGGGTCTCGTGCGTAGTCACCTCCTCGGGGTGAGACCTGGTAATTGATATTGTTTTACAAACACTAAAATTTGTAAAACGATATCAAGCTAAGAACTACGCAACCTTTAAATTACTTTCTATTCTTTATTTTACGATCTGAACTGGACTGTAGGGATAATTAGTTAATAAGTAAACTATTAGCACCCCCGGGGCACCGTGGGACAACGAGGGATCTCGCAGGGACATCGTGGGATGCGTGCGTCTTAGTTTTAAGTCGCATGCGTTCAGTTTTAGATAAGATAGTTGATATCTGTAAATTCACTGCGAGCGCATTGTGGCTGCGAATTGTACAATTTTACCTTGAGTTAAAATCTAAAATGCACAACAAAATACAGTTTTATCTTAAAAATTCTAATCTAACAACTATTGATGTAAATTTTGCCTGATGACACTTTTTTCTGAATAATTTTTCTAGATAACTATATTTTCTTTACGGATAAGGTGTGTTTCTTTCCGCCATGTTTCCCGTTTAAAAATCGGTCATGAGAAATATCGATTACGTTCGAAAATCGTAGGAAGTATATTATGTATTTCACCGTTAGAGTACTGTAGTCGCACGAAATGTTACCTGGGAATAAAAAATAAAAAATTCTGGCCTAAATCAAATACACAAAACTCATGAGAATTCTTTAAAAAAAAACGAAACTGAACAATTTTTTTTCCTGATCAGAAATTTACACCACAGAGTCGTCAAAATGATTTTACTAGTGACGTCCATAACCACATCCCTTTGAAATGATGAATTCAAAATACAAAATTAAAAGCGATAATATTAACAATCACTTGAACTCTCTCTCAGAAGCTCATAATACATAGTAAACATAACCAAAGATAATGAACAAATAAAATTCGAAAAATTACTTAATATCGATTGACAACCCCTGAGAAAGTATCAAATAGAAGCGTTACAATTTAATTGCCTCGATAATTAGCAATAGATGACGAAATAAAAACATTAACCAGTAATAAAAATTATATACATACGCACATAATTGACATGTATTGATGCGACGTTCTTAGGATGCAGACTGATGTTATCCCGCCAAATCTTCGCTTTCCTATTGGATAGCGCAATACGCCGTTTATTTCGCTTAAAATGGCGCGTAAAATTGAAATTCAAAATCTAGTCGCGCTATTCAAACCTGATCAATAAACTATGACAATTTCAAATTAGATAATTAAATGTTAATAATATTATAAAACAATACCAAGAAATAAGCATAAATTTTTTTCTTTTTAAGGAAGAAACCAACTTTAATTCTATGAATTAAAATTTTTACATATGTTAGTAATTTTTAATTGATCACTGGCTAACTTAATTTGTGAGTATTATATAATTATTCTTGTTGTAAACTGATATACACTATATGTATACTAATACATACAATAAACTACGCGGAAATTATACTATATATATTTTTAATTTTGAAATTAGAAAACGTGCGCATAATGTAATTTTGATTCTAGAATATTTTAATCGCGTAAAAATTACCTGGTTATAATTAAATCATGTTTTACAAAATATAACATAGGTTTATTATGTTTCATCGTGACAATTGAGATGTAGGAAGCAGTTTTTCGAGGATTTATATAATTAGTCCTGTATTGTTCTTTTTTTAATTCATTCGATATTGATGTTTATCCCTGATTATACTTTACAGCTGAGATCTTCAACACATATGAAGACATGAGATATATACGTATATTTATTGAGTATATGATCATTTTGAGCTTATTTTATCATCATTAGTTTCAATTAATTTTCTATTTTACATTGTGTGCTGTATTTTCGGCTTAAAATTACCACATCTTGGGAAATTGTCTGGCGTTTTTGACATATCAGATACATCCCCAATTTGTAAAATCACTTCCATACCAGCAATTTGATGAAAAATTTGATGACAATGGAACAACCAATATCCTTAAAAGTGAAATAAAATAAAATCGTATATTTATTACGTACGTAAAATCCAAAAAATTTATCGACATTATTAACTTATCGATTAACATTACCTGGATTATTTGCTCGGAATCTAATTGTAACATATCCATTATTTGGTACGGGAAGAGTATCTCTTCCATGAGGAGAATCAAAATTCTTTACAATTTGATTTTTCTTCTCAAGTTCTTTGAAATATTCGAGTGTCATTTTATCCGATTTCGGAATGGGACCCAAAGGTTGACCCATGCCCACGACATAGAATATGTATCCGTGCAAATGAAAGGGATGTCGTGAACTTGGAAAATTAACTGTAATTATAAATTAACACAAATTAACGAAGTTCGAATTAATCTATTTCAAAGTATAAAATTCCCATCAAAGACATTAAAATAAAAAAATGAAAAAATTTTATAATACAATAAGATACACAAGCTTTTATCTATACATTCTACGAAAAATCATTTAATCTCTAAACAAACATTTAAACATTTAAATCATTAAATAATCTTTTAGTGTTAAATAATATCTAACATACTTACACTCATCTATCAAGTTGATCTCTACAATAGAGTTTAATGGAATTTTAATCAGGTGAATACACGTGCATGGAACATCTGGCTTGCAATGGGATGGTAAATTTTCGGCGTTACAAAATGCATCTGCAGGAATGTCTTCCAACTGGGTGAGCGCCGGAGAGGATGGAGAAGATGAACTTATATTACTTAACGTAGTGATTGATATCGACTTTGGACCTGTTACTGTTATGATTTAAGATTTAAAAAAAGAAAAAAAAGTATGATCACATGTTTCTTTCAAGACATAAAAAGAAAAAAATATGCAAAAATGCACCTAATATATAAAAATATATATAAAATATTGAAAGTAAAATAGTTGTTATAATATTTAGTAACAAAAACAGATTTCTACTGAGATTTCATTTTTTTAATTGCCTTCATAGAAATATAAAATGAATTGCATAAAAATCTTCTGTCTGGTAATCATACAATTGTATTTATATCTTACCCAAAAAGTTATTGTATGTATTAGGTACGAATATTTCTTCTGGTTGATATTTTTGAGAAGCAATAGGTAAATACAATTTCACATCTGTGTCATTCTTCAGAATATCTGAATCGACTGGTAATGCGTTCCTTAATTTATCGCCACAAATGCGCGAAGAACAATCAGAACTTGCGACATCTAATACCTGTAATTATAAAAATTATAAAATATTTGTCACTAATCAAATAAATTAAAAAGATATAATTTTAACCGTTTGTACTCTGAAAATTTTTAAAGTACAATAATTCTCCAAATGGAATGCAATAGAATAACTTACAACGCCCTCAGGAATAGGATTCTTAAAGGTAGGTTCTTTGGTCATTGGCTCAGTAGGTGCTCCTTGGTACTGCAATATGGCTAATTGCTGAATGCCCTTAGCATCACAATCATTCAATCCACGCAGTTGTATCCAATAAGCACCAGGTTCTCGATTAGTATTAATGATGAAATCATATCGTTCTCCTGCAAAAATTACCCAAAAAGAAAATTGAATGAGTATAATGATAATTAACGATTAATAGTATATTTTACATTTTTATTAATATCGTACCAGCTAGAGAAACTATAGAATTAACTACGATAGGTTCTATAGGTTGACCATCGGTAGCAATAACAATAAGACTGTGGCCTTCGACAGTCAATTCTCCAGGGCAAACGGTACAGAAGGAATTGATCAAACGGAAACGATAACGATGATTAGCACCCACGGTGATCACTTCATAAGGAATATTCGTCGTACTACCAGTGCGATCCTAAGACGCATGAAATTAACGTACATGGATCGTTCAATATAAAATACAAATATAATACTTTGAAATTATATGTGATAGAGAGAAAAGTATATATTACGTAATAAAATTTTAGAATATTTGAATATAGAAATATGAAATTTCATTGCAATTATTTTCTGCAGTAATATATTTGAATCAAGAAAAGCATACTCACTACGAATCTTCCTTTTCCATTGATCAAGAAAGTATCAGCAATCTGGCGAACTACACCGGCCCTACGACCTGGAAATCGATTCGTGGATTCTTCTTTAAACCAATCATTAATAACGACTACGTGGTTTGCCAAATCGAAATCGTAAAGATTCGAATAAAGTTCATCCCCGTTTGGTACTCGTACGATAAGACTTCCGAATATACCATCCAATTTTTGTGATGCAGAGTGAGCGTGCCATAAATGGGTTCCGCGATTATTGGCAAAAAATTGATATCTGGCAAAAATATAATTTTTTATTTAATATGTGCATTCTAATAAATATTATTTACTGTAACTTTTATTATTAAACATTTTATAGGTAATAGATCTTTGTTTAATATGGTACATCGATTATGTACAATTATTCTACGATTTTCCTAAAACAATCAAATGAAATTTTATCTTATAATATTGTTCCAGTATGTTTCAAAGACAATTTGAAATTCAATGTATTATCAATCAATTTCATATTAAAATTGTCATTTCAGTCATCATCCTGTTGAACATTTAAAAAATACTAGTAACATTGGTTATATAGACTGATATTGATTAAATTAAATTGACATAAAAACTAAACTAATATTACTCGTCGTCATTTATCGTCGTGAATTTGTTATCTATTTTCAAAAGGATTTATTATCTATCTTTAAATTTATCTATCTTTATATCATCTTTTAATTACTTCATATTAAAATACTTTTTTTTAAGCAAAAATTGGCAGAATTGGATTTATCACATTTTGCTCTCGTAATTTTCACTTATCAGCAGGCAACATATTAAAATAATCAATTACGAAAGCTATTAAATTTTTCTCAATTTTGACTCAATTGTATTAAATTTTACTTTACCTAAACGTGTTACCAATCGTGATCGGACACTGTGTCAAATGTGGGACCCCATCGTAATGAGGAGAACCCTGTTGATAGATACCGTGCCAGTGAATTGTGATCGAATCTGATTTTAATAGATTCTCAACATCAACCACGACGTAATCTCCTTCGCAAACTTGTATGCTTGGACCTGGTATCATTCTGTTCACAGTCAAAGCCATTCGCTGCGTTCCATCCCCTGGGACACATTGGCAATCAGCGCACAAACTATTGGTAGCGTTTGGCATACATAAATTGCATGCCCTAGAAATGTAAGATTATTTTTTAACTAACTCTAGTTATAATTTCTTTTACCATTTTAGTACAAGTAAAACTCAATATAATATAATCCTTGGATTATAGAGGTTAAGAGATTAAGAGTAGCATTCAAATTATGGAAATCACATATTTTTTTAAATCACAGACTAGTTACGGTAACAATATTCGAATGATTCGCTGTAAATTTAATTCTAGATAGAATAAACAATGTTTAAACTTGATGTTACGATGATATCAAAAATTTCAAAAATTTCCGATCTTTTAATAGTCAATTCTTTTTTTTTTCTTTTTAATTTTTACTATGTAACTTTACTACTTCTTGATTACACTCACTGGCCATTAATGGGATAGCGTTCAACCACAAATTTGTAATAACACGTCTTTGATTGTCCCAGTTTACATGTTCGTGCGCATTCAGCAGCATTCGACAAATCAGTATTCAGAACAAGTTCTTCATTCAAACAATTTTCTTCATTAATTGGTGACATTCCGCTAACGCCGGGCGCGTAACCTGCGATGATAGATTGCGAGACTGCATTTTGACCTGCAACTAAAAAATTAGATTACACCTTTTGCGAATTAAACAGCAATTACATAAAAAAAATGTAATGATTATAAATATTGATTATATTTTATAAACACTGATTCACTTGCAGCAATTTTGAAAGGTTAAAAAATTAGCACTAGATGGATATAGAGTTACAAGAGGCTCTAATAACACGAATATATTTCTCGAATTTTTCGAATTAATGAAAAATAGTTCTAATTTTGTTGCTTGTACGTTTAGCGACAATGAATTATTTTCAAAGAAAGATGTATACCAACAAAAATGAGAATAAAAAGTAAAAACATTCGTCGGAGAGTATTCATTGTTAATTGCTACGTACTATAATACTTTTAATACAAAATTATGAATTTATATAATATCAGTCATATATACTTGCACCTCGAATTACACGAATTAATTCTTTGATAAGATTAATACTTTTTCCATGTATACATAAGTGAAATTAATATAAAAAGTTTGATGGATTTATATACCACAGGAATTTTAATCAAAAAATACATATAATCTATTTATCTACAATATGATTAAAATTTTAATTCCAATGTGATTGTGAATTTTCTATTAAATAATGAGTTTTATTTTCTCCGAAATGTGTTTATTAAAAAAAAACCTTTTTTATCCATACATTCGTAAGAAAGATAATTGTTATATTTCAAACATAGAAAAAAACATATAAGTGAAATTAATCCGTTTAACAAAATTTGATAGATAAAGTTATTTTTTAATTCACTATTACATACGATAAAAAATTTAATTTAGAGCGACATGGATAAAAATATATATTATTGAAGTAATACTACTTATCTTTTATTTTGTACACATAAATACATATATTTTATTACATATATCCAAGTATCTGACATAAAAATTTGTATGTTATCTAACGCATTAATTCTTTTGTTTCATAATTAATCATTTAAGTATTATACCATTTATCAAACGACGAAGTAAATAAAACGAAGAATCTTCTTTGAATAAATTTTTCGTTCATACATATTACATCACGAAATTCGATGCACTGCCGAATGATGAAGTAACGAGAACGACTCGCATTTACGAAAATATTTTCAAGTTCATCAAAATAGAAATACAAGTGTTCCATTTAATATCAACATTATTATTTGGGATTTCTTCGCAAAACATTTTTTCAATTGTAAGTTCCGTCAAAATTTTAAATATGTAATGCCTCTTCGTTATTCGTTTAATACATTTGTTGAAATGAATAATAAATATGATTCGATAAATTTCATCATTTTAAGGTATAGACAAAATATAAATGTTTTTTCGTGTTTTTTTTTAAATTAGTTAAAACATCCATGTACAACACGAATTTAAAAAAAAGCTAAGATTATATATAATTCATATGTGAAACGAGAAGTAATTGAAAAAATATCGAACAAATTTTTAATAACATACGTCTTTTTAATTTGTTTTCTACTCTAAAATAAACATTTATTTTAAATTTAATAAACAATTAAAATTTATTAAACATTTAATAAACATTTTAAATTTCTCAAATTTTTCATATTACAGAGATACAAAATACGCACACTATAGATATATAAGAAATAGGCACAATGAAGTCTAAATAACAAAGTACAAATAAGTCTAGTACATGTTATCAT
Source organism: Melipona quadrifasciata (assembly GCA_001276565.1). Lineage (NCBI taxonomy): Eukaryota > Metazoa > Arthropoda > Insecta > Hymenoptera > Apidae > Melipona > Melipona quadrifasciata. The sequence goes on along the minus strand of KQ435794.1, from coordinate 7,938,310 downwards.
CTTAATGAAGTAAAATTGATAAAATTGATTTTGAAATAAGCTAAAATAATTACCAGGTAAACTGTCTTTATTGATAGAAATATTTACTGATAAAAGAAACAGAGAGAGACTTTCTATTATAGGCTTTTTATCGACAGTACTGATAACGTTATTAATTGCACTTACAATTCAATGTTTATCTTAGATACTATATCTAATATTAAAGATATCTTGAAATTATTGAATTTCTAACATAAGGAAACAAAATAATAAATGGTAGGATGTTACTCCATTAAATTTCATAACATATACTTGAAAAATGGGATTAGAAATAATACTTTAAGATAGGATAAACGTATGTAAATCAGAAGTAAATTTATTTCTTTATAAACATATTTATTTCTCTGATATCAGCTTAATACAAATCAATGGAATCGAATACAACAAAAATGTTCAACCGATTCGACTTTCAACAGAGTATTATGCAGAGTATTATAACGGAATACCTGGTAACCAGTTGAGAAAAGTTAAATGTAAGTGATTTTATAAATTATTATCATCGGTAAGTAAATTTAGAATTGCAAATTTGTACAAAATTTTTAAAATTTATGTTACATTGCAAATCATTTACTATCCAATACATCAATCAATCCGTCAGAAACATTGCAAGTATTAAACGTAATTATAATACTGCAAACAGAATGTCAGAAGAATTATTATCAATTCACGGGAAATAATATGTGCACAATAATACGTGTCAAGAAATGAAAGACTTTGCAAAGTGGGTGTATTGATAGTTTATTCGCCTAAAATTTCCTTTGAACGAAGCTTATTGCTATGCTAAATATAACAAGATTTATTTATAATAATAATGTTTTTGATTAATCTATAGTGATTGCAGTTTCACGTACTAATGGGAAATTTCAACTTAACATAACATGCTACAAACTTATAGTGGGCAGTTATTTGCTTAATTTATTTGAATAATAGTGAGAAATTGTAACATATCAAATATCAATATAATTTTATAATAGAATAGATATATAATTAATAAAATAAATGAAAAAAGAAAAAACAAGAACTTATTTTTATACAGATGTATTTATTTATTTTGAAACAGAAAGAAAAAACTAATCGTCGTCTTTCTGTAACTAATTCAATATATTTACAATCTACTCAATCATTTCATGATCGTGATTTAATATAATTAACTTTTTGAGATATCTTTAATAGGATTTAGGAAATTACCACATTTCGGGAAATTCGGGGGAACAGGAGGTAAATCTTCTTGTTCTCCGACATTGAGAACCATCTGCATACCACTTGCCTGATGATAAATAAAGTGACAGTGGAAGAACCAGAATCCTTAACAATGAAAAGTTAAATATTAATTTCAACATTGTGAAATATTCAAACATTCATAAATTGCTTCTATTTAAAAAGTTTTTCAAAGATTTAAATTATAATTGTTTAAAGAAATCTAAAATATCCCAATAATTATGAGATATCACAAATTATCCTCAGAATTGGGATATTGGTACGATCAAGTTCGTTACGTATTAGTATACATTGCATACCTGGATTATTTGCACGGATTCGAATCACAGCATATCCATTATTCGGAACAGCAAGAGTATCTTTGCCAGGACCATCGAAATTTCTCTTTAATTTTCCGTTCTCATCAAGTTGTTTTACATAATCTACACTAATAGTTGTCGAATTATTTGGGATATTGGGTCCAAGTGGTTGATCCATACTCACAACTCTGTACGCATATCCATGCATATGAAAAGCATGCGAAATATTTGGAAGTTTAGCTGCGATTATACAAAACCTTCTTAGAAACATATTTTCTTATGGAGTTTCTTCAGGAACTCGCTTCAATCCAAATATTTATCTACTTAAAATTATACTCACACGAATCGACCAATATTATCTCCACGGTAGAGTTCAATGTAAACTTCAGTGTATTGGTACACGAACAATTATCGTTGCATTTAGATGGCAAATTTTGAGAATTACAAACTTGATCCGAGGGATTATCACTGAGTTGAGAAATCAGCGGTGAAGGTGGGCTTTGATATATTATTCCATCTATTGTTGCTGCACTAGCAGTTGTCGGTGTCGCAGCTGTGCAGAATTATTTATGTTTTAGGAGAATAGAGCATTACGTTCAATATTTTGAAACAAATTATAAATATTATATTAGATTTTCATAACGTATCTAAATATTAAATTCATATCTTACATAAAAAACAGCTCTTTCAAATCATAATTAATAAAGCCTATGGATATATAAAATTGCAAGTCCGTTTTCAATTGCGTGAGGCCTTCGTCAATTGGAGTGCCACTCTTCAACTTGCTGATGCATATTTCTTCAGGATTATTATCGCAATTAACACCTGATGGATTCAAAATCTATTGTATAAAAAAAAAGAAAATTGTTCAATAAATGAATTAATAAATTATTCGGAAAAATGAATACAAGGTATTCTTTCTGATCGCAGTATAGAAAATGAAAAAGTAATTCGTGCATTGAAGCACGATATAAAAGATATCTTACAATTCCTGAAGGAAGAGGCTCGTTGGTGTCTGAGTCGTTGGATGCACCAGCATATTGCAATATTCCCAATTGCTGTATATTAGCACATAATTGTAGTCCACGAAGTTGTATCCGATAAGCACCAGGAGGTTGATTAGTCTCTACAACGAAATCGTATCGTTCCCCTGCAAGAAAAACCAGAAACATATTATTTCATGTACATATATTAAAATAAAAAAATATTCGAAAATAGCCTATTTTAATTATTAAAAAAAATAAATAACTAAATTTTTTAAGATTTAATTTTTTAAAATTTAAGAAAATTGTTAAGTCAATGAATTAATTGTTGCTTGAGATTTTCATTGAATCTGTACCGGCAGACGAAACGATGGAGGTTACATTGATGGGTTTAATAGGCTGACCATCTGTTTCTATTACGGTCAAGTTATGACCTTCGATTGTTATTTGCCCCGGACAGACAGAACAAAACGAATTAACTAATCGGAAACGATGACGTGTATTTGGTTCCACAGTAATTACTTCCAAACTAGTATTTGTAGTATTACCCTGAAAATTCTGCAATCGAATCAAGTCAAATTTTATTTAAATCAACGTTTCTAATTTTTATACTGTAATAGTTAACATATTGTTAAACAAACATATTTACTGTTTGCCCTTTTCCGTTAATTAGTAGAGAATCAGGTATTTGTCTGGTCGGACCGGTACCGTTAGTCGTACGACCTGGAAACCGTTCTGTAGATTCTTCGTTCATCCAATCGCTAATAATAACTACATGACTTGAATAATCAGTATCGAAATATTTTCTATTAGGGTCTTGCCCCCTTGGAGTCCGTATGACAAGAGTACCAAAAACTCCGTCCATCTTATTTAATCCTGTATGAGCATGGTAAAAATGAGTACCAGGATTGCCTGCCAAATACTGATATCTAAAAGAAAGCGACATAACTTTCATCGTTATATACGTATTTATTAGAGTATACATGTTTTAAGATCAGTTGGCTCAAATACCTGAAGGTAGTACCAGCTGCAATTGGACACTGAGTTACAAAAGGTACACCATCGTAATATTGATAACCCTTTTGGAACACACCATGCCAATGGATCGTTATTCCGTCTTCCGCAATTTTGTTTGTAACATCTACCACAATAAGATCTCCTAAACAAACTTGTATACTTGGTCCTGGCATCATTCTATTTATAGTTAAAGCCATTCGCGATACTCCATCGGCTGGCACGCATTGACAATCGGCGCAAATCGAATTAGTAGCAGTATCGGGAGTACAGTTATTGCATGCTCTAGAAAAGGAGACTATGATATAACAGAAATATTTAAATCTTAAGAGATCAAGGGATTTAAAAAAATATCTTTCATAATTACAAATCGCGATAACAATACGATTATACGAATTACATCGAGAAAAAAATGTTGAATAATTAAATGAAAAAAAAAATTTAATTCTTAGTGAATTTCTAACTTTTATGAAATGTTTAATTTTATTTATTTGTAAATGTTTAATTGTAACTTTCTTACAGACACACTTACGCACTCTGAACTGGATAACGTTCAATTACGAAACGATAGTAACATGTTTTCGGTGTACCCGATTCGGAACAAGGGCGGGCACACTCGAGAGGATTTGATAGAAAAGCATTCTCGAGAATTACATCGTTCACACAGTTTGTCTCGTTTATTGAAGACATACCAGCCACTCCGGGGACATAACCAGTCACTGGTTTAGTTCTCTTAGAGCACTGACTCTTCACTGTAATTAAATTTTAATATGAAAATATTGAAAATTGTATTTTAAGACCGTATAATTACACATGTATAAATTACGCGATTTAAGAAGCGTCCTTTTTATATGATGTAAGAAACTTGAGATTTACAATAATTACATCTCATTTTTTAGTAATTAATATGATAAACGAATGTTTTTTAAACGTTTTTTCGCATTTGTAAACTATAAAAAATACAGAAAATACAGAAATATCATTTACAAGTAAAAATTTCTTAATGTGAATTATAATATGAACATATAAATATTAAGCAATGTCAAATATTTTAAAAAAATTCGTACCACTAAAGAAAAACACGAAAATGAGAAATATTTTCCAAGTAAAATGCATCGTGTTAACGAATAAGAATCACATTTCCGTATATTACCATTTTGGTCTTATATATAATACCTCGATTGTTTTTACCTTTTAAAACCTCAATAAAATGCCATATCATCTATTTAAAATGTAACCACAGCTGTATACATAGTAGACACATGCGTTGTACATATTTAAGTTCTTTAAAAAATAAATTTGCAAATGATAAGATAAGATAATCAATTTTGTGAATTTCGATAATAAGATAAAGTGGTATTAAAAATATGTGCACTTCATTGAAAAGAAAAGATTTTAATTTACAACTATGTTTGATTTGCAGACTTTCCTGCAAAAATATCAATAGAAATGAGGAAAACAGGAAAGCGGAAAAGATATTCCCAACATCGTGCTAAGATACAATTGTTTTATTTGTTTTCGTCACCAATTATTATGAAACAATAAATTTATCTGATAATATCTAACTGAATAAAAATACATAATTCTATTTTTAAAATCTTGAAATCTCATATATAGCTAGATGTTCTCTGAAGCAAAGTAAATTTTGTTCAAAATACTAGAAAACTCTATAGATGTCCTACTTAATTTTTTATACGCAATATACTTCTTTTATTATTTGTCATTCGAAAAAATGCTTCAAATTAAATTTATTTTGTTTTTCTACATCTCTTTATTTTGTTTTGCTACATCTTTGTATTATTTTATAACTCTTTCGTATTTCATAGTGACTAAATTTATTTTATAATTAAAATATTGTTTGAAAATTTTTGATACAAACCATATGTATTTAATAAATAAATACTTTAAACATTATAGTATTACATAGCAAATATACAGTATTACATTTTCAATTTGAAGTGTTACTGATGTTACTGATATTTATCTTTAAAAATTCGAGACTTTCACGATTTTAATGTCACGTTTTATAATTGAGATTTCCGACCGTAAGCCATACAGAAGTGAAAATTCTCCCAA
>KQ435794.1:7902917-7913333 GCA_001276565.1 Melipona quadrifasciata | reverse complement strand
CGAAACGATTTTCAGGTGTTTGCATAAAAGTGCAGGCACGAATATTAAGCTGGCTCGTCGTCGAGTTTCTAAATCGGTGCTTAACGCGATGGTTTCGCCGCTTTCCCCGAAGTTCGGTCCATTTATGTGTGAGCAGAGAGGTAGAGAAAAAGAGAAAGAAGAGGTTGGGGTGGAAGAGCTGGAGGAGATTAGAAGAGTCAGAGAGAGAGAGAGAGAGAGAGAGAGAGAGAGAGAGAGACAGATAGAGATGAGGTGTTGTAGCGTTAGCGAATATTCGTGAGAGCGTACTTTAGACTGTAACGCGCAATTCCCAGGACAAGAAGCGAACGGGCGAACCAGCAAGTTAGCAAGCGAAAGAGAATAAAGATAGAAAAGATCCGCGCGCGCGGGATATAGCGTATGTCGTCGCGACAGCGTCGACGTTGTCTGTGCCTATGGTGGGGGATTGGAAAAGTTGTGTGAAACTTGAAGGTGAATCAGAGAAGGAAACGTAGGATATACGAAGGAAAGAGAAACGCCGGTGTCCAACCGGGGAGAATCGGAATGAAAGGAGGGACGGATTCGGTGGTGGTGAAACGTCATAGATGTGTAGAGAATCTGGTTGTCGGTGTTGGTAAATGTCGAAAAGACGAAGGTAACGGCACGATGGGTGACGGTGTTGGTAGAGGGACGTGTTGGTATTGGTATCGTTGGTGGTAGCGGCGGTGACGGTGGCGGTGGTGGCGGCGGCAGCGGCAGCGGCGGCGGCAGCGGCGGTGGTGGTGGTGGTGGTAGTGGTGGTGGCAGCGTGTCCCGACGCCGGGAAAGTTTCGCTGAGAAGCGCGCGGAGTGTGAGAACGCGGCAGGCGCGAGAGAGTTGAACGTAGAAAGAGAAGAAGAGCGAGAACGCGATTCAGGGGGGTGAGAGAGCAAAGGGGATGGAGAATGAGAGTGAGTTTGGAGCGTGTCCGGAGGACGGCAACGCGGTGCAGGCAAGGTTTTCGTCTCCAGTTCCCGCTAAGCGGCCGATAGGATTGGAACGAGCTGGCTGCGTACGCGGTTACACACGCGGGGTAACGTGTTTGTCCAGGTAGCGTGCGCGGTGTGACGGTGGTTGTTGTAGCGCGAAAGAAGACACGCGGCACGCGCTACCGACGGAACGGACCGGCCCGTGCTGGCGTGTGTGACCGACTGAGCGCTGCCGGTAATAACGAGCGTAATAGCGTAGTATAGAATATATACATATACATATACACACACATATATATATACATATATATATATATATATATATAATTGTGGGGGATTCTTGCACGAGTTACGCGTGCTGCTACCGCGGTACTCGAGTTCACGCGTGGCACTACGGCCGCGGAAGACCACGAGCGAGCGAGGTCGTCGAAGCGCAGACTGCGTCCTTCTTCTCCTTCCTACTTCCTATCCTCTTCCACCTCTTGTACCCTTCCTACTTTTCCACCTCCACCTACATCTTCTCTCTGCCTTCTCTTTCTCCTGCTTTTCCTTCGCGAACTCCTAGTCTCGCTATTTCATCTCTCTCTTTCTCATATTCTCTACCCCTAGTGAGATATTGATTTCCCTTAGCTGACTCCCGCGAGGGCAGGCGGCAGGCAACCAGGTACGGCTACCTCCGCAAATAGACAGCCTCCGACGATGAAAAGGGAATCATCGCATGTATCGAGAGTATGCACTTTCCAAGTTTCAGCGGTCCAACATTGCTGCTATCGAAAACGATCCCGGTTTGACGCTTCTTCGCGTCGAACTATTGTCACGCTTTCTGTACCACACTCGAACGATGCCGCGCTCTTCTCTATGTTTGTCACGTGTAACTCACGTTCGCGTCACTGCTATCCTAGGTGGGGAAAGTTAGAGGAAACTCTAAGTCTTATGAAACGATGCAAATCATACGAGTATGATTTCGTAGTAAAGTTATCGAAGTACGTGGAAGATAGATTTCTCTCTGTAAAACCAACGTTCTTCGCACGTAACAGAGAATGTAAACGTAGATGTAACGTCTTATAAAAACAATCGTACAGCTTCCACTGTAACTCGAGGATATAAGTTGGAGGATATAGAATATAGATCGTCGCGTCCTTAATGCGCCTCAAGACCTCCATCCTGAGCTCCTAGTATGCAGTATACATTTGTCTGATCATACTCGGTTCTATACTACTGATTGCCGTCTCTTTCCCGTGAGTTTGTCGATCCTGATTCTTTTCGCGGTTAATTTACAAAGTGTCAAATCGACTATCAGAGTTGAATTATAAGCGCGTAACAATCTCTTTTGTTGCGCGGCCAAGTTGCCCGGGAGTAAATACTTTTTCTTAGCCAGTAGTCGTCGTTCGGGAATTCGTAGGTGTTCCAAGAAACTTTTGCGAAGTAATCCGCCATCTTGGTTCCTGCGCATTGCTCGCCGGCGGATTCGCGAGTGACTTGAAACTTTTTTATTTACCGCGTTCATGCTTACACACAGAGACAAAGAGGGTTGGAGAGGGGAACTATTTCCCCTACTCAAACTCTGGATGGGGTGTACGTATCTGTCAACCCCCACTCGGCTCGTGCCGCCTGCCGCTTTCCAGCAAAGTTTTCCCGAGATCCTGGAAACTACGAGCGATGCGGGGTGAAAGAGGGGCGGAAGTCTGAGGGAGGGGAGAAGCGAGACCGCTTTCTAGTAGCGTGCGCTCACGGGGATCCCTTTTCACCGAATTCTAACCTAGTAACGAGTTTGCTCCGTCGGTAACGCCGGACGCGTGCCAGCGATAAACGTGTCGCGTGTTACGGTGACAGTGGGATGAGTAAAGTGGTACAGGACACGAGACGCGATCGTCACGGTCACGCTTCTCATCGTGTTGGTTTTTTTAATTCTCCAAGCAGGATCATGTGCGTAACTTAAAGAAACGATTGTCGGCGCGATAACAAAGAAACGCGAAATGGGCACATTTATGATTTTTTTTTATAATGTTCATACGGGAGACGTACAGTCGCATCACGTACCGTTTGTTTATGCCGGTGTTGGTGTTGAATTCGGCTGACCAACGATGGACACGCTGATATTATGGTACAAATGTGTTTTGGACTGATCAAGATTGCTGGATCGTGATTAATTTCCAACGAATAAATCACGTACGTATAGTTGTTATTTCCGCGTGATTGTGATTAAATTAAGTACATTTAAAATTAGTATATCTCAATCTAAAATGTTCGATTCATTTCGGGGATGATTTTTCCCGTTGGAACTGTGCAAAGAACTGTTCAAACTTTTGCGCGGTAATTTGAAGTTGTCTATGCAGAGTCATTCGTTAAACGGTTTTACGATCGTTTATCGGTTTGACTGTGATCTATCGCTGCAAATTGGTTTCGAATCGGCAGATAAGAAAAGAAAAATCGTTCTCTAATCTGCGCGATTCGTTGCTAGTATCCTGGTGATATCGTGTTTCTCTCCTCTCCGGGGACGGAATAGGTCAGCTGATCATTTACTGGGCACTATATAACGTTGCTTGTTGTGAGAGTATCAACGCTTTTGATTATCGGGATTCTGTGCGCGCAGACTCAATGTGAGATTAATCCTCTGTGAGCTCACCCCTTCCACTATAAACTTACCAATACACGCCGGTCGCACGTTCGAAAGTTTCATGAGCGTCGAAAAGTTTTGCGCTTCTGTAGTTGCGCGGATTTGATCGAGAACCTGGAGAACTTTGTGCTTGCACACCGAAGCAATTGTTTCTTGCACGGTATCATACGTGTACGTAAGACGAGCGACCGTATTTGCGTAGCCGTACTTTTAGATTTCATTAGTTTAAGTGTATTGTTGCAGGTAAATGTAATTGTCAATCGTGATTAAACGCGATGTTAATACCCGTGTTTTTCATTTAATAATTTGCATTTTACCAAGCTTTCGCGTCGAAATTTCACGGCGAAAAATTCATCGATAGTTTTATAAAATTGCATGCACGGTATTCAGTTTATCCTCTTGTTCCGATTTCGTATTTTATTTAGCTGGTAAATGCCGCGCTTTGCTTTCCATACATCTCATTTGGGTGTAATTCCGTTTTTGTGCGGAATCTATACTTCGGGAGCTAACAATTTGCTGGAAACCGGCTGGCAATGGTAAATCCGAACCAACGGATTTCGAAAAGAATGAACCGAGGCACGAGATATCGGGCATTAAACTTGACGTCGTGTTCTCGGGACTATACGAAATATCATACCAGCCTGGTGTAATTGTTAAAAATCTATGTCATACCGGAAGAATACAAAGCGTTCCTTGTATACGAGCCAAAATGATTTTGAGGAAAAAACCGGCGCGAATTACGCTCAGTAATTTTTCTGAAAAAGAGCCTCGCATACTCCTACGGGCATGAAACATCATGTTTTCAATTTAACAAAATTGGAGAAGCCATACGTATAAAATGTTCACTATCCTCCTTTCTTCGTTATGAATGAACATAAAACAGTGGTTATTCAGTACAAAATGTCTTTTCTAAAATCTGACACGCTGCTATTCCAACCGTGATGAGAAGAGATACCGCCGCCAGTAAGAAGTTCTTTTAATTTTTACGTCGCGTTAAATAATAATTTATCGACGCTCGCGCGATACGTTCGCGTGCCAACTCGAGCAAGCGCTTTGCACGATTATTCAAACAACCGCTCATTATCTAGAGAGTTACGTATCAATGAGGTAAGATAGGGATAAGAAAACAATGGAAACTCGGAGTTTTCTCTATCTTTAACGCGTTGCATGTTATCCTGTCCCCGTTTAGTAGCACCTGGGATGGCAGTCCGATGCATGAAAAAGTAGAGAGGCACTAATTAAGCCGCTATCATTACGGTTCCGCGGTGTAATTCCGCGTTGTTGGCATTGTGCTTCGAATTCCGCCAAGTGGCTGTTGGCCGGAGGCTTTTGGAATCCTCCGGAGCGTGGTCCAAGGCCTTTCAACTCCAATTCCACGCGCGTGCGTCTCATCGTCGAGGTTGACGTCGTCGTCAACGACATCGTCGTAGTCCAGGATGTTTCCTGTTGTTTCCTCGCTGCGCCTCACAAGACCGGAGCCAGAGGTTAATCCGCATCCGGTATCTCGCAGTTACTTCTTTTTCCATACGCGTGAATATTGTCCAAGAGAGAGTCAGCCTCATCGCTTTGTATCCTTTCGCGGTGCACCCTTTCTTCGACGCTGCAAAAGAGTAAATGTGCCATACTTTTAGGATTGACAGTGTTCAGTCCCGCAGCGGAGGAACTCGTTAAATTTGTCTAAAATATGCACGTTCGTCAGGGGGTGACGTTTTCAAGCGATTAGAAAGGAATTTGTGCAAAGTCCAAAGAAGTAATAAATCATCTTCTCTCTATGACTATTATTTGAATTATTATTTATTTCCTGTTGAGTATCGTTTATTTCCTTCGCAATCTGGGTGATAATTGCAAATATTAGGGATCGATGAAACGTATCTTTGTAGGTTTTGAAACTTTCAAACGTGTTCGGTGAAAATTGTCGCGTGAGTTACCTTTGATACCTTTTTCATTCTTGCGAATAAAGAACGAAATGCAATTTTTCACGTTATAATTTTCTTCTGTTTACTCTGTTTCATTTACCAACGAGTGAAACGCACCGTGAATTTCAACGCTTCTACATATTTTTATAACAAACATTGCAGAAACCATGCTAACGTGGTATTTGAGCTACGATGCATCTATTACATCTAACATATGTAGTTGTTTAATTTATTCTATTCTGAAAATTACACCGTTAACGACGAACGGTTTTTACTTTGCAGTTTTACTACAGTTTTGAAAGATAAATGTTTCGATTAACCATCTTTTAAACAGGCAATTTTTCGACTATTTTTTAAAAATAACGTTCCACGGGAGACAATACAACGTGGTGATATCCATTTTGTTTAAGAGTAAACACATTTCCAGACACATTTTTAGAAGCTGTAAATCTCTGGGAAAAAACGAAGCAGAAGCTTTCCAAACATAATTTTACAGTATTCGTAACTTCGTAGGGAATAGCTTTTCTGTAACTTCGATACTAAATAAAAATTGGATAAGAAATTGCTGACCTGTGTCAAAGTTCGTATATAGAACTTACTTGATGTCTCGACTTCTTCCAAACTCTTATATCGAGGACACGTTTACCAAAGACTCGGCGAATAAATAAAAGTGACGAAACTTGAAATCATATTGTTTGATCGATATGTATTTTCTCGTGAGATCAACCGCGATCAACAGCGATTTCGACAGCGAATCGATTTTCACGAACGAAATGCCGGTATTTCAAAAATATTTTATTCGATCCTCAAATTTTCGAATGTATGTAAGTTACAAGAAGAAAAAAAAAAAAGTGAAATAACATTCAGTTTGTTACATCTTACAGTTACGATGAGCAATTATTCGTTCGATTTTAAACGCAAAAGCGTCGAGTGTGCGCTCGGTCATTAAAAGCTTTGTTTACCGGAAGGACTGACGTTTAGAATGAGCAATGGATACAATATTTCAAGACTCGGCATCCGTTCGATAGTTTTCGTGCTGACTCTTGGCGAAAAGGTTTGAAATCGTTGAGAAGTTGCGGATGCTGGGACAGATGAATGGGAAGTAACAGATAACCAATCGTGCGAGTATAATAGCCACGCAAAGCTGCGCACGAACATTTGCTTCTTCTTACCGCAATTTTCCTGCGATGCGAAATTGAAGAAGTTTCCATATTAGAATTTTATATCGAAAATGAATCATAATGAGTTATAACGAAAATGAATCTGCTTACTATTCATTTCACATTTGCAAATTAAATATCTAAATCCATTCGATTCGAAGAAAAACTGCAAATCTTTTAAAATCTTACGAACGGATAGCATCTACGGAGGGTTATAAATCTTTGAAAATGCCATATTTCTTTGAAATTACATTTCGAAAATCTTCTATACGAGGAATGTACGTCCTGCTTTCAAGATAGTTTCCGGATACACAGGCACAATCGTACGAAACAGCATGACACGCTTGTCGTCTTCGATCGAGCAGTGTTATCTGACAAAAAAGCATGGGCCGGTTATGATGATTTTTAGATACGCATTTCAGAGCAGCTCTGGTAACTGCTACGCTGCCGAGAATTTCCTTTGCGGGGCGATTGTTTTCGCGCACAAATCTCCGATATCAGGCTCGTCCGCTGTCGTCGCTTCCTTTCGTTGGCCGCCTTTTTGTTCTGCTCGTTGCCAAAATCGAAGTATATCGGCATCAGCATGGCCCGGCACCGACACTGAGCAGGAAGTTTACGTCGTAAATTTGGAGTCTTAAGGGTGGAATTATAGTTGAGTAGAGCTCGGCGCTAAGCCACGCAGTTGTTACCACGGTGAGCGCTTTAAAAGTTGGTCTTGGGTGTTCGTGCTGGTACCGGGAGGGTGGGCGAAGAAGAAGAAGCCAGAAGAAGCGAGAGCGCGCGATACGGTGGAAAGGGACGCGGAAACGTGGTTAAGTTGCCAGGAAACTTTGGTAAAACTGAAAAGTTAATTTCGTCGTGTTAAATTACTCGAGCGCTCGGGCATTAAACTTGCAAAAGTTGGCCGGATGACTGAAATACGTACCTTCCGCCACCTCCCTCTTCTTCTTCTCCTTCTTCTTCTGCTTCTGCTTCTGCTTCTTCTTCTTCTTCTCTTCCTTCTTTTCCTTCTTTTTTGTCTTCTATCGTTCGGTCCTCCCTTCCTCCTCGCTTTTATCGCTGTGTCATCTAACAGCGACACGATCACGATCGTTTAATCGTTATCTCAGTCGTAATGAACGTTCGACGATTGCTCTCCTGTCTGTAAATCCGCGTCGTGAATTGCGATATGAATGTAATTATGTAATAGTAATCAATGGGTGTACTTGTCATTTAATGATCGTTCGAATTGACGCGAATAACAATTATATAACTGGGAATACAGGACAGATTTAATCGTATTGAGAAAATTAGTACAAAATGTATTATGTATTGTGGATTTACAAATGAAATTGGTTAAACGCTGCTACATGATTCTAATCTTTTCTTTCTTTGCCGCGCAATCTAGGAATTATTAATTTAACAATGCCGGGTGTATCATTTGATTTAAACGTTGAAAACATCAATCAGATAAAAATTCAGATTAATAGCGTGTACACAATCGTTTATCCGTTATATTGCAATTGCGAGGAACGAACGCGGAAAGCGCACACTATCGTGGCAAGAGATACAAGTCATTCGAATCGAATCGTTAACGCTTTAGCCAATATTGTGAAATACTTCGCTTTCACGTAATTTCGGAACAATTGTAGAGCATTTCAACTAGTACCTACGGCATCATTAATTTCCTACGACCTATATTTTTTTTTTGATCGATCCTTGGAAAAATTTCGTGAATTCCGTTTGATACGGCACGATGTTTATATACATTTTAAATTGCGAATCTTTATAAATTATGTCAATTTGTCACGTATGTATTATACATATATATCACATGCTGCGAAAGAGAGAGAGAGAATTGGAATTGGAAGAGGGAGAAAGAGAGAGAGAGAGAGATATTAATTTTATCATTTATGAAATACGTGATGTAGTTTTATGTTGCATATTATAACATTATTTCGGAACAGAAGAATGATGTAATGAAATTATTTGATGAAAATAAAATAAAACGGATGCTGCATACAAGTTGTATCATGCAATTAAGTCGTATTGATTATTAACAAAAAATAAAACAGTTAAAAATATGACGCGTTAAAGTTACATGTCGAAAGCACGTGAATTAAATGTGTCCGTCGAAATCAATAATTCTTCCTTTAATTCCGGTCTTTCAATTCGAGCAAACTTCAAACAAGTGTGGTAGTAGGATACACTATACGTCTACTGTAGATTGATCGAAAGGAAATGGAGAAGAACGGGCAAGGGGGATAGGATTTTGCCGTTTACTTCAAAAATTTATTTCGCTATGCAGTTTATGGTAAATTTATTTAGTTTTACGGTTCACGCTGAAATCTCTGTGTAATAAATAGTACTATGGATTTTTATGCATTTATGAGAAATTATGAAAAATGCCCAAAATACATGTAACGTGCAAGAACGTATGAAATATCCAAAATAGTATTATACATTAGAATATTATAGCTTTCGATCATAGTCACAAAGATATGAATTTGCTTACAGCATAATTTACTGTGTAATAAACATGTGACACATGTCTAAACATTTAAAAATAATATCAATTTATGCTTAATTTTTAATAAGAAACAGTTTTAATATCAGGTTAATATCGTGAAATATTTGACATAATGTTGCAATAGAATGTAACAAGTGAAAAGGAACAATTAAATCCGAATTGGTGAATTGTACGACATAAATGTTATTTTTAACGGACTGAGGAATATAAAAAATACCGGAGAAAAATATTTTGCAATATTAAAATGTTTTAATTATTTTATCCAGGTATTTAGTCATAAAGGTACTTTTATTAAAACACTCATAAAAATATGTGTGCATATTACGTTTCGCTTTTTCACTAAATTTACGTGGAAGAACATGTATTTTAAATAAAATTTGGTATATTTGATATTTATATTTTTATTTTAATATTAAACTTTGGAATTGGAAACTGAATTTAGTGGTTTATGAATGTTTAAATTAATTTTCATCTAAACACTAGAATATTCACACTGTGTAAAGCGTTTGAAAAATAAACAGGAACTAATAGTATATTTATGTCGGTGATAATGTACATACATTTGGCAAAATGATAAGGAGAAAACATTGTTTCGTATAATTTGCTCAAGATTACTGGGAATTTTATGATATACTTTATCTCGCGATAGGATAAGACATTCGTTGTTGTTTTTAATTAACTGTCCTCGAGAGTTTTACTTTTGTAATTAAAATTACCTTCGTAAATCTAATAAACAAAGTGGTCTCTGGAACCTAGTGGTACTGTAGTCTCTCTAAAGTTGTACAATTGAAAGTTGCGCATTATCTTCTGATGAGATTTGATGAAGAATCATTGTTACGTTCTTTCTGTGCTAGTAGTAAAAGATGGACTATAGTTACAACAAGTTTGCAGCTTCTGCGTTTAGGTAATTTATCGCAACAATCGCGTAAAATGTATTTAAACGTCGTCAGAGGAGTCATAAAATTAATTACTTGTACAGAACTCGTTAGTTTTGAAGCTTTCGTAGTAAGAACATGCGGACTTCCTCGCGGAAAAACGATCGCGTATACTTTGTCCTGAAAATATAGTATTGAAATTACAAAAATCAATATCCATTTCATTTCTGCTCGGCACAAAGCTTATAGATGAACATGTTGCTTGCTATGCGTGTGTAACATATTGGTTTCTAGGTAATTGAATTAAAATGTGTACTGGAGTCAAAATTGTATTAGTTCGGGAAAGTAATATTAGTCAATATTAATTGAAGTAATTTTATGTTCAATTTTT
>KQ435794.1:7859859-7871439 GCA_001276565.1 Melipona quadrifasciata | reverse complement strand
GGCAAATAGTTTCAGAAAATTTATATTTCGCGGGAACTCGTCCGTGCGAGCAAATTGATATAAAACGAGTAATTTTACTTATAATTTCAAGTATTCAACTCGTTAACAGTTGAGCAATAATTTGTCACAGACTACGCTTATGCTAAAATATTACAATTTCATAAATTCGTTCTAGTTAAATTCTATTACAATTCCTAACTGAATTTTATTGTAATGTACGAGTTAATAAGAGAAGGATAATCTCCTTGGATAAACAAAGTTCCACTGTATTAAAAGCTTCATTGACGGAGAAGGAAGGAAGCAACACCATTTTTGCGACATAGCAGACCGATTTCAATTCGTGATTTGAACGAAGCGGGGAAAACGAGAGACGGAAGCAACCGGCAAGCGACTGGTATCAGACGTCCCCGAAATTTTCTTTCCGTTCGGCGATTCTGCTTTGCTCGGCTAATTTCGTCTTCCCTATACCACCTTTCCCTGCACTCTCCTCCCCTCCGTCCCGGCATCGCACATCTCGTCACGGCATGTAATTAAAATTGCAAATCCGAGTTAACCAGTACACTCGGTCGTCTCGCTCCACTCAAAGGTCCTTTCGCAGACCGGGCATTTGCGATACAAACAAATTTGTTTATTTTTATTTGGCTTTCACGGCCCTCGGGGAAAGGAGATTGCCGGCCGGCTACATCGCGGGCGAGAGAACGAGAGGGCGAGATTAGGCGGGGGTGGGCGCGACGAAGACGCCGGCCAAAACGAAGGAAGAAAGACAAAGAGAAAGAGCTTGGAAAAAGTTGCTCTCGCCACGAGCTGGTTCATTAGGTATTGTAATCCCGCGCTGGTTCCGCCGCTAATGAAGATAATGGCATTAAAGTATTTGGCAGCTTTCAAACGTAGTGTACAAAGCCGATCGTTAATTTGATCTGGGCAATATCGACGGGAAGAAAAGAAAGTGCGCGCGATTGGGCCAGGAAAAATACTCGCGTCGTTTCTGTTTGTTTGCAAGAGGGACGAATATCCCAAGTAGGTATTTTGCTCTCGAGGAGGTGTTTTATATTTTTCACGATCGATATTAGCGACTCAGAATTCCAAATTTAGGTAATTCAACGATACCAGTCAAGGATCGCTGGAAGTTGAATTTTTCCAAATGCAAAGACCGAGATCAGCAACTTTGACCAACCATTTCCACTCTGGGCAAACGTAATCTTCCGCGGATAGAGGAAAGCGTTCCGCAGCCAGTTAAACGACAAAGCATTAATGGAAACCTCTGTATTACTAGGGTGGTTTCCCTACGCTGCGGATGGAGGCTGTGTGTCTTAGAAAGCAAACAAGTTGTCGGCCAACCGGTAAATATAACGTCAATAAAATATACGCGTTTCGCGGGTAATTGCTAGCTACTGCCGTCGTTGCATACATTTTATTTACATTGCAAGACCTTACCATTAGTTCCAGCGTGCAACTATTCTCATCCCTTTTTTTCCTTCCCGAAACTTTTCAGTCGCTTGCAATTTGATCGGTCTCTAAACGCGGCCAATTATCACTCGGCCGAGGGGGAAACCGACGCGGTTAACTTGGAAAACGCAAAGATCGCGAAGGATTAATTACTAATTGCGAATGTCGTTCCTTGAAACGTCGTTCTCTCTCTCGAAACACCGCGAATCGCGCAAGCGTCGTGGATAGAGCGGCGCAGCGGCGACCGCTAGGTTGGTTGGTGGATCCGCGATCTCCGGCATCTGCGAAGCGGCCGAGCGGCAAGTGAAAGGTAGCCCTCGGCAGGTTTTAACGGCGGTCGAAGGGTAACGTCGCACGGAATGGGAAGGATAGACTGTTGGCCGAAGGGTGAAGCGTAACAGAGACTGGCCGAGAGGAGGCCAAGGTGGTTTTCCCGTAGGTGGTGTAGCTCGAGGGTTGTCGGACGGGCGCCCGGCGAGGCAGAGGCGGTGGCGAGGACGAAATGAAGCATTCCTTTACGAGGGCTCTTACTGCTCGTAAAGTCGACTTTATGATGATAATTACAGGAGAGCGTAGTAAATCTGGTTGGCCGAGGGCCTTTCACGCTGGCTGAAGGCTGGCTTGTACTTTGCCCGCCGCACGTCCTTCCTGAACACGCACATACACGGCCGCGTACGAGTCCGCAGGAACGTAAACGCGCGTTCCTCAACTCCCGTTAACGCTGCCCGGCTAACGTAAGTAGCGTACGCTGGCTGGAAATAAAGCTTTCGCGTTAACTGGAATCGCTCCGGGCTGCCCAGTCGCTGATTCTACTGCCGCGCGGCTGGCTCGACGTCGCGGTCGCTACTTCTGGATTTCGCGAAATCGCGAGTTTTCATGGCGGTTCCCCTACTTTCACGGGGAAATCGAAGTTTGATGGACTCGTTGAACTTGGTCTCGTCTTTTTAAGCTTCGAAGTTCGATTGTAAGTTAGGAGCGATCATTCGGTAGTGGATTAGAGTAACTTTTACTATTACGTGCGTTCTTGTTGGCGGTTGGAATTTTTGGTAGTAAGAAGTAACAATCGAGACTTTTCGAGACTTTTTATCTTATGGCTAATCTGTCTAAATTTGCGGAGCGTTGGTTAATTAATCAAAGGACGTTGTATTCAACGTAGAGTATTTTATTTAAAATTAGTTCATTAACAACACATTCAGATATCTCTGTACGGGTAAATTTCCTTTTAGTACTTTTCGAAAAACGTTCACAGAACGAGTCTAAGCTACGTTACTCTTTATAAGCGTTGTACAAATCAAAGTCAGGATTCCCGTAGCCCCATAGATTCAAAGCCAGCGACAGAACGACGAGGTTCCCACTTTCTTCCGAATCTCTCGCGTGTATCCGGCAGCAGTTATCGGCGAATGCAATCAAGCAAATCATGAAGTTGTTTGGAGAACCTGGCCGGGTGGGGGTAGACAGGGTCGCACGAAGACGCCCTTAAGTGCCCTAAGGAGACTCCTTTTCGTTCCAACCCTACTGATCTAACGCCCTTACGTTCACGAGCTGGTGTACGAGCAGCGAACGAGGGTCACTCGCCGGGGATAAAGTCGTTCGGACATAAGTATCGACATTTCTCGAGCTGTACTTAGCTTCTGTGTACGATGTATCTGATCGGGATCGAGACAAGCACACGATTTATGTTTCGCCCATTTTGTTGCTTGTCTCGGCTCCGGGATTTATCGGCACCGTCTCCATTCCGCTCGCTGATTTATGTATCGATTTGCAATCCTTCTTACATAAATCGCAACGGCGATATGAAAATTAAACTTTTACCATTAACTGTTCTACTTTCGCGCGTGTACGCGTAACGTGATCGAGCAGCTGACCGATCTCGCGAAACAATTTAACAGAAACGATGATGCAATGCGAGAGAGAGAGAGAAGCTCGACCGGACGTAAACTTATTTAGGGGGTAGTAAATAGTGTTTACTCGACGTTTAATGTGGCCACGACTTTGCAGTTGCCTTAACGATCTTCACGACCGGCCCCAAATTACGCGATGCTACATCGGATGCCATCGTGCGGAACATTAAAGAGCCACGCGTGTTGTTTCTGCACTCGTTATACCGTTCTACCGTTTCTGCACTCGTTATAACGGAGATTTTTAACACTAGAATTGCCGATGCAACCAAAGAATTCGTACCAGAATTTACTATAAAAGTAAATTACTAAAAATACATCGTTGTCAATTTGGAAAATTTCTACGATCCTTCGAAGTCGTCAACACTTGCCCACGATAATTTTTCGTAAACTTCTCGCATTTCATTTTTCGAATCGTACGCTTTCGTCGCCAGACGTCCAAATATTTTATTTTCCCATCGCTGCTTCTAACATCTACGGAGAATTCGCAGGGAAAATGTTGATTGGACATATCGAGAGAAAAGAGAAATTTGTTGGAGGGATGTGTTCGTTTGCGAGGAAACGAGGGATTTTTAAATCGGAGCACGGGTTGTGCATCAGTACGGACGTTTTACGTCTCTGAGCGGTGTTCTTCGTTCCACGTTCTCCCTTTCCCACTTCGTTTCCATATCGAATTACATACAAGGAAAAGTTTCGGGTCTGGCTTCGAGGGGGCGAGGTACAAGTTTGACGTGGATATGGATATGGAGTCGAATATCTCCGGCTATCTCGTCTCTTCGTCTTGCTCGCTGCGCTCGTCTTCAGGGCGAACGTTCTTCCGACTTTCTCAATGCTCTTTTAGGTGACAGAACCGTCTCTGATTTGTCCTGGGCTTTAATCTCGAGATTGTCCGGCGTTCGAAGCAATACGCGAGAAAGCCTGCTCCGTGTGCCTTAAAGTATGCTTCTTGTGTGTCTGTATTCAAAGCATAGGTATAAATACTATGTTTTGGTAGCATAAAAGTAAAATTTTCGTGCTATTTTGGTGTTGTTCGACAGTTAGAAAACATAATAACGAATCACTTACTTTTAGAATCTTTCACTTAATTAAGTCAGAATCTATCGGAATCAAATCAAACATCCCGAACGTCATCAATTACTATAGTTATCTGTGATCCAACTATCTGCGGGTTAATTTTTCACATCATCATTGACAAATTAGTAGAGAACCAATTGAAAGTTTTAATTAAAGTTCCATTCGTTTCACTTAAATTTCACGATTTAAAGTTTAATTAATTTGAAATCAAAGGGCAGAGGAAGTTTCGATGCCGATAAAAGTGACCGATTGTACGTCGATAATTCAATGCAAAACAACAAGTTGCTGGATTATGACGTGAAATGGCGACGGCATTCTGTTCGCATGTAAATCGCCGCAGCACCAAAATTTCGTGCATCGAGCGAAACGAGCCAGGTAAACGAGGTTGGATAACTTCAATCGTAGTAAACAGTATGCGTGCCGAGTGTCCGAGCAACTGGCCGAGAGTTAATTTGTCAATATTGCTAATCATGCGCACCATAATCAAATAAATCGACCAAGTTCTGTAACGGCCCGTGCAAAATCAATTTACCTTCTCCTGGCCTTCTGACCCGTCGAATTTGCGCAAGGAGTTGACCAACTTGAATTCATTGCCCAATAGTGCTATTCATCTGTAAAAGCAATATAAACTGTACAACTGTTTCGCCGTTTGGATATGCCGGGAACTTGATGAATCCCTACCACTTTCGCCAATAACAATTCGCTGAATTATGAGTCAATTTGAAACGAATAATTTGATCACGCTGTTTCAAGCTGTGGGTGAAACTGTGGGTCTGTATTGGAAAGAGTTTGGCAAGGCATTCTCCGGCAGAATAGGTTTTTTGATAAATCGAAAGATTATTAATATATTGCGACAATCTTTGATGAGAAGTCGTTTGCAGGGATGTCAGTGCGAATTTAAACTTTTAAAAAATAGAACTGCGTTTAAAGAAGCCAAATATTTTAAGGAATACCATACTCTGGATATTTTGTATGTTTTTCTGTGTTATATGTATTCTATCCATTTTTAAAAATTTCACATTAATTAAATTATTACATTTCAATTAAATTTCACATTAATTTGGTCCATAATTATACACAATCTATAATAATTCTTTGTACACCAGATGGGGCATTAACGATGGAGTGATACGAATTAGTTCAAACGTATATGAAACTTCCAATTCTTAACGTTGGATCAAAATTTTTCGACAAGGAAGCATTCAGTGCCAATTTCCTATTAACTAACTCGCGTAGAGTCGCTCCTACGACTCTATCGATACAATAACTCGGCAGGATCTGAATTATGTCCGTACGAGGAGCGACAAACGAGGAGGTGACTATAGGTGAAGAGCGAAAGGGGGTTAGTAAGGGAGATTGAGGGAGATAGAGAGAGGCGGCAAGCAAGTATTTGTAATTCCGATTAGTCGGCGCTCGGAGTGCTCGCCAAAGAGAAGAGAGGAGAAACTTGCCTCGCGGAAACTTACGTGCAACGTGCGGCACTTTTGGCTTGCACGTTTCGACAATCTCGACGGGGTGGCTGGGAGTTCGAGGATGGCCAGCGTAGTCGCGCTCGCGAGACTAGCACATCCGACGCCCGGCGCTGCTTGCGCTCGCTTCTCTCTATACGTGACGTCGAGATGTACGACTCTGTCTGTCTCGATTCCCGTCGCCCTTCTTCCACGACCCTGTGTCTCTCCTTCGCTCTCCCTCATGAATAGCACTGCGATAAATTCGATTAAAACTTCCGTGGTCCTCGGTGGCTTCTATCCGTCCGGCCGTTCGTCGATCGCACAGGGGACGGCCGGAAACAAGAAGTCGCAGAAAATCTAGTAAACAGTCCTCGCGGCGATCGATGAGTTTACCGTATCGTCGAATTAGCTGCTCTTTTAATTTTCCTTCGATCACTTCGTACGTCGCTGAGTGATACGTGCGTCTTGAAAAATCTTACGTGCATGTTACGTTGAATTTTATGCGCATATTTCTGAGCGTTGAATGAAATAGTGCTCGTTAGGATTTAATAATTATTGTGGACTTTAGCGATCTTTTCTATCTATGGGTTGCATAATATCAAGGAGGCTCGTCATATTTTTCTTTCGCTCCTTTTCGATCAGTTAACTGAACTAAACTCTTGAATAATTCCAAAGATCGCGTGTTGTTTCTTTTTCTCGAAGAGCGTGCGCCGGTAGCCGCAAATTACGGGGAACGTTGAAACGGCGAAACGTACCAAATGAACACGTTTTCACGCGGCGGTAATTTTTCTTCCTTCGTAACAAGAGCAACGGTACCACCTCTCAAGATCTTCCGTGGCCGTTCGCTTAATTGTATCTCGCGGCGAAGCGCGTGGCCTTTTTTCGGGTGGTCGTTCTTAATTACTAGCGCGAGTCCTCGTTCGGTTCGGAGCTCCGATGAGGAAGCATGTTCGAGCGACCTGTCGGTTCATAACTCATCTTCAGGGGCGATGGAAAAAAAGACCTGAGCTCTCGCTCAGACGAAGGGAAACGAAGGATGGGGAGGGCGGCTGAGAGAGGAGGAGAAGGAGGAGAGGCACGCTGTTCGCTCCTATGGCACATACTTGAGAAAGTTTCGGACCCACGGCGGGATAACGGACCGAGCAGGGAGCGCGAAACAGTTTGAAGTGCTTGCTAAATGTTGCGGAAAATAATGACTGATGGTCGTTGCAACCCCCTCTCTACGGCCGCGGTCTTCACTCTAACTACCACCATTGCGAGCCATCGTTACCGGGACCATTGACACCTACTTCTTCCACTCTGAATGCCACATTATGTTTCCTGTTTATCTGACGCTGTAAGAATTTGCGATTTTTCTGTTTGTCGAAATTTACGACGACCCAGGTTTTGAGTTCTGTTGCTCAAAAATTTAAAACGCGTTATAATTTCCAAGGGAATAATGACTAAATAAATGTTTCGTCCGTGATATTAATTTTTTTACAGTACTGACAATATAATTTATCATATTTAAAAGTCAAAGTGATAATTATACTGTGTTCTTCAATATTTTAATAATTTATATTTTGTTCCGTTCAAATAATAATAAAAAGTGTTCTAAAGTTTTGTGCAAGAGAGTAATATGAAGGAGATAGAAATTTCTGCATGTATCGAGATTCTAATGTGGAAGAAAATATATTTATACGAAATATCTCGTTGTGCACGCAAAGTAATCGAGGGAGGAGAAACGTAGCAAGACCGAGCTTGAAATTTTACTATTCTGTGCACACGCGTTGTTACGACTATTGCAAGGAGCGTATAGTAGCAAAGCGTGTTGAATACTGGAGAAAGTATTTAAAGTATTTAAAGTATTTAAAGATGCTGTGAATTTCCAAATTAGCGCAAAGTATAATATAATGCAACAGATTTGCAAGTAGAAAGATAAAAAATCAACGATTGAGCAAGTTCTATTAAATAGAAGAATGTATCAAGTTTGTAAGTAGAAAAGATCGTACATAGTCAGACGGTGGCATAGCAAAGTAGTACAAGCACACGCTTCGTCAGGCTCCTATTTAATTCAACCAGAAATTCTAGACTCATTGGACGTTCTCGTAGCAATTTAGGCTTTTACATTACATAATTTTGAGATTTTGAATTCGATTTCATTATTAATCGACTACCAAAATTTGACAACAAATAAATTATTACAACCATTTACAATATTCGTTTCAGGATTAAATGCTCACACGGACTGTACCAGTTACAAAAATACAGTTCCTAATTAAGTTTCTTGGGTCTCGAAGTTTGTACAACTGACGCAACGTCAAAGAAATACTTATCCTTGAGTAACCTGTGTTTGTCGTCTGTCAAAATTCGTTCGAAGACGTTTCGTACTACTTCTTTCGGAGGTAGCCCCGAGTTACCGACTTTCGACGAAGGTGGCGATGGTTTACGAGTTCCAGTTTTCGCGGACATCCTCCACGTTCTCGCGACTCCCGTGTTCGTACACGGCACGCGCACAGACGAAAGTAGCCCGCTAGAACGTTCCTCGAGTAGGTAACTACTTGTTGTTTACGAGGAAGTAACTTTCCTGCGAACGAATCGGCTCGGCCGAGAACTTTCCAGGATGTATGCTCTTGGAAGTTAATGCCCCGGTAACGGAGCTGCCTCGAGGTGCGTCCAGCCTCCTTCTCGACATTCGGACCCAAGCGCGCGAATTTTTTCGCCGACAATGGAGATTAATCAGAATTCGACGGACACGCGATATTAAAGTTTCTTTGGTTTTCAAAGTTTTCGCAACGATTACAACTGGACTGCGAATTTCTATGCAAGTTGACACTTTTTTGAGAGAAGAGACCGAGTTTGAATGGAGATTTTACTTCATTCATTAAGAATGATGAATCCTTCAATTTCGCATAAATATGTAAAATGCAATTGAGACTAAAGAGAACAGTGAGATGGTGCTTTGAAGATGGAGCTCTTGTTTGGAAAGTCTCATTTATAAGGGACAGTTTCACTTGAGTTTCACTCGACACTGTACTAAAGTCACAGCATCGTGTGCCTCACGGATATTATTTAACACAGCTCCGCATCGAAGTGGAGCTTGGCATTTAATGAGCGGAATTTCCGCGGATTCGTAAAACTGCAATTGAAAACTGTTGGACGACTTTCGATCTCCTTCGTGGTGTATTGGTCGCGTTAAAAAAAAAAAAAAAGAAAGAAAGAAAGAAAAAAAACCCGTACTCTGCATGTTGGCAACTTTTCTACTTATCCGTCGTAGTAAATGAGATTCCGATTCCGTGGGAGATCCTCCTCTCTCTCTCTCTCTTTCTCTCTCCATTCAGTAGATACATCGAAAGCTTGCGCATCGCCTTTCAATATCATAGTCGGTGCTGCTGCCCGGTCCGTTAGGGAAAGTTACTTCAAACGAGCAGCGGCGGCTGGAAATCGCGGCGAAAGGCACACACGAGATCCAGGGGCATATAAAAGCCCCCGGGGGGCCCTTGTTGTCCTTATTTATGAAGCCCGTAAGCGGGCACAGACACAGGAGGCGTCGGAATTAAAAGTAGAAATTCAATATCGTAGTCGTCGGCCGGCCGTTCCGTCTTCGATATTCCTGGCAAAGTGAAAGTCGGTAATGTATTCGGGACGGCCGTGTCATCGGAACGAAAAGTCACCTGCAACGAGATTTCATGAGACCCGTATCAGGCGGCGGCGGCGGCGGCGTCGAAACGACGGGGCAAGGGTCTGGGCATCGAGCGGAGAGGACGACGAGCAGCTGCCAGCTTCTGAAATCGTTCTACGTACGTGTGTACATAGGTGGTGAGAATTAGACCGACAGGAGGCAACGGTGATAGTGCTGCTGCTAGGTGGATAGGTGGTAGGTAGGCCAGCAACGTGTACGTGGAGGTAAGGTGGAGAGAAAGAGAGGTGTGGGAGAGGGGAGTGGGTGATCGGTGAGCTTTGGGGGATGATGGAAGGGGTTAGGAGGCAGGGGGAAAGGGGTGGCGGTGGACGGGGGGTGGGAGGGAAGAGGGGGAAACCGAGCAAAGGGGGATGGTATCGAGGTCAGTGCGTTTTTCGCCTGCGCGACGCCGTGCGCGCTACGGCCCTGCACAAGGTGGGTAGTGAGGACGGTGGGCGTCGGCGTCGTCAGTGCGCCGGCCGGGTTTCAAACCTCGAACCCACGATTGGGCTTCCAGCGTGGTACCAGGAACGCCCAGGATCCGCCAAAACCCACCGGGATGGTATGTACGTGGGCGGCAGATACGCCTCTCCTTGCCTCTTCTACCTCTTCTTCCGTTTACTCTTTTCTTCTGCTTCTTTTTTTCGCCCGTTGCCAAGGCACACCGGGAGGGCCCACCATATATTCGTTCCGCTCGCGTACGTGTGCGTTCCGACGCCACTCGGTTCTTACCTTTTTTCCTGCAGCTAGACATCGAAGCCTCGCCGAGGCCTCGCATGCACGCGTGCCTCCGGTCTCACCCTCGACGTGACGCACACGTGTTTTGACCATGGAGTCGCTCGTTCGCTTTTCTCGAGTGACTCGTACCGAAAATTCTTACAAATCAATATTGTTTGGAGGGAGAATTTAAAAGTGGAAGGTTCGATAATGCGATAGCACGAAAGATACTCAGGGTTTACGATCTTTGGTATGGTTTGTTGGTTTGGAGCTGGCGAAAATTGCGAATAAGGACGTCGAGGGCAGTGTCATAAAAACCGGCCAGTCTGTTTGCCAATCACTTACGACAATTCTTCTACGCTCATCCGTTCGGTTTCGATTCCCTTACGCTACAGAAGAGGAACGTAAGAATAGACTTAGAGCTCGCGTGTGTTTAGCTCGATACCCATAAAACCAAATGGCTCAAACTTTGTCCGATAAAAGGAGTATTTCACTAGTCGTACCGCGTGCCGAAACATTCCGGATTCTATACGTTCCCTCGCCCGTTCAAGCTTTTAGTTTCGCGAATCTTCTAGCGTTCAACAAGCAGATCTCGCCACACACCTGATTGCAGATAGTCTTTACTACACGCGAACTCGCAGAGGATCGTACAAACAGACGAATTGCATTTCTAGTCACGCACGAAATTTTTGTTCGTTAAACCAAGTGTTTGTCTACATTATCATTCGTGATGATTTTTCAAACCGTTTTGTTCTCAGACACTCGACAAGTATCCAATCAATAAGTATCCTTGACTTAATTGAAATGTAATCCGAATCAACTTTGATATTCAAAGTATTTTAGAGTATTTTGAGATTAAACAACTTATTGTTCGAGTTATCGACCATTGGTCACCAACAGTATTCGATCCAACAGTATCAACTGAAAGTTAAATTTGTTTCATACATTTACACTTATAACTGCTCAGAGGTTAATACAAATTTCCATCTTAATTCGAATCACGCCAGATTCTCCTTGATTCTCCACTAAATCTTTCCGAGGTTCCCCCCTGTTCACGCGTTCTCCACTCATCGCGTCGTTCGCCGATCCAGTCACGATCAAGCCGGTGGTTAAATTTAAACCATCCTCCGGCGTTGTACCGAAACGAGCGATGGCCGGCGATTGTTCTTAAAACGAGACGAGAGCGGTGAAACAGGTGTTGCTGACACAGTTAGGAAACGCGGCGTGTCGATATTAATCGACGATATTTCCAGTTAACGGGTAAACGGCCACCGTGCGCGGTGGGTCAGATCGAAGAGGGTGAGGGGCGAACGTGGGTGAGAGTCGAGGGTGG
>KQ435794.1:7846470-7859800 GCA_001276565.1 Melipona quadrifasciata | reverse complement strand
CCGTTAATGCTGAGAGAGCCGAGGCTGGTTCTCCCTTCGGTAAACCGAGTTACGCGACTCGGGGAACCCTTTGCTTCTTTCCGGATCTAATTAGGAGCCCTTTGGAGCGATGTAATGCGCCTTTAATCCAGTCGAGGCATCGCCCATAGGCCACCCCCTCCTTCTCTCCACCCATCCTCCTCGACAGCCCTTACTTCCACCTTGCAGGCATCGACCACCGATACCGGTTCTACTGACGACGACGGCGATCCTTAGGGCGGGACCGGCAACGACTAATGATTCCCAACGGTGCGCGATATACTGGATTAATCGTCGTCAGGCTCGATAGTTTCGATGTCCTGATCAGCAGGGCGGGTGCAGTCGCGTAGCTAAATGCCCGAGACGAATTATTCAGCTAGAGGGAAACGAAGATTATCGAATCGGATAAGTGCAGCAGATGCCATACCTTCTGTTCACCGATGATACGGTCTCACTATTGCGTGTCGACGTTGAGTTGACGTTAAAATTACAGGTCATTTTCGTATAAATATTTAAAACGAAGAAATGAAAATGGAAGGAGTAAGAAAAGGTTTATATTACAACAAAGAACAAGAATCACTCAAATCATTGAAAATATGTTGTTGTTGTAAATCTATAGAAATTCTACGAAAAATTAGTGTGTCAGTGGAATAATTTTCTTGGTTTGTTATAATTTCTAGTTTTGACGGAGAAGTTCCACCAACAAGTCTGCGTTTCAATGTATTCACGATTTTCGAGAGAATCACCTCTCACATAAATTATTTACCCTCAATTTGACGCTGCGCCGTTTTATCGACCAAACCGTTTTATTGACTTATTTGTTTGTGATCCTGAAACGGCTTGTTTTCGCCGGACATTGCGCGTCCACCAGTCGCACACGTGAAAACGCTACATTACTCACCGGTTCCCGAGAAGACATTCTTATGATTTCGACATTTTTGTGGTCGTTTACAGTCCGAAAAGAATGGAAGAAAGTAAAGTTAGGTCAACTTTCAGCGCAGAATCTCTGTTTCACTTTGACTGAAAATTTTCCTGCAAGAATCCAGTCCTTACAGTTTTTCTACTGCCCATCTAGTGCTACGAAACATCACCGTACAAAGAAAAAGTTGTAAAAAATTTTAGTATGGTTTCTTTTAATAGAGACGTTCTTCGCAGTAAAAATTCAGTTTCCAAAAAGTCGAGATATTGACTCTTAGATGCTAAAAGGATTAATCTCCGTTGGATCGAAATCACACGGTCAGTTTCTACCAGGATAGTGGCTAATTAATAATTACTAGTACCAAATTAGTCCCCCGATCATTCTAAAATCTGGCATGTCGTGTGTGTAAGATGCGAGAGTCGTTTGGTTCCTGCAGTCAGGCAGGAAATAGGAAAGAGGTCCCGACTACCCCCTCGAGACGTATAACAGGCTTAAAGGGGGAGTAACTCCGCATTTAACCCTCTCGTACGGTGAAGGAATGCGCGCTACACGAGTTAAAAGACGACCGAGCTTGAGTGCCTTACCGTGTTGATGCCGTGGGGGACGCGGTCACCCTCTCGGACCTTTCGTTCGACGACAATTAGCCCTCTACCGTGGAAATGCTGTCTCCTTTCGTCTCTGGAAACACCTCTGGTAATGATCGACGTTTCGTCGTTGAAAATTGTAACAACAGTCCTTTCGTCTCTGGAAACACCTCTGGTAATGATCGACGTTTCGTCACTGAAAATTGTAACAATAACTATACGAGAAAATGTTTGATTTATAAAAATAAAGTAACGTTAACAGAGACAAGAACAAATTTTTGAATTTACTAAAAAAAAAAAAAACAAACGATGTTATTGACGTTTGGTGGTAAATAACGATTTTACGCGGTCGGATTAATTTATTCGTGCTCGAAAAAAAAAATATGCGCGCGACATTTTACCCCCTTTCTGAAATACACGCTGCCCGTGGAGAGAATAAAAAAAGATACATGAAACCGGGGGAAAGAACGCAATAGTCACCGTGGTGTGCGTAAATCATAACACGTAAAATATTTATAGCATGGCAGGGGTCGGTACAATGGAACAAGTACAGCCGTACGAAACACGCGGCGCTGCCGCTTCCCTATTTTGCCTCGAATTCTTTCGAAAATTCCGTTTTATCGTGGACCACGAGGACCCATTCCATTTCTATCGAGAAACCATCCGAAGAAAGTAAATTCTATAAAGACAAGATGATGGATCGCGTCCGACGCATCTGTCGCGAATAAAGTTTCCCTACGAGGACAAACTCCCAAATATCGGGGCTAATCCGAAGAGGAACCGTCGACGTAACGAGGACACGGCATTTGCGAACGCTAATTGAATGTTTCGATGAATTTGAACCGAACGAAACTGCGAAACGCGACGGGGAAACTCGTTTAAAAGGAGTAAGAAGATGCGGCGTCGATTAGCAACAGTACGTCTCGAAAAGAAGTTGCACGAACGATCTAAACGAGGAGTAACTTTATTCGGAACTAGCATCTTCCGCTTAATACGCTCGATTCAAAGATCGTTTACGTTCCCCAAAGTAAATTAGCGACTACATAAATTCATTGCCGGCGAGTTAGTATTCGAATCGCGGGGGAAGTTTCGGCGGAGGGCGGTGAAACGCGAAGGGACGGCGGGGAACTGGAGGTCGAGAGAACGAGGCGCGGTGTAACGGGCGACGGGCCCGTGGCATTGGGACCGGCGGACGAACATCGAGAAAAGGCGACGGAAGAAAATATTCAGAATTTAGCACGCTTATTTCACGGTCGCGGACGGCACGCGGACGAAAGTGTTTCGAACAAAGTTTTAACCGTGTCTAATGGCGAAACTTGGCAAACTCGGCTGGAGTTCGACTGTCAGTAACCTCGGCTCCCTGGCCGGTTCTCTCTGGCCGGGGGAAAGTGTCGTAAAAAATATTTTAACGGGGCTAAGCTTGGGAAAAGTTCTCCATCTGGCTGACCGACTATCTGTCTTTTGTATTTATTTGCCGCGATCTTCTCTCTCGCTGTTTCTCTCTCTGTCTGTCTCATCCACTTTCGCGATTCGCACCTTCTCGAGTTCTCCTTCCCTCTTTCTTCCTCCTTAACCTTGACCTATCTGTCCGTCGTGCCTGACCTTGCTGGCAATCGACCTTGAATATCTCTCAGCGAACACCGTGTACCCCGGTCCGATACCAAAGTTTCGAGACTTCCGCCCCGTGGAAATGAAGAGACTCGTTGTGCTCCTCCGAAGACTCGGAACTTTGCATACTTGCTCGAATCGCAGGTGTAATCTCAATTTGCTGGCGCGGTATTGGAAGTTTGATTGTGTGATTTACGATCTCTGTGGAAGATTGATTCAGGCTATTCTCTTTCATTCGTGATACTTTTTTAAACTTTGACAGACAACACGTTGACTCGTTTGTTTTCTTCATCAATGAAATATTCTAAATTTTTTCACAAGTTTCTCACCGATATAAAATAACCTCTGGCTTCCTTTTATTAAAAGAATTGAATCTTTCTACAATAATTATTGCGATGGCACATCGAGAACCTCGAGTTCGATCCACATTTCTTCTACCAATTTTAATGTTCTCCAATCGTCGACTTCCTTTCAGCATGTCACGCTCCTGTTTCGCAAGTGATCTACGAGAGTTTCCGAAATCCCGTCCAATCGTTCAGTCTCTCTACCGAATCACGAAATCAGAAACTCCTCCTTCGATCGTTGTTCACGTCGGTGTGGAATTTCAGTTGGCGAGGCACTCGGTGTACGGAAAGAGAGCAAAGTGGAAACGCGTCGACAGTTTCGTCGTGGTCTTGTGGAAAGGGTTGCATGCACCTTGGTCGGTTCCTCGTAGGGTTCCAACGTTCCTCGGAGGTGGAGGTACAACGGTACCGTTCAACTTGTTGTTTAGCCTGGTTCCGCGTTGCTGGCACAGAGAGAAAGCGCGGCGAAAGACGAGAGGCGAAGAAAGAGGGAGAACGCACATGTAACTGAGAGTGGCAACGGCGGTAGAAACGAGGGTGGAAGCGAGGGAGTGAGAGAGAACGGTAGCAGCGGTGGCAGCAACGGTTAGTGCCCGGCCAAGTAAGTTTCGCGTTATAGTCAATGGAATAAAATGGTTCTGTCGGGTGGTGGGAGCCAAGTTGCGCTCATGGTGGCCGGGACCACCGTTGCCCCGGGCGTTCCGAGCCAGCGTTCTGTGCAGCTCCTAGGAACAACGGGGATATGAAGAGAAGAGGCGAGAGGGTGGACCGCGTCCTAGAAACACAAGCGGCACCAGGAGAACCGACATCCCAAGGCCTTGCTTCCCGCTACGAATGAGTTGGCAATTAACTACGCTTCTATCCGCTTCGTTCCCTGTCTTCGTGGCCCGCCTCCCCCCTCTCTTTCTGCCTGCTCGTCGTTGCCCGCTCGCCTCGGCAACTTCCTCCCAAACTGTATCCTTGAAATTTTTCCCCGCTCGTTTCGTCGTTTCAATTGGAAGTGTCTTTGGTACCCATGTGCCGAACGCTCGCGTTCCAAGTCAGCCGCGTGATTGCAAAGTCAAAAATGGCACACGTTGTTTGAATTTGGTTTAGGTAAATATTTAGCCGGAGTACCGGCTCTAAGTTGATAACGTCGAACTCGGAGCGAGGATTTGCCTTAGTTTCGGGGTTTAGTTGGAACGTACACGAACGGACAGAGGCGGCAGTCTGATGGGGAGTTTTTATTGTGAATGGAAAAATGTACGCGCCGGTGCGCGTCCGTTTCACTTGAAATTTTCATTGAAATCACAGAAGACAATTCTCGTTTCTACTCGAGTGGTGCAAGTGCCATTGTATAAAACACGTTGACGGTGTCGTTTGAACGTAGATTCCGCGACGAAACAAAAGACAGTCTCCATTCAGGCGTCTCGACCGGGACACCGCCACCCCTGCCCCTGGAAATCCTGACAACATTAAAATTGATATTAAACTACGTCCCGAATCGAAAACAACTTTGTCGAAACTATCTTTGCCCGTCCTGCTCTCGTCGTCGCAGGTACTGGTTCCTCACCAGCCGGGCAAACGCCAGGCAAACGCCAGGCAAACGCCACACGTACGTCGTTCTCGCAATAGGGTGTATACAGAACGAACGATATCCCTAGACCTAGAGGTATCTCGCGCGTATCGGTCACGTACGTGTTGTATCTGAGGCAGGGTGCAAGGTCCCCACGTCGGCCATATATCAGTGACGAGCGGACAGGATACTGTACGTTCCCCGGCGCGCTTCCTCTTTCCATCGGTCGTCTTCCTTTTACTCTCGAGGCGCCGCGCCGGCCAGCCTGTCCGTACCAACGCTGCCTGTCCGTAGGTAGCGCGTCGGCCTGGACGAGGGATAGAACCAGAGGGGGGTAGCTGGAAGTGTCGCTAACTATTTTACGTAACTTCGCCGACAGTTTGGCCCGCGTTGACCACGTACGTCCGGCTCTGCGATCCCACGGGAGTGACCACCAGAGGGGCGAAACGGGGTAAACGTGGGTGTACGAAGAGAAGAGAGAGAGAGAGTGATAGGAGTCAGGGGATGGTGGATACCGGACGCGGTCACCGATGGTCCACACAAGGGTAGTTCTAGCACGGTGTCCCAAGATATGCATACGTGACGGACACGCGAACTGGAAACGTGACCGATGCCCAGGCTCTCTCAGAAATACCTTCTTCCTCTTACGTCGAAGCTATCTTGCTCGCGGCCAATTCCCTCGCGGCGTCGCTGAAGGGTAGGAAACGCCTCGATTTAAATTGTAAAATTTATTGCCGCGCGCCTTTCTGCGAGAGCCTATCTCGCCTCGTGGATTGATATTTGGTAGATACAATTTATGACGGGACTTGGAAAGGGTTGTGCTGCACGTTGGTCGTGCTGCGAGAAAGATATTATCATTATATATCGAGGAAATGAAATATTGGAGAAGATACTATTTGCTGCGAGGTGATTGATGTTATTTGTTTTAAGAGAGATTTCTATTTCTTTTTTTTGTAATATCTGTCATTCGGAAATGAAACATTTGGGAGAAATATTCGGTTAAAGAGTTCTCCCACGAAACTGCTGGCAAGATCAAACTGACACTCTTAGGTCGGAAGTGCGACGACCGTTTGATAACCCACAGGATTTCCGGTTCTTGGGAAGATACGAGACTCGTCCTAATTACCGCTCGTTCTTCAGAGAAATTGTGAAGAAACTTTTGAAGCACCGGCAAGAGGCCGTTAAAAAGTGATACGGAGGAAATGAGAAATGATAGCGGATTCGCTCGATCTTCGTTAATGTAAATTAACGTAAAAAAGTATGAAAGCATTAATATGGGAATGTGTTTCTTTTTTATCGTTGAACTCGTTAAAGTGTATGAAGAGTGGGAATGTTTATGAGTCAATGTAAAAGTGTATATCGAAGCTGCATATTAAGATTGAAAGTAATTATACGTTACAACGTAATTTTGTATATTTTTTGTTAAGTATTAATGATATCGACAGGTAACGTAATGAATCACAGATAATGTTTCTCGAAGAAGAATATTGTGAGAAGCTACGATCCCGAGAAAAATACCGAAATAATCGACTCTAATAAAAACCGTTTTTCCGACATATGGCGGCCATAACGAAACGTTAATGACCATCGATTACATCCTCGTAATTACCGCGATAAATCGCCAGTCCCACCGGTACAATGCATCCCTCTCGACGTCGTTACGATTTTTCTATCATCCCCTTTGTTTTCGACGAAGCAAGGGAGCTTCGTGTTAGGAATTGAATGCCTTCCACTCTCCTTGATAAAGTATACAGAGGAAAGATATATATTAAAATATTTTATAGATTTGTACTCTCATCTCTTTTTTTCACTCGTTCCTTACGCAAGCGGTTCGTGAGATACTTTGACAGGAGCAGAGAGAGATTACCGTGCCATTTCGGCCGAATTTCTGCTTAATAACGGAATCTTCCTCGTGATAAAACGAGCGAGCCGATCGAGCCGACGAGAGAAAAGAAGAACGTGGAAGCGCGTCTATTCCAGGCGGAGACAAAGGTGTCAGTTCTTTGGAGAATATCTCGGAAGCTGAAGCGTCAATCCTTTCGATCGGACATCCGAGAGTAGAGGGTGCCTTTGTTTTTGTCTCTGCTCTCTCCCCGTCTTTCTTCGTCGCTTTCATCGTTCGCCGTTCCTTCGAAAGGGAGTGGCAAGGATCGACAGAGCCAGCGAGGAATCAATTATGAAACTTTTCAAATTTGTCAGTAATATTGAGATTTCTTTTATACCCGGGAAGCTCATAATTGAAATCTATCGGAGAACGAGGAGCTGGCCCTCGGTTCAAGAGGGATGATCTTTTTGTTTTTCGCTCGGCCATTGTTTCCTATTGCTCGGGCCATCAGGATCTCGCCGTCTCTCCGCCAGTTTCCGTTCGTCTCTCTCCCTCTCTTCTTTCTGCTGACTGGTACGCTTGCACGCTCGTTTTACAACGAACGAGCGTGCAGACGATCCTTTCGTGCCTCGTAAATATAATAGCTTTCGTTCGATTTCGTCCATTTACAGCTCCGCGGGTATAACCCACGAATTGGTAGAGAATCGTCACCTTTAAGCCAGCCGTTTCGTAAAATCTTATCGCTTTGTTGCGGCGCTCGTCGCGTGTTTGACGCAAATGAGGCCATCGGGGGATTGTTTTACAGATTTCGGCTGGGAAATGGACGTCGAAGCGTTCCTTTGAATATAACTTCATTTGCCACGGTAATTATCCTCGAATAACGATAGATTCGTATTCTCTAATAGTAATATTTTCTGTTATTAATATCTTTTGTAATAATAATACGTTCTTGATATTAAACTTTTATCACATGTATTTTCCGCGTTAACTGTCTTTACAAAATTATAGATTACTATTTTCTATATTATCTAATATTTTTAGTAATATTCTTCGAATAGATCTTAATACAATTTCAACATTTGCCGTTGAAAGTTTGAAATTTCCCACTCAAATATCCATTTTGACTCAAGACACAATTTGGACGAATTGTTTTGTTTCGTTTTACCTTTGAGAAGAAAAAGAAAAGCGAACCGCGTTTGTTATTAAAATTCAATTGATACGCCCGAGGGAGAAAACGTGGCCGATCGCAGTCGAGGCTGCCGCATCTCGTATCAATGGATCTTCAGTTCTGACAAGTAGCTCCGGCTGGAAAGTTTGTTGTACTTGCGATTCCTGGCATAACGAATATGAAATTAGTTAACTCAAACATTTGAATTTCAATCGACTTGTACCTATATTTCCTTCTTGGCGTTTCACAACGGATACCGCGATTCGAGCAATCGTTTGCGCTTCAACAAGTTCGACACCGGAGACACTCGCGACGATTAATTAAGCGACAACGATCGGTTATTCGTTTGCAGACAGCAATGTAAGAACTTTGCCACCGTGTCCTCGTTGTAAAATCACGGAGTGCCATTTGCCGAAAATTTCGTCGGATATTTAACGGTTAATTACGCGTATCTTCGAGGACCTCTTCAGGATCAACTCGTTTAACGCACGCAACTTTTAATTAATTAAAATTATGACACTCTTGCTCGCAGCCGTGTCTGATTGTTTATTTTTTTGACATTTTTTTTTCTCGTTTTTTGCTTTTTGTAGACACGGGCGAATTTTTTAATGACGTAAAAAAAATGGGCGCGTTCTACAAAAAGAATCGTTGTCAGGCGCAGGCTGAATTAATTGAAAGAAAAGTGGCAGATCGCGAATGATCGAAATTTGATTTCACTTCAAGCGGCTATTTTTACGCTGCAAATTACCCTCCCGTCCGTTATTCTCCAACGTTTGAAAAAATAATTTTTCATCGAAGAAAGAGGCGACAACGAGGAATTTCACAGTTAATAAAGTTTCCACCTCCGCTTGGATACGCAGACATTTTTGCCGACGAAATTAACTGTAATTATCGATTAACCGGTTACACGTTGCGACACGGTGCACGCGGAACTTGCATAAACGTTTCTCTGGCGAAGTTTTGAGACACGTGACGGAGTTGTGGAACTTAATTTGTCTCGAATACGCATTAACCGGTTGTATGTGCAATCGTCGTGGGTGGACTCACTTCATTGGACGGACCGTAGCATCGTTTAATTAAAATTACGACACTTTTTTTCACCGATCTCGTTAATATCCCTCGTTATATTTATTTCACGTACGATCGAGTGAATTTTTTCAACTAGTTGAACAAATTGCACTTAACGCGAATGAGACCGACAAAACGTTCGAGTAGAATTAATTGGCCGGCGAAAACGCGCGTTGAAATATTCGCGAAATTTCGAGTGGCGATGAATCAAACTTCTCCGCTTCGTTTTTAGGTTTCGCCCTCCTGCCCCTTCCGGCGTGAGTGTGTTTTTTTTTTCTCCTTGAGTGCGTTTAATTTCCTCTCTCAGAGAGGACGAGCGACTAAATACAAGTAACGGGATCGTCTCTCTGTGGGAGACGCGTCTGCGGTTCGATTCGCGGTCGAGTATTTAAGTTGCGATATTTGCGTTCGAAGGGACGAAAGTTCGGTTTCTTCCTTTGCAGAGAAGCACGGCCGCTTAATTGCCCGGTTGTTCGCGTCACTGGCTCGCGCTGCCATATTACCGCTGAAATTGATAGCCCGTCTACGTGGCGCGGTAATTTTCATTAAAATAAAATTAAAATAAAATTTCCGTTGGCCAGAGAATTTCGTCAGGTCGCGGTAGAGAGGGGGAGGGGGAGGGAACTTCAACTACGGCGCACAATCGGGGGAAATTAATGTCTCGGGGAGAGATGAATATCTATCGCGTTGAACGTTTCGCTTTCGAGATCTTTCTTTTTCTCCCTGTCTCTTCTGTTTCGTCACGGCGAACGTAATAAATCTTCCTCCATCTAAAACTATTACCACGTAACAATTTGTTATACTCGTTCGCCCTTTAAGCCCTCGAGGATTGCCTCGCGACGGAACGCAATATCTTTCTTACGCGGTTCTCAGCGGATGTTATTAGCAAGAATAAAGATGACTGGTCTCGTTCGTTTCAGACGACTCACTATTTTGATCATGGATGTGATCGTTTACGTGTATTTTTCAAGTGACGCAACTGAAGTAACATTCATTAAAATTCTAAAACAACATGGAATTTTATTGTGTCACATGTACCAATTACTTCGTAAGTCTACGGACTTTACATTTTCGTGCAGCTATAGAAATGGAGCCTACTTTTTAAATTATTTCCACAAAAGTGTGAATTCTCGTAATCAAAAACCTGCCATCTGATTGTAGAATTTTGACAGAGAATAAAAATTAACGAGAGATACACGTAGTACACGAAACTTTCCGTAATACAGTCAGCCACATCACCGCGAACGTAAAACTCCATCCAACATCGCGACACTGTCACAATCCACGTTTTCCTCCTTGCCACCGTGAAAACGAACGTTTTTTTTATTATCTTCATTATACCGTGGCGCGAATCTTCGCGTCTAGACGATTCAATCGTTACGGCCGGAACGACAGAAAGAGAGAGAGAGACAGAGACAGAGACAGAGAGATAGAGAGAGAGAGGAGGAGAATCGCGGTGGCCGGCTGCAAAAATATCATTAACGCGGCTCGCGGCAGCGACGACGAAAAAGAAAGCGTTTTTCGAGCATGTGCGCGTGCACGTGCTCGTCGGGATCGCTTTTATGTTCTCGAAACTTTTGTTTGCAGCGCGCACGCTTCACGCTCCGATAGACATGTCCTCCGCCGTTTTCTACCTGTTCGTTTTGAAAGTTGTTTGAATGATACTCCGCGCTTTCCAAGCATTCAGCTTGTGTCGAGGCGATGGGAATATTCCAAGGGAGCGAGCGCCGTGCTGGGCCGGGGTAAAAAGAGACCACCCCGGGTCGCGGCAAGGTAATGAGCGGCTGAGCGAGCGAGCGGGCAACCAGCGACCAACCTCCGGTTGGATTATTCAAGGAAACAATAATAAAAGTTGCATTAATTAAGAGGGTAGTCACGTAACGGGGATTGCTCGTTAGACAGGAACTTGCCGCTTCACTGGATCGTTGCCACGCGTCGATCTGGTATTTTTCTATCGGCCGTTACGAAGTCGGCGGGCTCAGTGAACCAGCTTAAACGAACAACCCAAGTTTTCCGCGGCGCGCGCCACGGAAACGGAGTTCCGCCGAGCCAATGTGATCGCGCGTACCATTGATTTCCCTCTCCTTCTCTGGTCTTTTCTCCCTTTACCTGCGTTTATATACCGTTACCGTTGCCTCGCTTGCTGCTGCAATTTCTGTCTGACTGATTTAAGTGGAATGTGTATTTCTGATAGATGTTTACACGAATGAATTCGTGTCGCTACAGTTGGAATCGATCAACTGTAACTTTATTCCGAGCCCGAGTACTCTTTTTCGCGTTTTAGGTTGTTTTGAACGAAGAAACAAGGAACGATTGCTGTTAATTATAATAGAACTCGCGAAACAAACAAAAGGTAACTTTCTCTCGTCAGCGTGTGAATGTGAAAGCTTCAACGACCAAAGCGACACTTTCCCCCCACTTGAAAATTTCACTTCCATCCGTCGACGTCGCGTTTACCAACTTGTATTACCAAAATGTAAGTCGATTAAATTCACTTACGACCGTTTGCCGTCGTTCGTCATCGCGCTCTTTGGTCGTCAATTTGACAGCGATGAAACATCCTCGGGAACGGGATTCGAACGCGTGTCTTGGTGTTATTGCATCAGATCTGGAGGAAAATTCGATAGAGACGCATTACTCGTAGCGGAGGCAGCCCCAGCGTAACGATCCTTCACCCTAACCGAAGTCACTTTGGAGAATCGGCGGCCGCCTTTATATTTCGGGGACCTACCGTAGGTAGTTCGTTGTCATTATACCTTCGAAACAATATTATCCTATTGCCGAACCCTTTCCGCGTGCCCGTCACGGGCCGGTTCTCGATTATCTCATCAATTTTCATTACGCATCGTGCGTATCCTGGCGCATCGACGCTGATTAAAGCCTGTGCCGCGTTTACATGTTTTCTTGCCGCGGCGCAACGACGCCCGCTCAGCCGTGATTAGCTTCTGGTAATTAAGAACTATCGCCGGGGGAAAGCATACCGCATGATTTCGTATTCGTTCGAGTAATTGATCGATAGGTTCTCGAAGTTGCGATGGATTCGTCGTTCCGACGATGACTGAACGACGACGAAACGCCATACCGTATAGACATTGAGTATCACGCAAAAATGTGCATTTCCGTTCGGATGCTGAAAAACAGAGCGGAAAAAGTAGAGACATGTGAATGCGAATTGAGCAGCGCGACGCTCGGTTATCAGGAGACATTTCTCGTGGTTTCCGTGTTCCGGGGGAATAATGTGTGGCGAGGGTTTGAAATATTTGGGAAATGAAGGATGTTATTGGTTTCGCGGATTAAAATATTTTGCGTTCCCTCGGTTTTTTTTTTTTCATTTATGAAAATCACCGACGACAAATTTTGATTTATCACGAGCAGAGAATTCGAGGAACTAATCAGTTAGGGGACAAACAGTTAGATACTCGAAATTACTGACTGATTTTTCTGTTGATCATTCCACGCTTTTTATTATATCTCACTGCAGAGCAATGAAAATAGTTGCGCAAAACGTCATGCTATTTTTTGATTATCCTACGAATGGCAATTAACATAATTCATCTCAATGTTGTTTCAAAGAAGTTGAAGTGATGTTCATTTAAATTGACTTTGAAGCTGACGATACTATTTGAAGATGGAATCATTTTATTACTTTGTACAAAATTATTATCAGTTGAATTCTGACATTATTTTATTCTTAGAGTAGAAAGATTTAATGTTTCCCACAAGAATTTGAGACAAGATACTCAAAGGTTTTGGTAGCAAGATCTTTAATTTCAATTCTTATCTCTGTAAAACGTAACCTTTGTTCGAAAATCATTTCTTTTCGCAAAATGTAAGAACGAAAATCGTCGGTTTTAATACTCCAATACTGTCTCGTACTTATCTCTATAAAACGTAACATCTTCATTCGAAGATGATTCTGTTCCTTTCCACAGTCTACAAGGAGAAAATCGTCGGTGCATTTAATTCTTGTTTCTTATTTTAACAAAGTCGTCCCCGAAGGCCACGCCACTCGTTCCCACGACCACGTAAGAGGGAAACTCGCAAAGTCCAAGTCAAGATATTCGAAAGTATCGGCGGAAAACGCGGGGAACCGCGGTCTGACGCAGCATTAACGTTCGGAAAGTTGGCAACAAAAGCGCGGCCGACAGTGGTAACCGCAACCGCGGCACCTACAGCGAGGGACTTAGCCAGAAGGCCATCGCTAGTTCATTCTGCGGGATAGCGTGGAGAAATTGAGAAGC
>KQ435794.1:7830207-7842630 GCA_001276565.1 Melipona quadrifasciata | reverse complement strand
AAACTCTTTCAGCCAAACGAAGGGAATCCGTCCAGAGATTATCCCTTGGCTTCAAAAAGTTGTTAATTACTTGGATTTCCTCGTCCGTTCTCCCGCGTTAACTCCCTTTCCGCGTTGTGCGTTCTTGTAGGCAGAGAGAGCTACTATTGCCGCTGCTTTTATATCGGGACATTTTTTAATCCCTTCGTCTTCGGGCGTGCTTCGCCGGCTCGGCACAGTTGCAATTAGCCGTGGATCGTTAATCGGTTGTTAGGCTAGAGATTTCCCTGGTAATTCAACGATCGGTCGTCGGCCTCCTGTTCTTTTATTCCCGTTAGAAACGATTAAATCGAGGATTCTTATTTTCTCCTCTCCTTCTGTAATCGTTATTTCGTTCTCCGTCGGTTGTTTTCGTACATTAGAATATTTCGCGATATGACGCGTGAAATATGAATGGTTATTCTTGGGTTGGAACTGTTCTTTTAGATAGATTCATTTCATCGTATATTTTACAGAAAGACATTGCTATCTACTATTCGTTGGATTTATTGTAAAGAACTATAACGAATATCATGAGACGTTTTTAACAACTTTATAGTCTATTTTTCATGTCTGCAATTTCCAGACCGTTTTTCAAAAACTTGCACTACAACTTTTATGTCGATCGGTTGAAGTTTCAATGTTGTCGAGTTCAATTACGATTTGTGAATCTTCAAAGCACTGGCAAAGCACGTTGTGTTCG
The DNA here is from genome assembly GCA_001276565.1 of Melipona quadrifasciata. Taxonomy (NCBI): domain Eukaryota; kingdom Metazoa; phylum Arthropoda; class Insecta; order Hymenoptera; family Apidae; genus Melipona; species Melipona quadrifasciata. The sequence continues at coordinate 7,841,909 of KQ435794.1, read as the reverse complement.
CCAAGCTTCAAACATTTCATACGCATTCAACATTTTTACCCGCTTGTGAAATCGGTCAGTTCACATGCAACGATTCGATGTGTACAAGTACAGAAGTTAAATTTTCAAAATATGTTTAATCATCAAAGGAGCGTGCAGGACACGGAAATAATTCCTACATAAGTATTCTTTGTCCGCAAGAGGCTTTCGTTCAAGCGGATGTAGTTTTAGAGTGAATACTTGCGTTAAATCAGGGTTTCGTCCATTTTGCGCACCGCCAATAAGGTAGGAACACTTTAGGCAAAGTCAGGAAGCGGAGAAGGCGATCACTTTGTGGTCATTCGGGTCGCAGAGACTTGACCATTAGCTGTCGTGAGTCCTTTGCCACCGTAGATGGTGGTAAGGGGGAAGGCCCTGAGAAGTTCAAGTCCGGTCCAGCTACAAATATCGTTAACGGCGACCACGCTTGCTAGTAATTTTCCAGCAGTTTGTCGAACAACAACAACAAGAACAAACCGCGCCAAGGCGGCCTTGGCGTTCGCTCGAGTGTGGCTATTATTGCATTCGAACACACGTCATTTCCTTCGTGTCTTACAGAGTGTCCTGCACCGTTCTTTTCGCGATGTTTCAGCTGTTTTACCATAGCCTGAGGAATGATACTTGTTGTCGTACAGTAGAATATTTACAAATTTTCACTCGAGATAGAATAGGAAATTTATACAGATACACACGATAGAAGATTATTAGTTTTTCTTACCACCGATTATTTTTCCTCAATAATAACTTATGTTCGGATAAGCAGAAGTTCAGTTCCACCATTTTGCTTCGATAATTGCCTCGGCAAAAGAATTCTGACTCGCGCACCAGAGGGAAAGCAAACCACTGCCAAAAACGAAGTTTGAGGATTTTGAGGGATAAGAGAAAAGAGTCGCAATATCGATGTATCTAAGTATTTTATTGCGTGGGATGGAGAAAGAAAGAAGAAAAAAGTAGCAGGCTTCTTCCTACGAGCATAAAATTCTCGGAAGGATTATTTTCAAGAGAGAAGTTACAACGCCCCGTGCAAAGAAAATATTTTTCCGCCCGTCAAATACTAATACAGATAAATGCGTAGATTATGTGTGTAAATACGCGGACAAGTCGGAAGAAAAAATAATGTGCGAGAATCTTACGATGATCCTGGCACTCGGGGTTGTAACAAGGGCGAATACACCCCTGGCGAGGAAATATGAAATTCGTTAGAGGGCGAGGGTCTGACAGCTCTGGTCAATATTATCCGCAAATATGACTACGAGCCGTTCCTTTGTGGTCGTCGCGTGACGCGTCACACGACACTTTTACCCCTCCGTCAGGTTGTCAGGGCGCGAACAGATGCTAAAGCGAAATGGCAAGGTTAACGTAGACGCTTCTGAAATGTTGATCCGCAGTAAAACATAAAAATGCACTAGTGTTGGAAACGAGTACAAATTTTTAACAATATCGGCGTCGATCTGATATCGATCTGCTCCATTTTTCTTTTGTCAGATACCACAGAATGGTGATTTATTTTCGTAGATATGTATCAGACTTTTTTTGTACTTAAAGTTCGGGTAAAAAGTTTGAAAGTTCAGTGCCAAAGATTAAGAAATTTTAGAGAAATGGAAAAGGATTTAGAATAACTAATGCTATTAGTGTGATGAATTTTTCTCATAGAAAATTGCAATGTCAGTAAAAGTTACACGAGACATTACACGATAAAGAGAAATATTACAAATTTTGTAATTTCACGAATATTTTCAGACGCACGAGCGACACTGTACTGTTTCTTAGTTCTAAATATTAGTTATGGTAATCAGGAACGAGGTTTTGGTTATACAAAGTTTAAAGATTCACAGAATTTTGTGCGTAAAATATTGAAATGTGTTCTACGACTCCTGGGGACGTTTTTCGTAACCGATTATGTAAAAATATTCATATCCTCGATAGCTTAAAATTCTGGCATGTATGTGTAATCTAGTTTGGTATACATAATGCGATGCTGCAATGTTTGTAACTGAAGCATTCTCAAGAGACCAAAGCCGCAATGTTACAGTCTTTGGATGCGCACCTCGTATGTCGCTCAAAACTGGTTAGGGAAATCTAAAGTTTCTAATTTCACTGATAATCTCTTCTTTTTACTTAACGTCACATTCGTGTACCACATAATTTATAGCATTCAAATTTTATTCACCTATCTACCCGTATGTGACGTTCGAGAGTTCAAATGTCTAAAATTCGTTGATTTGGAATTTTATTCAATCGTTATTTTAACTAGTGTTATTAGATACCATTATCAGCGACTGTAACATTTAGAATTAAATTACTTGGTTTTAGAATTTTTTATTTAATTCAATTTTACTATTAATTTCAACAGTGGAAAACACAAGCTGCAGAATAAAATTAAATTAATAGCTTAAATTTTCGTTGTGTATGCGATAAATTAAAATTACATTTAATTAATGACACTGCTCGAGTGTTAAGTATATTAAGACTCAAACACACGTACATACAACTGTGTAATTTCGCGTTTTGTGAACTCAACAATGCCGTGGAATGTCAGAGACGTCAAAATTGCGCTCGATTTCTGAATATTCTTCCACGCAGCTACAGTCGCACATCAACCCAAACAAGCGAATCTCATCCCGGGCGGTTCGAAACGCGTGTCGCACGAGGGAAAATGTATTTGCCGTCTTGCGAGCACGTCGGGTCGTAAAGTCGCATGTAAAATCGGTGCCGCGATATTTTCCTGCCGCAGAAATCTCACGAGCGCGGTTGCTCCGCCACGACGTCCGGGACCACTCATAAATTTTCCAGCAGACGCCGGTATACACGCACTCGCGAAAATGAAATGCACTCTCCGGAGACGGATGATCGGTGAACGATAGCTTCTGGAAGAAACGACGAAGGGCGAGCTCGTCGATTCTCCCGTACGACGTGCGTTTAGGGATGAAGAATCGTTCTTTATAGGATTACTGTCGCGTGGTATGTGACACTCGATACTTGAGTTTGCGTACTTGATATAATTTTATAGATAAAATTCGTGCGACGAAGCTTGAGTAATTGTCACATCGATAAAAAGCGAGAGCATAGAAGAGGCACGTGGCAATTGTTGACCTAGGATTTTTAATACTAGTAAAAAGAATTTTAGTACAGCACAAGTGAGAATTAAAATAATCGAGAATTAGGGTGAATTAGTGGGCGATAAATCAATGAGGCATATGGAAAATTTTGAATTTAGCTCCAAAATCAAATATAAAAACAATTTTGATAACACGAGATTGCAAAAGATTTTGAACTTCCATTTCTTTAGCTTACCTATAAAAATATAAATTCGGAATGTAATATTCCGAATTTGGTGGTCACAGAATTTCTGAAAATTCGTTTCGACCAAACCTCGAGCCATCTGTTAAATAAACAATACACGCAGGGGACAGTCCGATATAACAGAACGGAAGCAATTCGAATCAGTGAAATATCTGGATGCATGAGCAACCGTGGGGGCGAGCACTTGCTAGTGCCAATATGGCCAGCAACCACTTATCGGAATTTCTCCTCGACGCAAAGTCTGTCGTTTCACCTGCAAGGTGCGGTGAGCGAAGCAAGAGCGAGGCAAACTTTTGCGTCCGATCCGCGGTCAGGCTCAGGGGCGGTTGGGTTGCGGGTGGCAGATCTGCAAGCCGGAATGGGATCTGTCCGCTCCAGACGTTACCACCCCGCCTATTCCATCCGAAAGCAGTACAAGTCGCCTCTACGTACCACCCACGATGAGGAAATGGAACGCCGGCGACGGGGCTACGTCGAGAAACCTCGTCGTGACCAGCTGAACCAGTGCCTACTTCTATCGTCTGCGCTACAGTTGGCTTCGCGGAATTTTCAGTTCGGTCAGACTGCGACGAATCTTACGCTTATGGCGGTTTTCTTGCATCTTCTAACGCTAAGAATCGTTTGAAACGATTAGCTGGTAATTTTTCGTAGAAATTTTATAGACTTAAAACGGCACGCTTCACTGATTTTTTTTTTAATGAAATAAACAGAAGTTGGCATTTCCCTGTTGTGCTTTCATCTCTCTAAAATTTTGTACAGTTTGGTTTAACATGTAATTTCTAAAGGTAAACTTTCTTCTGATATAAGCTTCATGTGTTAATATTTATGTAATAAATTTTTGGCGTTTTCTCTCTTCGGTGGGCAATTCTTAATAAAAAGCTTGGTTAAATAAAGAACAAATTGGGCGCATAATGAATGTAATACAAGAGACGAAGTTCGACAGAATATTTAAGTAATGTTTCTAAATTTGATACATTTGAGAATAGAAAGATCTGGTACAGAAGACAGAGAGAATATTTACAGAAGACACGGAACATTTAATCGATAATGACGCAAATGGCACTCTACGTGATAGTATTTTTAAGTTTATAGTCCGAAATATATATATATCTTGTTAAATCTTGAATGTGTGAATTATATTAGATATCCTATATCGCAAGTGTGCTTAAAATTTCGTTCGGTGTTCGAATGGTGCTCGATGTCGGTTCAAATATTAATGCACGGCGGGGCATCAAATTTTCCTTCATTCTCGCTTCTCTTTTCATTATTAAACATTCACTCAGACGAAAGTCGGTAGCTGTAGTCGGCGTTGCAGCCGATAAGAAGCGAGCGCACGCTGCTCGCGGCTCTGCAGCGCGTTGCTTAAAATTTTAAATAATTATTCCAAGAAAAATCCTCTCCTTTTCCCCTTGTAAACTGAAGTTCAAAAACTTTTGCGGTTCCCGGTTGCGCAACTTCTTCCATTAACTTTCTCGAACTTGCACGACCGAAAAGAACGAGTGACTCTCCGTCGAAGAAAAAAAGAAAAAAAAAAAAATGAAAGAACGAGGGAATGTAAGAAACAACCGCGTACGGGTAAAAGATCGCGATGTGATTTTCAACGTGTAAAAAAATCGCCTCGACACGCGCGGAGGCTCGTAAAAATTTCTCGCGTAAATTCGCCAACAAACATCGCCACGACGTTTATTATCCGTTCTGTCGTGTCGCTGGCAACATGCTTCGCTCGTCCAACGCGAAGGGAAAGTCGTTTCAATGCAGTCATCCTCCTATGATCCGTAAAGCAATGGTTTTATAGTCCGAATTTTCTCCCCCGTTCTTTCCTCCTTCCTTCTTCCTCTTCCAAGTCTTCCTCCTCCCCTCCCACCGCTGCGAATTTCTCGCGCTGTCTTTCGCCGTGCTTCTGCATCGACACGTTTCGCACGCCGAACACGTAGCGGCGCGATATTAGCCTTTCATACGGAGGAGGACCCCCACGCTCCATCTACATATCGGTTCTTTTGTGTAAAAAGGACTGGCAAACAGAATTTAAGGTTATTTCGCAAGAATAAGAATGCACAGACGCGAGACGCGGAAACCGCAGCGGCGAGGTCCCCGAAATTGCGAACAATTCTTCCGCGGCTCTCGTGCCCTTGAATCCTCCAATTCTCGAGCGCGTACGTGGTTCTTTTTTCATCGGAGGAATTTTGTTCCTGTAAATGGAAATGAAGTTCGCCAAGATTTTTATGCGCACGTATGTTTTTTTAAAAATGATCTTGCGTTTTTTTTTCATTTAATTCTAACTTTTTAATTTAACTTCACATCGAATTAAATGTTATAATTTGCGCTCCACTTTGAATATATTTTGTGTCGGTTGTTGTCGGTCATCTAAATAACATTTATATCCTACATTTTCCAATTATAGCAATTCTTCTTCACGAGTACGACGCATTTGGAAAAATATGTTTCAAACGAGAGCATTTTAACGACGCGAATATTTCAATTAACGACGCATCCTCCTTTTTCTCCATTATCTCGTTCAAAGCGATATCGCGATTCGTTTTTATCAACGCGAGTTCAGAGTTGGATGCCGCGTTCCCAAGCGATCCATTCATTCCATTAGCCGATATAGGTGCGGCCAATCAAAGAGCTGTCACAGTTTGAGAGAACGGTTTCGCGTCCCGGTGAAATACGCTCGGATAAAAATCATCAATTCCGAGAACCGCGACGAATTAAAGCGAGAATAACGCTTTAGCGCGACGTAGGCGCGCTGAAAGCGATCTCTCCGTGTTGGATATTCCCGGCCGTGACTCTCCGCGAGCCAGATCGTCGACTCTGCTCTATAATGTTATTAATTAAAAAGTTCCGGACAGACAAATGGGATACATACGAGCGACAATCGTATCACGCCTCGCTCGTCTGTTCGTTTTTACTCCCCGTTTTATCTTCTCTCTCTCTCTTTTTATTTTTTCCTTCTTTTTTTCTGGTACGCAGTTAGGTAATTGATACGGGCTAACTGGACTCCCTCGTTCTCAACTATTTTCCACACTAACGAAATCCGAAATCACGTATATACATTAAATATCCGAGTAATTCGTTATGCTTCAAAACTTCTGGCTGCTTTCACCACTGCCAGTCTCCCTCTCTATCTCTCTGTTCCTCTGTCTTTCCAGACAGCTGGAATTTATCCTAACAAATGTATCCGCGCCGTTTACCCTCGAGCCGGTAATATACGATAAACATTTCTCGGTTTTCCAGGGAGCAAGGGTGAATCCGATAAAAATATTTCCGCGAATCCTTTCGTCTCGTCCTGAACGGAATTCCTAGAAGCGAAATACCGGTCCTGATGGTTTTCCGTAGCATTTATTTGACGAAGAACTGAGTGGTCAATTCATAAAAGGTGATTTTTTTTTTTTATAAAAGTTTCCTGGATTTAGAGTGCACGTTTTTTTGTAAAATATTTGAACAGAAGCTCGTGTTCTTTGTTTTCTTCTATTCATGCCAGTTTTACACTTCAGTTGGTAATTCTACCCTGAATAATACCCGCTGAAAGTAAAAATGCACAATTTTTAAAATTCCTGAATGAATCTGTGACCAGTGTCCGAGTAATATCCATTCGTACTACTTACATTACATTTATATCTCTGTTTCTGATATAAATTTCGTATTTTTTTCTTTTATCCTCTTTAAAAATTTCAGAAAATAGACAACCCTAAGATATTACCACTAAGTTACCAAAGATTTACATTTTTATATCGTACACTTTTGGTGATGTAATTTAATACGAGTTAAGGATTTATCTTTGTAATCGAAGATTTCGTAGTTAACGTTCGTGGTTTCGAGAGCGATGGTAGGTTCGTGCCGCGGTGTGCGTGACGCACGCGGATCGCACGCATCGACGGTTTTAGTGCGTTATAAATTGGCGCGTTGGCCTTCTTGGCGCCTCTCTCTTCACCAACGAAGACAATGTCTACGTCGACATCGTCGTTCGGCTCGATCGATGAGGATTTCATGCTGCTTAGTCGGCGTTTAGGCCCGCATTTTGAGACCCCTATATAGCACGCGATCTTCGTGCATTTGCTTAATAACGTAAACATCCGGTTCTACCATCAGCAATATACTAGTCCGTTACATTTTACCTTATGGAGGAAAGAAATTCTAATAGCGTGTCTCAAGAAATTGTTTTTTTATTTATGAATGTCTCAGATGTAACAGGAATATCAAATATTTCTGGAAGAAGTATTCCATAATATTCGTAAGAAGTAGACGCGTAAAGAGTCAAAGAAATATTCACACTGTTAGAATTCCGCTTGATGTGAATGTTGAAACTTTTGAAACTATTTTAAAAAGGTTGTTCGAAATTGACAACTGCAGAAGGATGCACAAATACTTTTGTGACTAATCGTCGTCGACTTTCACTTCGAAAGTTCGTCACTTTAAATATCACGAGTGCAATCCGTCAGAGATATACATTTTACAAGAAATTACAAGTGATAAAACATTTCACATGAATTTGAAAACAAATTCAAAGGAATCATCTCTAGCGGTGTACCTTTTTCGAGATGATTCCTTAGACGATTCGACGAAGAAATTACCCGAGTCTAGACAAATTCGTCGCAGTTCCGCGAACAAACAGAGGGATACGGATTGGGCGTAATCTAAAAACAGGATGTCCTTGCGATCGACATTGATTATTACTGTCGCGTTCGCGTCAATTCTCATTCCTCGCGCAACGGATCGTCTCGTTGCGTCGAACTCGCGAGATGTCACATATTCGGAATACCAAATCGATCCCCGAATAGCCAGCCGAGTTCTGGCCGGGTAGTTTAAGTCAAAGTTTTAATCACTATCGACTTCGGGACATCTCACATCCCGCGGGACTTACGAACCTGCCGGAATGGGATCCGGCAAATGGACTGCTGCTAAAGTCAGTACTATCAGCTGAATGGCTAACCAGTCGTGTGTGTTTATTATTAATCCGAAAACGTTCCAAAATATTTTCTCGTGAAGACCCTGAATTTTTGTACAATTTCGTACAAATTCTCATATTTGTTAAAAATTCCGAATTTGACGTTCAAATAGTTCTTGATTACGCAGCTTGAGAGCCGTAAAGATAGTTCATTAAGTTGATAGATTACGTTTGTTGGTAATAGCTACAGTAAAAATTTATTGCGCGATAAATAGTTTATGTAGATAAAGTTCATTGATGCTGCTTTTTAGTAGTGAATATTTGTTCATAGTTAATGTCTAAATAAGTAAAATCAACCGGCAAGAGTTCACTTGACAGAGTTTTACTACACATATTATGAGACAGAGAGAATGTTGCTTTCTAATCGTACAACATTAGTACATGTATATATACTATAGACATACAACATCCCTACTTTATTGACGAAGAAGTTTTTTTCCAAATCCTCCAAAACTTGATACTTGAATCCATGTATTCACATTTCCTTGTTCATTCTGATGAATACACGTTCCTAAATATATCTTCGTTGCTCGACCCTTCTCGCCAGAAAGTAAAAACTAAACTGCTAAAACAGTTTACCTGTAACAAAGTGTTCACAGCATCCCTGTCCAAATCCAATAATCGACGACAGTGAGTCCGCGATACACGGGGTTCTTCGCGCACGTCCAGATGGATTCTTGCCGGCGCTCCGCGAAATGAAAACGTAGAACGAAGGGTGAGTGCCTCGGCCCCATACACTGCGAAACGAAGTTTCGGCCGGAAATACCGTCGCGCGCGCGGGGTGAACGCACCCCGTGAAGAGGGTCAGAGAGGGTAGATTAATTGATACCGCCGCGGAGAGACTGAGAAGCAACCGGGCGAGCGTGGCCGCGGAAAAAGGAGGCGGTGAACGTGTGGAATAGTGAAAGAGATCACGGAAAGTCAGAGAGAGAGAGAGAGAGAGAGAGAGAGAGAGAGAGAGACGAATGGGAAGAGAGGAATCACGCGGAGGCGGTGGAAAGTAGAGGCGGATAGAGGCGGAGGCAAAGTTGTTTGAGCTGCTGCAGGGAAAATGCAGCACCGGCCACTCCTGATCCCGAGTAGCAATTAAACATTCGGCTAATGTGCTTTTCCATTCAGAAAATTGGATATTTCAGGCGCCTGGCCGATATATCCGCTAGTCCACCTTGGGCTCGATACGCTGGATTAATTGAATTCCCTTGCACCCTCCCTTGCGACTACGTCGCGCCGCTGCGAACCTTCCCTCGACCGCGAATTTATTAATCGGTCATTTTACGCGGGGCGAACTCGCGCGTGAACGCGGCATTCCGACAGGTGACTCCGTTAATCGGGGATAAAAGTGTAATAGTGTCAGAAGGGTTACAGTTTGAAACGCGTCACATTATCATTCCTTACTCTTTGAGTGATCTGAGATTGTATCATCTTCGATACTCGATGGTGGTCGTTGCGCTTCGAGTTTCTTTGACGCTAGTTTCGTCGATAATTCTAGAGTTGAAACATTAATTGATACAGTTTACAAATTTGATACGATCTAACGTTGAAAATTAAAGTTTCATTTTTTGCATTTAAAATGTTTGTATTGAAATACGCGTATTTCAACCTTCCAAGTGCGAAAATTATTTCTTAAAAATCCGTATGCTCCAAGAGGATCAAACGAAATTCGCAAATCTCGATCAAACTTACCGTTTGTTGCAAAACGAACCGATGAACACGATCCAAACGAAATGTCCATCTTCGTGTCGGAGTTTGGTCGCGTTCCATCGTTTCCGACCTGGGGCTCGGACATCTTTCGCCGCGACCGAGAACGTTGGTTCCGTAGGTTGGCGTATGGAACGAGTTTAATTCGACCACCCTAAGAAACTGGCTGCGGTTGCATTCCTCAGGCAAGTTCCTGATTGTGTGTCCGGCTAGGTCGCCGGAGTTGGTGCGGCACTGCCACTGGATGGTGGCCATTCCTACGGCGGGCTGACCACCAGTATTTATGTCCAGGACACAGCCTGGGTATCCAGAGTGTTCCGGGTAGTTTCTCGGCGCTGCGTCCCGCTGGCCCGCTAATGGTTATGGTAATTACCGGCCCTAATTGCGAGCAATGGAATTACGAAATATCAAAGTTCACTGCGATGCCGTGGCTGTTCGCATTCACTCTCCTCCGCATGCTCCTTCCGTGTTGGTGAGCCATCAGCTTGCTCCACGATGGCGAACAGTGGTTTTTAATTTGAGTATGATGTTGAAATGAATACGAAGGTTATACGAAGCGTAAGGAGTCGATGATAGTCGTTGTGCTCTAGGAGTAGATTGCATCACTGAGTTGAGAAGATTTCAGTAGAAACGTCTAGTAAATGGTCAGTTACACGTGTGATAAATAATAACAGTTAATGGTTGACAATTTTACCACATAGTACAAGTAGTAATTTCTTGTCAAAAAATTTTAAATAGTAATGCCGTCTAGTACATGATCAGACATACTGAATAGTGTCACTGCACAATATAAATAGTAATTTTTAGTGACTGATCAGATAATATTAAACAGGTTCATTCCGTAGTAAGTTCTAGTAATTGGTCAGACAAGATTATATCTCCAACGTATTATGTTATAGACAATAAAATTTAAAATTATTCGTTTTGTGAAAAAGTTTATTAGAGCATAATATAAAATCAGATGTTCGTCTCGTGCCCGCCACGAAAGACAGACATTACAATACAACTCGATCTACAATGTCTTTTCAATCTCGCCGATTGCTCTTTAAGCGCCGTTCAAAATTACAAATGCACGCTCTACCGGGCTCTCAGTTGGAGAAACATTCGCGGAATTTCCACGCGGGATAACGCAAACAGGAGAAATAGTTGGTAAAAACAGGATGCGCCGAGTCTTCGCGTTTAATTCGACGCGAAAGGCGATCGTTTCCCATCGGGGGCCGGCTGGCCGGGCTCCTTTTATTATTTCCGGCGGCCGTGGTTGATTCCGCGGGGGCTTGGCTATTTCGTGGGAGTTCGTTTCCGTTCTTTCTTCGGCCGGGGCGTGCAAGCTGACCGATGCAAAGGCAAAAGTTGAACCGACGGAGGCGCCTTGATGTGGTTATCGCGCCGAGGGTAGCTCCGGCTCTTTACCTCCCGGACGCCGGCTAAATTGGCAAATATTAAAATTCTTTCGATGCGGAAGGAGCGTGTACAATGGTTCGTAAAATGTAGGAACTCTCGACGTTTCCCTCACCCTACCCAAACGGGCGAGTCGAGTGGTTGCCCACATTTTAAACCTCCACGGAGTTTTTCGTGAACGGCGCGCCCCTTCTCCTGCGCGCTCGATTTGAAAAGCTCCTCTGATTACTTTATTGTTCTCCATGCCTGCTTGCCCTCATTCGCATCGCGGCATCGCTCCCAGAGTATTTCCAGCGCACCGCGGGAAACGCGAAAGTGTAATCGGGGAGAACCATCGCCG